>QRDG01002465.1:0-359572 GCA_012064385.1 Puccinellia tenuiflora | reverse complement strand
CATCGACTACTCAGAGTATTTTCGAAAGGGGATAAGAAATTAAACTTTCATCTTCGGTTCTCAACGAACCCATAGTACCAAGGAACACCACTCGTCACCACCAAGGCACCCCCTCGAATCACCCTCGAGGAAATGAACTTTTTAACACACATTGAATTGCAACCTTTAGCTGCCAAGTTTTAATTAGGTTAAGATTCTCTATGGTCTCGTATATCCGTCCCCAAGTCGTCCATAACCGCGGACACGGCTTTTCAAAAAGATTTACCCTGCAGGGGTGTACTATTTTACCCACCGGTACCGTCCGGCTCGCCTGATTAGCTCTCGTCTGGGGAAAGCTGGCAAGTGGGCGCGGTTAAACCTTACCTCGCGTGAGACTATCCAAGTATCATCAGTGGCGACAGGGCAAGTTTATCCAGCCTATTTCAGCCCCTGCCCTCATCGCCACATCCTAAACACCACCACACACACCCCTTCTTTGTGCCATCATCCACCTGCAACACACACGCAAATGGAAAGCGCAAATCTAGAGGAGCCTTGGATACGCCCGCACAAGTTATTTAGTTACAGAGGATTTCATATGTCCCCACCGTTGGAAGCACGCTCAGTCTTGGTTCTAGAGACAAGAACTCGCACCTATGGGCAAGAATGAGACAAAATACCATCCCCGATGCACTAGCAGGAAAATGCTTATAGGTGGGATCTATAGCCGTGGCGCACCAAGCACGTCCTGCACCACAGCTACGTATGCGTGGCGCACCAACTGGGCCTGCGCCACGGGTAGGCTAATAGCCGTGGCGCACGCTGCACGCCCCTGCGCCACAGCTAAGTTGGACCCTGGCCGGCCAGTCTGCGCACAAGTACGCGTGGCGCGTCTAAATTGTGTGCACCACGGCTACGAAAATATGCGTGGCGCAGCCTCCTGAAGGTGCGCCACGGCTAAGTGTGGGCTCCAGTGCCACTTTCGGTGGCCACTTAGCCGTGGTGCACCTCTTTCAGGTGCGCCACGGCTATGTGTGGGCCCAGGTTTTCCTTTTCTGCTAGCACCTTTATCCCAACTTAGCCGTGGCGCACTGCATTCCCGTGCGCCACGGCTAACATATACTAGTGGCGCAGCCTAGTCATGTGCGCCACGGCTAAGCCTGGCTACACTTTAACTTTTTGGCTGCACCCACCCTTTTCTCCTCTTCTCCTCTTCTTCCCCAATCATTTTCAGATCTGGTCGTCCCTTCCTCCTCCCCACCTCATTTTCTTCTCTCTCTTCACATATTTTTGCCACCTAAATCTACTTATTTGCTCCATATATATGTGAGGAAACATCTCCCACATCTCGTGCTCGATCTTCCTCCTCCGGGCGCTCTCTCTTTCGACGTCTCTCACCCTCTTGACGGTGAGTTTATGTGATGGATGAGAAGGTTGTGATGTGTATGGTTGTATGTGATGGATATGAGAAGGTTGTGATGTGTGTGGGTTGTATGTGATCGATGGATGAGAAGATTGTGATGTGTGGGCGGTGGTTGTTGTTGCGCGTGCGGGATGACGGGCGCGCATATGTATGTGAATGTAATGATGAAGAAGGTTGTGATGCGCCGGCGTGTGTTTGCATATGTGTATGCCATGATCGAAATGATGATTTGTCGATGTTTTTGCCGAAATGTAGATGATCATTTCCATTTCGGCGAATTTTCCGGCACTCCTAGGGGCCAAAAATTAGCAAAGGTCATGCCGAATTTTTTCGTGAAATATTTTGTTTCTAATATAATTCTTTTGTTCTATATGTAGAGCGTAGGCGACAATGGTCATCATGATGAGCGAAAGTATTGTTGCTAGATATTTGAAATATGCGACGACCGTGATGGTTAAAAACAACGACACCGGGATAAAGTGTCCGTGTCGAACATGCAAACTCGGCACCGTGCTCGATCCCTTTTTCGGCACATTGCAGGAGCATCTGCTCAGGAAAGGTTTTATGGATGACTTCACTTACGAGGATGATGATGAGGACGTCCATGGGGGCGCGGCGGGAAATGATCAGGAAGATGAAGAGGCGCCTCCCGATTATGATGACGAGAATATGTCGGGCATGATGATGAAGAAGAAGCCGACGTAAATGGTGGAGAAGACGCGGGCACGCCGACGCTGCTAACTTCAGTCGTGCGGGACCCTCATGTTCAAGAATTGCTTCTCAGAAAGTCGAGTAACGCTGCTAGAGAGGCTAAGCTAGTGCAGCTGGACATAGACTCGAATGCTCCGTTGTATGCGGGATGTGGGCCCGAGGATACCCGCTTGAAAGTAACCTTCTTGGCTCTGCAGATGAAGGCAAAACACAAATGGACAGACGCAAGCTTCGACGAGAACTTGAAATTTTGGCACGATCGTCTTCCTGAGGGGAACATGTGTCCTAGTAGTATCGAAGAGGCCAAAAAAATCGTGCGCCCTTTTGATTTATCGCACATCAAATACCACATTTGCATCAATGATTGCTTCATTTATCCGGAAAATGACGCGGAGACAACTGCATGTCCGGTGTGCGGCGCTGCTCGATACAAGAAAGGGAAAAGAAAGCTCCTCGGAAAGTGGTATGGTACCTTCCGATCATTCCTCGTCTGCAGCGGCTTTTCACAGATCCTAAGGAAGCAAAGTTAATGCACTGGCACGTGGAAAGGAATAAGCCGGAAAACAAAGAGACGGATAAGATGCTGAGACACCCTTCAGATGCTAAGAAGTCGGAAGCGTTAGATTGTGAATACCCAACTTTTGGGAACGATCCAAGAAACGTCAGGTTGGGCGTGAGCACCGATGGGCTCAATCCGTTTGGCAACCAGAGCAGCACACATAGCACGTGGCCCCTGTTTGTATGGATATACAACCTACCCCCATGGTTGTGCATGAAGAGGAAGTACATTCACATGAGCATGCTAATCCAAGGGCCAAAACAACCAGGAAACGACATCAATCTGTATCTGCAGCTCTTGAGAGATGAGCTACACAAGATATGGACTGTAGGGGTCAGCACATGGGACGCCGTCGCGGAAGATTACTTCCCTATGAGAGCCGTGTTGATCACGACGGTGCAAGACTATCTCGGTTACGGATATATCGCAGGCCAGGTGGCCCACAGACACTATGCATGCGTTAGGTGCATGGACGATACAACATATATGCAGCTAGAGAAAGATCCCGGGTCTTCAAAAACAGTGTTCACGGGACATCGAAGGTGGCTTCGCAAGGACGACCCGTGGAGAAAACGCAAAGAGCTGTTCGATGGTACCGTTGAGATCCGAAGAGCCCCACGTAAGAGGAGCGGCGAAGAAATCGACATGCTGTTGACAAACTGGGATGAGTGCCCTCCGCCGGGGAAGAAGCAAAAGGCTCCGCCACCACTGCTGAAGGTATGGAAAACAAGGTCTGTTTTCTGGGACTTGCCATATTGGAAGATCCTCGAAACACCTCATAGCCTTGATGTCATGCATATCACGAAGAACGTGTGCGAGAGTCTGCTTGGAACCCTTCTCAACATGCCGGAGAGGACCAAAGATGGGACGAAAGCAAGAAACGACCTAAGATCATTGGGCATCAGGAAAGATCTCCACGGAGGACGCCCTAACGATGATAATGATTTGTTCGAGGAGGAGGAGACGGAAGGTCGTCGGAAGGGCAAAAAGGCAAAACAGAATGACTATTACCGCCCTCCTTTGTGCTTCACTCTAAGCCAGAAGGAGATCGAACAGTTTATCAAGTGCCTTCTCGGAGTGAAATTTCCTTCCGGTTATGCGGGGAAGATAAGCAGATATCTGGACGCAGCGAAACAAAAGTTCAGCGGGATGAAATCTCATGACTGTCACATGCTGATGATGCAGATACTTCCGGTTGCACTCCGAGGGATAATGGACCCACACGTCCGCCAAACGCTATTGGACCTATGCAACGTTTTCGACGTCATCTCTCGAAAGTCGATCAGCATGAAGAAAGCCGTAAGGCTACAGGAAGAGATCATTGTGATACTAAATGAGCTTGAGATTTACTTCCCTCCCGCATTCTTCGATGTTATGGTGCATTTGCTGATCCATGTCGTGGATGATATCATCCAGCTCGGACCGATGTTCCTGCACGGCATAATGCCGTTCGAAAGGATGAATGGTGTCATCAAAGGATACGTTCGTAACAGGGCAAGTCCAGATGGAAGCATCGTCCAAGGCTATCTCACCGAAGAGTGCATCTCTTTCTGCATGAATTTTCTAGACGTCGAGAACCCTGTTGGTCTGCCCGAAAATAAGCACATTGGCAGGCTCGATGGAGCAGGTCACAAAACATGCAGGAGGGAACTACAAGTGGACGACTCTGGCCGACGCGCCGACTTTGACAGTGCAAACTTTGTAGCGCTACAACACATACAAGTGGTCGATCCTTGGTTGGAAAAGCACAAAAACTTTATTGAGAAGAAGTACAGTGAACGTGGTCAGCATCGAACAGACGTCGAAATAATCAAAGAGCACAACGCCACCTTCACGCGTTGGTTCAAACGCCACCTTCTAGATAATCCTCCGTCAATGACTTCCGCAGAAGGAAAACTCATATTCCTCTTGTCACAGGGCCCCGCGCCCAACCTGATGACATATCAGGCATACGATATCAACAGTTACACGTTCTACACGGAGGAAAAAGACAGGAATAGCGAATATCAGAACTCAGGGGTAACGATGGAATCCTTCACCGGTGACGTCAAAGAAAGGTACTATGGAAGGATCGAGGAGATCTGGGAGCTGGACTACTATGGAGACAAGGTGCCGATGTTCCGTGTCAGATGGGCTAAGAGCTGTACTATGGATATTTCACCACCATGTCTATACCCGAAGCCTCCAAGTCTGCTGCTACTGCGAGCGTCATCGCGAAAACTGAACCATGTGTACTGGCTAGCCAAGTTGACCAATGCTTCTTCATCACCGACCCGACAATGCCTAACCGTGTTGTCGTGAGAAGAGGAAAAAGGAGCATCATCGGAATGGATGGAGTCGCCAACGAGCAAGATTTTAACCAGTACGGAGACCCAAAGATGGAAGATGACGACGACGATGAAGAAACATACACCACAAGAAGAAGTAGGACAACACTACCCAAGTCAGATGGTCTTCCGTTCGCAAGAAGAAGTCGAGATGTTCCGGGTCTAAATTATTCAACCGCCACCAAGAAGGGAAAGAAGATTGTGAAACGCTAGCTAGATGGTGTGGAAAATACGACACTCGATTTTGTAATCCTAGGAATTAATATTATAAATTAAGTATCCTAGAATTTGTAATCCAAATATTAAGTATTTTTAATATTTCATATGTGTCTTATAATGAAATAGGAATATGATATGTGTAATCCTTAATATTGAAATGTGTGCCTTAAAATAATATTAAATATTGTGTTAAAATAAAAATGCAATGAAAAATTAAATGCAAAATGCAATGAAAAATTTGGATGTCTTAAATGAAATGCACAAAAAGAAATGAAAAGAAATGCAAAGAAAATTAAAAAAATGGAGTCGAGAAGATGAGCAAGAGGAGGTCGATCCAAGAAGATGGTCAAAGAGAAGATGAAGAAGGAGGCGAAGCCAGACCGGCCGGCCTCCAGACCGGCCTAGGCCGGCCTCCAGGCCGGCCCCCTGCCAGAGACAGCCAGCCCCCAGCCCGGCCCAGGCCGGCTCCCAGGCCGGCCGCATGCCAGAGCCCGCCGGCCTCCAGCCCGGCCCAGGCCGGCTCCCAGGCCGGCCGCATGCCAGCGCCAGCCGGTCCCAAGCCGGCCCCCAGCCCGGCCTCCAGCCCGGCCTAGGCCGGCCTCCCTGCCGAGGCAGCCGGTCTCCAGCCCGGCCTAGGCCGGATTATAGGCCGGCCTCCCTGCCGAAGCCGCCGGTCTCCAGCCCGGCCTAGGCCGGCCCCCAGGCCGGTCTCCCGCATTCCGCACCCCCCAGAAAATATAAAAAAAACTCCTTACCCGTGGCGCAGGAAGTCAAACCTGCACCTCGGCTATCCATACTACACATGGCGCAGGCCCACAATCCTGCGCCACGGATAAGATAGGCCCTGTCACTATAGTGGCCGGTGCACGCGAACACCTCCAAATTTCGCTAAGTGTCCACTGCTCCGATCGAACACCGCCACCGCCTGCCTCCCTCCATCCCCGCTCGCGCCCGCGCCCGGCCGTCCTCTCCACCCGGCCGTCCCTCCTCCCCTCCTCCTCCCCGCCGCGCGCCGTCCCTCCTCATCCTCTCCCCGCCCACGCCCGGCCGTCCTCCTCCCTCCCCGCTCGCCTTCATCCTCCCTCCCTGCCCGCGGCTGGCCTCCTCCTCTCCCAACGCACCCGTCGTCTCCGCGCCGCGGCCGTCGTCCCCGCGCCCGGCCTCCTCCTCCCCTCCTCCTCCCACGCCGGTATGCCCTCCTCCCTGGTCCGATCCCCTCCTCCCCTTAGGGCGTTCGACAAAATGCCGAGCCCATATCTTGCGCATTTTTTTTTCATATTGCTGCTGCTGATTGCTACTATGTTGTGTTCTTTGCTGCTGCTGATTGCTACTATGTCCCGTAACATTTTTTCATAAATTTTAGTTTTCAAAATTTCTGGCTGAAATGCTCTACAATTTTTTAGCAATTCAATTAAACTATGATTAATCTGAAAATTGTATAGTATGTCAATGATAGATATACCTTGCTCCTGTAAAATTTCCAAAAGTTTCAGAGCTCGGTTCGTTCACCAAATAAATTGAAATCTGCTGCTACTAAAATAAAAAATGCAAAATGAAATAGGGTTAGGGTTAGGGTTTAGCACAATGCAAAATCAAAAATGGAATGCAAAATACAAAATTAATAATTGCTTGTATGCTGGTGGTGGTTGGTAGTTGCTGGTGATATTTGAAATAAAAAAATATCAACTTTCTAATAAATTTTAATTTTCAAATTTTCTGGCAGAAATGCTCTAAGATTTTTCACCAGTTCAATTCAACTCTGATTAGGCTGAAAATTTTATAGTATGTCAAAACTACATATACTTTGCTTGTGTAAAATTTTAAAAAAATTCAGAGATAGTTTGTTTCACAGAAAAAATTAAAATCTGCTGCTGCTTTAATTTGGTGACATATGAATAAATTAAATTCTGCTACTTTCTGTAGGTTGCTACTGCGTGGTGCTGCTACTGCTTGGTGCTTGTAGCTGTTTGGCAAGTTTCTGCAAGGTAGATGGCATCCGTTGATCAAAATCCCGAGTTGTGTGTGGGTGTAATGAATGTTTGCTATATGTGATGAATGTTTGTGTGCCGGAGTTGTGTGCCGGTTTTGTTGTCAATTTGCCGGAGTTGTGTGCCGGTTTATATGTGTGATGAATATGTTTGTATCTTGCCGGAGTTGTGTGCCGGTTTTGTTGTGAACTTTGCAGGGATTTTAGATGAGTGCCGATGTTTTGCCGAAATGTCGATTCATTTCCGTTTCGGCAAATTTCCGGCACTCCTATGGCCAAAAATTAGCAAAGGTCATGCCGAATTTTTCCGTGAAAAATTCCGCATGACCTTTGCTAATTTTTGGCAATAGGAGTGCCGCCGGAAATTTGCCGGAACGGAAATGATTCGACATTTCGATAAAACATCGGCATATGTATTTTTTTGTTTCTTTTAACTAACAGGTTCCATTTTGCTGTCACACGCAGAACACATGGCTAACAACGATGAGGCCGGAGCTTCTTCTCGGCAGTTAAGCGTGGAAGAACTAGCCAGAGAGAAGAATGCGGACTTCTGGAGCTACTATGATGAGCCGACCGGGGATGTTGCCGAGGGCGCCAATAATAGTGGCGCCGGGGATGGCGACGAGGGCGCCAATAATAGTGGCGCCGAGGATGGCAACGATACCACTACTAGTGGCGCCGGGGATGGCGACGCGACCATTGATGGCGGAGAACGCACAGATGGTAGCCAAGCCAAAAAGGCTAGGAAAGAGAGGAGTAAGAACAAGGTACAGGCCTTGAGGCAAGCGATCACCCAAGTGTCCGACGGTGGGGCGCCTCTAGAGCCTACAGGGGTCGCCGCAGGGTATGGCCTCCAAGTGGAATGCATCCTTAGATAGGTCGTCCCGGTCTATGAGGATAACATAAGGGATGCTAATAAAGCGGGTTTGCGCCTCCGCTTCATCAAGAGGTTGCACGAACGGTATGAGTTCCCGCCGGCCTACAGGGCCGATGAAGACGGTAATCATGATATGAAAAAACTCAATGCCGTCAACAAATTTGCCCTCACGAAGATGAGCAAGGCCTTGTCCAGCTGGATATCTAGGGTCAAAAAATTGATCGAAGACGATAAAAGTCCCGAGGAGATCTGGAACAAGGAGCGGGTCAACGAAGAAGACCTTAGGATTTTCCGGGGCAGGCTCGAACTACCTGTATCGAAGAAAATGAGTGAATGGGGGAGGTGGATGAACTCGAAGAATGTAGGTCACCACCATCTCGGAAGTGGTGGTTATTTCGTGGCAGAGCCCAAATGGGAGAAGCAGGACGCTGAGTGGGCCGAAAAGGGCATCCGTAACCCCTACGACAAATTTAAAGACAAGCAGTCTAGAAATTTTGTCAGGGCTCGGTTCACGGAGGACCCAGTTACCAAGGAACTTAAGACAGATCCTTCTGTCATGAAGTTCCAAAAGGCTCTGGAGGATATAGAAAGTTCTAGAGCCGCGGATGAGATCTCCTCCCAGGTATCGACGAAGCCCGTGTGGGAAACTCCATTCAACGCGGCATTGAACAAGGTCAAGGGGCGGGATCTGGACAAGCCACCGTCAGGTGGCCGTGTTGTCGGCCATGGCAAGGTCCTATGGTGTGACTATTATGCCGAGGACAAGGAGACGCGGAAGGAGAGGAAGAAGCGCAAGCATGAGGATATAGTCAACGAACTAGTGGCCAAGGCGCCCGTCGGTTTCCTTCCTTCCATCGTGACCTCGGTAACGGATTGGGTCGACGGAGGTCGACAAGGGCCGTGTCGAGTGCCCAACTTTGGAGGCAACACGGCCAACACCGCGTCGGCGGCTTCGTTCTCCAACACCGCGCCGTCACCTCCACCTGTTCGAGATAATCTGCCGGTCCACACCACGCCGTCGCCTCTTCCGGAGAATTCGCCGGCCGGCAATCCCCCAAGCGGCGCCCACTCCGACTCCGTGTCGCAAGCCGTCGGCGGTGTCTCGACAATGGCCGAGCTCGACACCCTCACGGTATCTAAGCGTCTGTAATATCCCGTAGTTTAGAGAGTAGAAAGGGTAGAAATAGAATTTGTGCATTCGCATAGCATGCATCTGAAAATGCGGGAAATTTTCGCGCTTTTAAAATAAAGGAGACAAAGTGATCGATGTTTCGCTCGACTCGATGAGTTAGGGTTTAGATCATCCTGTCAAGTGCAATAAACTTCGAGATGAGCTTTATACCAAATTAAATTGAAATCACAAGAACAAGAAAAGAGTTATCACTCGACAGACTAATTAGTCAAATTAGTCGATTGTCGAGGTGCGAGATTTTTGAACATGACCTTTCCTAATTCTCAACACTTCTTATCACAATTCTATAAAGACAATATATCCATCCCAATTGAATACAAAACACAAATATCAATTTATCATTCTATATACATGATCATAAACAAATTTCTCATCTCACACATATATTATCTCATCAAACATCATCATTCATTCATGATCTTACAAGTATCTTTACACTACAATATCATTAACTCATACACACATCATCTCAAATCCATCTCACAAATCTCATTACATAAACATTTAGAATCATAATGTCCAAAGTCCATTGAATACAAAAATGATCTTATACAAATCTTACAAACTCCCCAAACTGAAAGAATAAGTAATATTACATCAATGTAGAATAAGTACATCTCAATTACCACTTCAAATATAAATGTCCAATTGGATACAACAAATCAAATGGGATCATAGGAAAACTATACAAATTTAAATGGAAAGAATATTTATTACTACATTAGAAATGTGCATATCTCATCCAAAAGAAAAGAAGAAATACAAAGAAGAAAGGGAAAGCCTAAACCAAATCTTCAACTTGACCTTCTCAACCTATCTGGGTCTTCTTATCTCCCAAATCTTTTCAAATCCATTCCTGCAAGACAAAACAAGCAAGGAAGAAAGAAAACCCAAAGTTGTTCTTAACAACTTCTCTAGTTAAACTTGGGTGAAATTGAAAGGCTTTGTGTTATATAGAAGTAATTTGGTGACAAGATTAGCTACCTTGTTAACAGATCTCTTTTGTATCCATAAAAGCAATTGAATTTCAAATAAAAATAAGCAAGGACAAAAGGAAAGTTTATTTTGGGTAAAATGTTTGCCTTCACCACAAGGGTGAGGCAATTAAATATTGGAACTTAACTAATGGATATTAGGAACTTGCCCTAATATCCAAATTTTGACTAGAGGGATCAATATTAAATCAAAGGCAACAATGGATCATTTGGATCATTTGTGACATCATGGATCAACTAGGCATCAAGAAGGCAGCAAGGGACATGATCCATTTGAGCAAGATACAAAGGCAACATGGGACAAGAGGCAACTTTGATCCATTTATCTTAGGCAACAAAGGCAGCTAGTCAATCCCTCTAATCTAATCAAGTTCCTAATAAAAGAGAAAGCCCACATCCTAATATTTCTCCAATGGTATTAATCACCAAGGAAGAAAGGAGTCAAATTGTAATCTCACATCTTAAAATTCACAAAGCCCACTTGATAATCACCACCCATTTAATTCAAAGCCCACTTGACCCATTCTTATGCCAAGGCCCATATAAGAGATTTAGCCCACATGCCCATCTAGTGACAAAAGCCACTTGGCATGCCCAAAAATAAATCCTACAAGAGGATAATACCAAGCATGAGAGGGATAAGCTTGCCACATAGGAGATAAGAACAATGACTAGGCATCCCTATCCACAAACAAAATATCTAAGTTAACTTGCACCTTAAGAAAAGCCATGTTATGGATATGCTTGACACATAGGATAGCTATCCATAAGGAAAATATCTATTCTTACTTGAACTCCAAGTAATTCTCATGCAAGGCCTATAAAAGGACATGCTTGCCACACATAAAATTCGAATTTGCTCTCCATGATATTTCCCACAATTACAAGAACCAACCAGCCGCATCACACTTTCCTCACATAAATGTTTCCTATTAGAAACTTATAAGCACCATCCTTCCCACCTCAAGAACACCAAGAACACCACCAAACCATGCCCAATCTTTAGAACAACTAGGAAATAGGTCAAGCAGCGAGGAGGAGCAGGCTAGCCACAAGACGCAGGTTATCATCAATTTCCAAAAGACCAAGCTTCTCTCCAACAGCAGGTTACTAGGATCAAGAGCATTTAGATGAGAGGGAAAGAGAGGAGAGGGGCAGACCTGTTCTTATCAGTTTACTGGAATAGAAAAAGGATCCCTCCGAGCTGCATAGAGTTGCTATGCTAAATCTTCATTGAGAAATTAAAAGACACACACCCTAATATCTGTTATTATGTTTATAATTGCCTCAGCCTTTGCATCACAGGCTAAGCCATGAAAGCAAGCCAGAATCTATCCCTATCAGTTAAATAGGTAGATCTTGTCCAAAGTCTAAGTTTTCACATGAATGAAATATCAAAAATTCACAAGCTAAAGCACCAACAGCACCAGATCATGTGAACATGTACCCACACCCTGTGCATACCCATGTGAGGCACTACAGAGAGAAGAGTATATGCTCAACAAATAGCACTTGGGCACATACTCAAAGAAATATATTCAGCAGTCAATAATATGCATGTAAGCTAGCCAACAAGCTAAAAGATACCTCACAATCATCATTTAGTTCCAGATCAGAGGCAAGCATCCACAACATCCTCTGTATTAAGAAATCATCTAAATTTTTCTCTGGATTTAACCGAAAGTAACTAACAGAAACAATACTAGGAAGCTAAATAATTTCTTCAGTAGCATCTCTGTCAGTGAGGAGCATATCACAATCACACGCACCAGTTCATCACCAGGTTGAACTGAAGCACCACCACGAATACCACACAGTTCATCGGCACAAAGGCCGGTCACAGAAGAAGAACTCACCTTGTTGAGTTGTAGCCGAGGCAGAGCAAGGAGAGGCTGGAGTAGGCTTAGGCGAGGGAGTCGTGTAGCTGAGCATCACCATGGTTGCGGTGACGGCATCACCACCGTCCCGTCAGCGTAGCAACGGCAACAGCAGCAGTAGTAGCAGCACCACACCACCATATCCAGTAGCAGCAGACCACCAGCAGCACCCACAGCACGACAGAGCACCACCACTTCACCACCATACCCAGACCATTCCCAGTGAGCAAGGAGCAAAGAGAGGGATCATGGCGGCGTGGCCGAGTAGAGGCTCGACTAGAACAGAGTGCAGGCGACGAGGTGATGATGCCGGGGTTGCGCCCATTAGGGAGCCGTCCCGCCGGCATCGAAGAGGAGGCGTTGTTGAGCATAAGTTAGAGCAGAGGCTCGAGGAAGCGACCGTGGATGGAGACAAGGCGCGGCGGAGGTGAATCGCGCAGGCAAGCTCAAGCCACCCGGCTAGGGTTCCGCGTGCAGACTCGATTGGAGGCACGGAGGCGAAATTGGGAGGAAGTCGGCAGGGAACCGAGAGAGAAGGGTGGGGCAGAGCAGCGCCAAGGTTCGGCGGCGCCGGTGATGGACGGAGCCGGCCGGAGCGGAGTGAGGCAGCGGCGGCGACATCGCCAGAGAGGAGAAGGGGAATCGAGCAGAGCACGCGAGAGAGAGATGAGAGAGTGGCTCGGTCGGTTGACTGACCCAAACCAGTTTTGACCTGGTTCAACCAAGTTAGGCCAAGGGCAATTTGGTCCTTTCACAATTCAAATATAAATCAAATTCATAATCAAAAACCAAATTCAAATAAATTCCTAAAAATAAGTTAAAAATAGGTTTTCAACTCAAAATTTCCTAAGGAGTCCAAATATGATTTTTATTTCATTTATTGAAAAAGTTTTCTTGAATGAAAAATTCAAAAATCCTTAAGTGGATATGATTTGAATTAATTCCAAAATTAAGTTTTGAAAAGATTTCTTGTGTGAATAATTCAAAGATCCTTAAGTGGACATGAATTGAACTATTTTCAAAAACAATTATTTTCTAAAATCAATTTGAGTAATAAGTTAAAATATATAATTTGAACTTTATTACATTCTATAAATGGCTGTCCTGTAACTCATCCTAGGTAAAACACACAAAGAAGAATTCATCTAAAATTCATTCACCCTTGTGTTGATAATATTTGAAAGTTAGTCAAGTAAATAAAATTTGAATAAATAATTACTTCTTGATGTTAATGAAATGTTTTCTTAAAGGCATTAAAATTGATAACTTAAAATTGCAAATCTTGTTTTTCTAGAAAAGAGAAAAGTATTTACTTGAATAAAATAAATTCTTTACCTCAATAAAAGTGGTAAACACTTAATTCTAGATATCATAACAATTCAAAGTAATTTAACCAACCCACAAATTATAAACACTAACTAATCCTTAATCCTTAAAATCACTTCAGTTATCAAAGTATCAAGTAAAACAAAGCTTACACTTGTGAGCTTGGGTATTTTTGGGGATTTTACGATGCATCTCATATCTATGCATAATAGCATCTTGACAGTGTTCCAGTAGTCCTTACCAGGATTACATTGCTATTTTCAGATCTCGGGGTTTTACCGCAAACCCTAGAACCCCGAAGGACATGAATTGCCACCTTTATCATAGGCAAGTTCATTCTTGCATACCGTTTGATGTATTTTTACCAAAGTACTTGCAAAGTTACTTATACGTTCCTTTCACTTGCATCAAAAAGAAAAAGTATTTTCGAATGATGTGGTATATACTATTGGTTGGCGGTGGAACAATGGTAAGATGAATAGGTACGGTGTTCCATCGTATGGGAAGGTATATATCCTTAGGAACTAATAACCCCTGTTCCAGTGATCCTTTCGCCGTAGTAAAAGCATCAACCAACGGACTTTGTATGGGCGGGGTCAGTCAGAGGCTTCTTTTCTCATCCGCATATCCTCGGCAGGCCTACACCGGGTTGGGTCGTTGCGGCGGCCAACAGCGTGGAAGCGCGTGCTCTTCCTGCCTGACGGGGTAATTGGTGGGGAAGCTCGGGAGGGGTGATGGGTATGCGTGGAACATGATTCCCCTACCGCATCATAAATGGGTGGATGTGTGTTGATTTGGGAGAAGCTCCACATGACTGGATGTCCTGAGTCTTGGCTATAACACTCATGGAGTGTAAAGAGAGCATATATAAGGCCAGGCAACTGTTGGGTAAAGTGATGCAACTCTGCAGAGTCAAACAACAAATTTGTGATATCACAACCGTGTTCCCGGAATGGAACTACGAGATCGAGGCCGAAATGGAGTCCCATTTGGATTCACAAGACCGGTGGAGGCTGGGACATAGTTTTCAGAATAAAATCTATCCTTTGAAGAAATGTTTGCAAAAACTTGCATCTATGCCAAAGACCTGAGGTTTTGGCATTAGCTAGTGCATGAAACACCTTATCTCTACATATTCTGAACTTGCTGAGTAACGCTGTTACTCACCCCTTCCTATTTGACCCCCTGCTTAGACTTTTGGAGCCATCAAGGGCGTTGCTAGATATCCATCACGGCGTCGAGGAGGTCTTTCACAAGGAATCAAGTCGACCTGGTGGAGCTTGAAGGAGTAGACCGCTACTTCACCAACAGAAGAATGACGACAACCTTGGCAATGGAGGGGCAATGACCGCAGTGTTAATAGTATACACAAAGACCACACTACCAGTGGAGGAGACAACATCTATTGGAAGGACGAGTACAATTCCGAGATAAAGATATTCTAGATGGAATAGATTAGGGCAGTGACAACAGCAGTAGTGGATTAGGTATAGAGCTAGAGTTAATCTCCAGCTTAGTGCTACGAATTGGATCTTTTCTAGATTTCATTTGTATGAGACTTGCTTTTATGTAAAGGAGGTTCTCGAGATTTTGTATTAAATACTGTTGTAATCCTATAGTGTTACCTTGGACCTGCTATGTTTCTGTTGTACTACTCTAAGGGATGTAATATTCACGGATAAGTCCTTCTGTGAGTGTTATGTCAACGACTTGCGCACTACAACATGCAGTGGTGTGCTGGGTCACCGTAGCGTCGTAGGCTCAATGCATATTACTTCATCCATTTTGCCTTTGCCTTGCATCTCTAACGCCCTACATGCATGTTCTTCGCAGGGCGACACTAGATGCACTCTCCTACACCATGTGAATGGAGAGTTGAAGGATGTTGCTAGGGCTACCATCATTGCGCCCAAAAATTGCATGCACCACAACACGCCGATACCTGATGGCTGCTTTAAGGTTTCACTGATTAGGGTGTTCTCGGGCTGCAATGAGGTGGATCCTCCTTATCAACCCGTGGGAGCCGAGGACCATCTGCTCCTCCGTGAATGCATCCCCTGGGCCATGGTATGGCCTAAACCCAGATCCTTCTAAGCCCGGACACTCCACAGGCAACACCGCAAGTCGGGTTGGGGCAAAACCCTGTCAAGGCCATCGCACCAGCACCACCACAACTTAAAGAGCCCGCGGCACAGAAAGACGACATCTTCGATGACTGCTACTTTGATGATGACCGCTGCGACGACGGAGGATTAATGGCTCCTCTTCATGAACCGCCGACTGCTCCGCACATGCACGAGCCCGCTGGTCAAGCAGATAAAGCCGCGTGCACGAAGCGTCTGTTCGATTCTCAAGAGACGCCTCCAGCCGACGACTTCATGCAGAAAGAAGCAACACAAGCTATCCTGAGCCCCAACACACTACTTGGGACCTGTCGTGAAGCGCTAGCGGCCGGAGGAGGCATCCCTCCGAAGCCTAAGAAGGGGCGGAAAAGAACTAGGAAGAGCGACTATGCATCCGCCAGCCAGCCGTCGCTGCCTCCAAAGCCGTAGCAGGGTGCCAATGCCTCTAGCAGCCAGCCAGCGGCTCCGCGGCCGATCCGGTTTAAGGACGGACCAGGACCGAGCAAAGATGTTGCGCGGGAAATGCATATTGCGGGTCGACCGATGGTACCGCCTGATGTGCTCCAACTCATGAGTGGGGATATGCAGATGCTGCATGAGCGTGTTCTGACACGAGAGATGGATCTTCTTAAAATGAAAGATCCAACACACCCACACCCGCTCTTCGCTGCCAAGGTGCCAGAGGCAGTTGATGGCTTTTGCAAACAAGAGCCGGCGGATTTGCTGTTCGTGCGATTTGATGACATCTTCAAGATGTTTAACTTGAAGCGGCTCCATCCTCATTTAGTCCGCTTATTCTGTCTCAGTACGGCCCACCAGGTCCTAAAAGAGAAGATCGGGGGCGTCGCGATAGCGGACCCCTACTACATGATCAAAACCAACTTCAGAAGCCATGAAGGCTGGCAATTTATATCGAGACACCTCGAAGAAATCATGGTGGAGAATAAGTGGAAGGATTACATTCTCTTGCCTTACTATCCCGAGTAAGTAGTCATTATATACGCCATAATGAAGATGCTTCATTAGATTTCTATCATTATTTTTCTAACACTCTGTCTAAATTGTTTTGCCCAGAGACAAGTATTGCGTCCTGCTCGTTCTTTGCCCGAAATATTCCGTAGTCAGATATTTGGACTCGGGTAGGGAGGACAAACCGAAAGACTACACCAACCTCAAGAAGGCTCTGGATAATGCTTGTAACGCCCCAAGATCGGTACTATGCAGACTTTAGCGTTCCAGCCAAATCCGCATAATAACAATCCTAAAGGACGCCCACCAGGCATAACGTGCACGTCACAACACACACGTTATGCGGGTGGAATTGTGATAACATTACAACAGTTCTCGACGGAACCCTCAAAAGAACATATATACAACAATGACTCACCGAGTCAAGAGCAAAAGATACAATACAAAGATCCAAATAACAACGGAAGCGGGTAGCGTCCGGCTACGGAGAAGAAACAAATTGGACTAAGAGTCCTGAAGATAAACGAAGGCACCATATCCCTGCCCAGGCCAAGCCGGAGCGATTCCCAAGCTAACGTCGTCAGACTTCAAACCTGTTGGCTGCATTGGAATAGCAGCCCCGAAGGGGTCAGTATTAGTAGAAGTACTGGCAAGTAATACTCACAAGATATCAAAGCTGGAATTCCGGGGAAAAGGGGTAGAGATTGAGGCGGCGGCAAGCAGCACTAACAACTTATAGAGACACGCTACAACTTTCGTCTAAAAGAGACAAGGTAAGAGAGCGCATAAGAAACCAACTATACTACTCACCACATCAAAAACCCGCCCAAGTATTACTCCCTCGATCAACCACCCGCGAGGAAGAAATCAGGGCAACTCACACGGTAGACAAGTTTTATGGGTTATTATTCAAGTAATCTATCTTACTAGTCAAGTTATAATCATCAGGTGCAAGTTGTCTATGATCTTTTTAGCCAGCGCATTTCACCAAGTCGTCCATAACCGCGGACACGGCTTTTCGAAAAGATTTCACCCTGCAGGGATGCACCAATGAACCCACACGCATCGAAACACTCGCTTAGAGGTGTACCGGTGGAGCGTTCGACGCAATACTTCCCTTCTCTACAAACAAGTCCAGGGAGCCACCTAGCTAGGACTGATCCACCTTGAGAGTCCGACCGAAGCTTCGAGGTGGGCCTAACCGATGCGAGAATGTCTTTGGGAGGGAACACTCATACGATTGCCCCTCCTTCCACATGCGATTAACGCATGGTCCGCAACCCTACCATAAGTAACCACGTAACCATCATCATCTTACCTTCACATCATCATCGTAATACGCATGCAAATGGAAACACCCGAACTACTTGTGGCACCTGGACAGGTTTGAGGATCCGGTAATAGATTGCGGGGAGGCCCATAGAACTCCCACATGTGGTTAGTGCGCTCAGTCTTGGATCAGCGGAAAAGAACTCGGGTCCTAGGCGACACTAGCAGAACAAATCACCACGATTGGCCTTCTGCCGGTGCCTTATCTTTATTAAGTTATTCCCATTGCAACAAAAATTAAAGATTACCATTTTAGTTGAGCCTAGCTATTATATTATAAGCAAGACTAGATAAAGAGATAACATGACTCAAGCAAAGCACCTAAGCATGCACTACGACTCGCAAGGCTAACAAGGTAAACAAACAACAGGTTAATAGGATGTGGGGGTGTGGCTATATCAGGGCTGCCAGGTAAACATGCAAATAGGATCGAGACACAAGCATCGTGACATAAGGCTAGCAAGGAACAAAAGATAGGACGAGTAAGAGACAGAAAACAAGCAAAGATAGCAAGGGAGTATCGCTTGCCTGCAATCCAGTAGAGGTAGCAGAACCTGTCGTTGCTCACATCAACTCAACGTCCTATTTTCGAAGAAGCAACAAACACTGGACAACGGAGAAGATGCATTTTACTACTACGGCAAAAGAAGCGGCATGTTGATGACATGAATGCATGACAAATTAAAAGAGATCCAATTTTATTCCCTAACACATGGCAAAGCATTTTAAATGGGATCGGTGCACAATATAAATGCACCGGACAAAACCCCATAATTAAATTGATTTAATTTGACTAAATGGATAAAGGTGCGATGTTAATTAATGATGCATGATTTTATAAGATACGCATATAAGTAGATAGGGCTAGGGTTGGGATCACACATCGGATTCGGGGATCTTCGGATTTGGAAACCACCGTCTTCGGACCGGAGTGGAAGTAGTCGAAGTAGTCGTTATAGTCGAAGTAGTGGTTCATCCGGAGTCGAAGTAGTCGACGTCGTGGAAGTAGTCGTACTCGGGTTGTCGTCGTCGTGGCGGATCTTGTCGTTCCGGGCTTCGGGGTCGTCGGGGTTCCACGGTATCGGGGTACTCGGACACCGGTCTTCTCGGACACGCACGAAGGCGGCCGACACACAACTCGAACAACGAAGCGGAGGACTTGGCGGGTTTCCGGTGTCGGGGAAGATCTTGTCGTATCCGTCTTCGGTCGTCGTGGAAGAAGAACTCGTCGTATCCACGATGGTTGGGGAAGACCTTGGCGTATCCATCTTCGGGGATCGGGCTTCACGGCACTTCCCGACGGGGAAACGGAGACACACGACGGACGGCATCGGGAACGGGTCACGGAGGCATCGGGGAACAACTTCACGACGGGGAACGCGTCGGGGAAAATCCACGACGGGGACGGGGACAGGATCGGGAACGGGGAACTTGCGTCGGTTCACGGCGGGGAAAACGTCCGGGAACGGGAACGGAGAAGGGCACCGGGTTTCACGTCGGGGAACGGGAACACGTCAGCGGGGAAGGAAACAGGGAACCGTCGGGGACGGACACGGACACGGCAGCGGCAGCATGGGCACAACAGCGAGAGACACACACGGGCGGAGCACGCGAGGCATCACGCGGCAGAGGTGGAGCGGCCGGCATCGGGGAGGGCAGCAGGGCCACGGCCAGAGGGGAGTCAGGACACGGCGTCGGGGACGGACTGTAGGAGGCAGAGCAGCACGGCCGGGAAGCAGAGGAGCAGGAGGCCGACGGGGAGGCGAGGCAGGGGCGAAGGAGCTGGCCGCGGCGGGGTGGAGGAGCAGGGGGCCGGCCGGAGAAGAGATGAAGGCGGGCGGCGTGACGGCTTGCCAGCCAGAGGAGACGGCGCTGGCGCGGGGCGCGGCCGGAGAAGAGCACGGGAGGTAGGGACGCGAGGAGAAGAGGGACCGGGAGGAGGAGAGAGGTAGGAGCACATCGGGGAAGGAGGAGGTGAGGTGCAGGACGGCCGAAGGAAGGCGAGGGCGGGTCGGCGCGCGAGGCAAGGAGGTGGTGGCGGCCGTGGAGAGAGTGGAAGAGGCGGCGGGCTGGAGCCGGCGGGGAGGGGACGAGGCGTAGGGGAGCCGTGGCGCTGTAGGTGAGGGAAGGAGAGGAGGAGGCCGAACGGCGGCCAGCTCGGGGACGGGGCGGCGCAGGCACGGACGGCCGGAAGAGGATGGCGAGGAGGTTGCGGTGGAGGATGGAGGTGTCGGGTGCGTGCAGGGATGGGGAGAAGCAAGCCACGGGAGAGAAAGAGAAGGAAAGGAAGAAAAAGAAAAGAAGAAAGAAAAAGAGAAGGAGAGAGAAAGAAAAGGAGGGGAAAAAGAGAAAAAGAGGAGGGTGGAAGGGCGTTTCCGCGATTCGATAAAAAAGGAGGAGGGTGGTTGCAAGATGCCAGGGGGTGGGAACAGAAAAAGACCAGGGGGCTAGCTAGGGTTTGCTCTAGGGTTTGCTTTGCTGGGCTTTTGGGCCTAGCTAGCTGGGCTGCTCTCTCTAACTCAAAAACATTTATTTTCTTTTGCAAAATAATTTCGGCAAATAATTTTAGAAAACGGAGACGACTGTCTCGGTAAAACTATTGCAACAATTTTAGCAAAATAAAATAGGATTTAATAAAAATAGTTTTTGTTGCCAAAATTATGCGATGCGCATGATGCTGATGTCATGATGATGCAAAAATAAAAACAAGCAAAAATCTAATTTGGGGAAAACCCCGGGACATTACAACCGACACCACTAACAAGGGATCTCGCCCCGAGATCCACGCTACCGTCGAGGAGAAGAAAAGGAAGTTATTCTATCGAATCTTGTCGCACCTGGTTGATCTTCTCGACACCACTAGCAAGAGGTTCTTGCTCATGTCGATGGTGATGTTTGTCCGTCGAGATGCTTCCGAAGATCGAACCTATTAGGATTAAAGGCAAAGAGATCGTCCACCCACGAAGATGCTATGACCGGAAGATAGACAAGATAGAAGATTTAAAAGATATAAGATAAGAGGAGGATTAGGATAGAGGTAAGGAGTAAACAAGAATCCTATTGAGATATTTTCAAATAGCTTTTTGTAAAATAGTTTTGACACTCTACAACAACGACCATTAGCTAGGGTATCCTACAGGCAGACTGGACCCGCGGGGTATCGAAGAACCATGGCTCTGATACCACTTTGTAACGCCCCAAGATCAGTACTATGCATACTTTAGCGTTCCAGCCAAATCCGCATAATAACGATCCTAAAGGACGCCCACCAGGCATAACGTGCACGTCGCAACACACACGTTATGCGGGTGGAATTGTAATAACATTACAACAGTTCTCGACGGAACCCTCAAAAGAACATATATACAAAAACGACTCACCGAGTCAAGAGCAAAAGATACAATACAAAGATCCAAATAACAACGGAAGCGGGTAGCGTCCGGCTACGGACAAGAAACAAATTGGACTAAGAGTCCTGAAGATAAACGAAGGCACCATATCCCTGCCCAGGCCAAGCCGGAGGGATTCCCAAGCTAACGTCGTCAGACTTCAAACCTGTTGGCTGCATTGGAATAGCAGCCCAGAAGGGGTCAGTACTAGTAGAAGTACTGGCAAGTAATACTCACAAGATATCAAAGCTGGAATTCCGGGGAAAAGGGGTAGCGATTGAGGCGGCGGCAAGCAGCACTAACAACTTATAGAGACACGCTACAACTTTCGTCTAAAAGAGACAAGGTAAGAGAGCGCATAAGAAACCAACTATACTACTCACCACATCAAAAACCCGCCCAAGTATTACTCCCTCGATCAACCACCCGCGAGGAAGCAATCAGGGCAACTCACACGGTAGACAAGTTTTATGGGTTATTATTCAAGTAATCTATCTTACTAGTCAAGTTATAATCATCAGGTGCAAGTTGTCTATGATCTTTTTAGCCAGCGCATTTCACCAAGTCGTCCATAACCGCGGACACGGCTTTTCGAAAAGATTTCACCCTGCAGGGATGCACCAATGAACCCACATGCATCGAAACACTCGCTTAGATGTGTACCGGTGGAGCGTTCGACGCAATACTTCCCTTCTCTACAAACAAGTCCAGGGAGCCACCTAGCTAGGACTGATCCACCTTGAGAGTCCGGCCGAAGCTTCGAGGTGGGCCTAACCGATGCGAGAACGGCTTCGGGAGGGAACACTCATACGATTGCCCCTCCTTCCACATGCGATTAACGCACGGTCCGCAACCCTACCATAAGTAACCACGTAACCATCATCATCTTACCTTCACATCATCATCGTAATACGCGCGCAAATGGAAACACCTGAACTACTTGTGGCACCTGGACAGGTTTGAGGATCCGGTAATAGATTGCGGGGAGGCCCATAGAACTCCCACATGTGGTTAGTGCGCTTAGTCTTGGATCAGCGGAAAAGAACTCGGGTCCTAGGCGACACTAGCAGAACCCACGATTGGCCTTCCGCCGGTGCCTTATCTTTATTAAGTTATTCCCATCGCAACATAAATTAATGATAACCATTTTAGTTGAGCCTAGCTATTATATTATAAGCAAGACTAGATAAAGAGATAACAGGACTCAAGCAAAGCACCTAAGCATGCACTACGACTCGCAAGGCTAACAAGGTAAACAAACAACAGGTTAATAGGATGTGGGGGTGTGGCTATATCAGGGCTGCCAGGTAAACATGCAAATAGGATCGAGACACAAGCATCGTGACATAAGGCTAGCAAGGAACAAAAGATAGGACGAGTAAGAGACAGAAAACAAGCAAAGATAGCAAGGGAGTATCGCTTGCCTGCAATCCAGTAGAGGTAGCAGAACCTGTCGTTGCTCACATCAACTCAACGTCCTATTTCCGAAGAAGCAACAAACACTGGACAACGGAGAAGATGCATTTTACTACTACGGCAAAAGAAGCGGCATGTTGATGACATGAATGCATGACAAATTAAAAGAGATCCAATTTTATTCCCTAACACATGGCAAAGCATTTTAAATGGGATCAGTGCACAATATAAATGCACCGGACAAAACCCCATAATTAAATTGATTTAATTTGACTAAATGGATAAAGGTGCGATGTTAATTAATGATGCATGATTTTATAAGATACACATATAAGTAGATAGGGCTAGGGTTGGGATCACACATCGGATTCGGGGATCTTCGGATTTGGAAACCACCGTCTTCGGACCGGAGAGGAAGTAGTCGAAGTAGTCGTTGTAGTCGAAGTAGTCGTTCATCCGGAGTTGAAGTAGTCGAAGTAGTCGTACTCGGGTCGTCGTCGTGGCGGATCTTGTCGTTCCGGACTTTTCTGAACTAAAACAACCTAAGTCGACAATGCTAATGTGTCATGAATTCTACTAAGTTGAAAATAAGTTCCTAGTGGGTAGTTACTGCAACGGTCGGGGAAGCCAACGGGGCACTTGTGTCGCCGCCACGATCCCTCTCAGGGTGTCTCTAACCATTTGTGGAACATTGAAACTGCTAGTTGTTTGCAATATACGAAATGCATTGTTGAGTTTTGGTTTTTGGCACTTCCACTTCCATATTTTGCTAGCCTCTTCGGTGCTGCGCAATGCCCTCTCTCACATTGAGATTGGTGCATACTTCGCGAGCACATCCAACTTCGTGGGAGAACTTCATCCTGTTCTCCTACACATAAGCCGACCATCTTCCTCAAAACAGCCACCATACCTACCTATCACTGCATTTCCATAGCCGTTCCGAGATACATTGCCATGCAACATCCATCATTACATTACATGACTTGATGTCGTTCTTCATTATCATATAGTTTGCTTGATCATTGAGTTAGTGTGCAGCGTGGCTTGCCACATTTTCTACATTTTTTCCACACTACGCTCGATCATGCATATCTTCTTTTATACATCATGTATTAGTCTTATGAGTTATGAGTACCAAAAGTGTGATGATCATCTTGTAAAAATAGAGTGTTGCCCCTACCTGTGAGCATATTGAAAAGAGTCCAAAGTGGCCACATAAAAGAGTCCAAAAGAGACCAATGAGAGAAAATTTAAAAGAGCCACGGAGGCCACAATTAAAAAAAAAAGAGAAATATAAAAGAGCCACGGTCTTCTCGGACACGCACGAAGGCGGCCGACAAACAACTCGAACAACGAAGCGGAGGACTTGGCGGGTTTCCGGTGTCGGGGAAGATCTTGTCGTATCCGTCTTCAGTCGTCGTGGAAGAAGAACTCGTCGTATCCACGATGGTTGGGGAAGACCTTGGCGTATCCATCTTCGGGGATCGGGCTTCACGGCACTTCCCGACGGGGAAACGGAGACACACGATAGACGACATCGGGAACGGGTCACGGTGGCATCGGGGAACAACTTCACGACAGGGAACGCGTCGTGGAAAATCCACGACGGGGACGGGGACGGGATCGGGAACGGGGAACTTGCGTCGGTTCACGGCGGGGAAAACGTCCGGGAACGGGAACGGAGAAGGACACCGGGTTTCACGTCGGGGAATGGGAACACGGCAGCGGGGAAGGAAACGGGGAACCGTTGGGGACGGACACGGACACTGCAGCGGCAACATGGGCACAACAGCGAGAGACACACACGGGCGGAGCACGCGAGGCATCACGCGGAAGAGGAGGAGCGGCCGGCATCGGGGAGGGCAGCAGGGCCACGGCCAGAGGGTAGTCAGGACACGGCGTCCGGACGGACTGTAGGAGGCAGAGCAGCACGGCCGGGAAGCAGAGGAGCAGGAGGCCGACGGGGAGGCGAGGCAGGGGCGAAGGAGCTGGCCGCGGCGGGGTGGAGGAGCAGGGGGCCGGCCGGAGAAGAGACGAAGGCGGGCGGCGCGACGGCTTGCCAGCCAGAGGAGACGGCGCTGGCGCGGGGCGCGGCTGGGGAAGAGCACGGGAGGTAGGGACGCGAGGAGAAGAGGGACCAAGAGGAGGAGAGAGGTAGAAGCACGTCGGGGAAGGAGGAGGTGAGGTGCAGGACGGACGGAGGAAGGTGAGGGCGGGTCGGAGTGCGAGGCAAGGAGGCGGTGGCGGCCGGGGAGAGAGAGGAAGAGGTGGCGGGCTGGAGCCGGCGGGGAGGGGATGAGGAGTAGGGGAGCCGCGACGCTGCAGGTGAGGGGAAGGAGAGGAGGAGGCCGAACGATGTCCAGCTCGGGGACGGGGCGGCGCAGGCACGGATGGCCGGAAGAGGATGGCGAGGAGGTTGCGGTGGAGGATGGAGGCGTCGGGTGCGTGCATGGATGGGGAGAAGCAAGCCACGGGAGAGAAAGAGAAGGAAAGGAAGAAAAAGAAAAGAAGAAAGAAAAAGAGAAGGAGAGAGAAAGAAAAGGATGGGGAAAAAGAGAAAAAGAGGAGGGTGGAAGGGCGTTTCCGTGATTCGACAAAAAAGGAGGAGGGTGGCTGCAAGATGCCAGGGGGTGGTAACAGAAAAAGACCAGGGGGCTGGCTAGGGTTTGCTTTGCTGGGCTTTTGGGCCTAGCTAGCTGGGCTGCTCTCTCTCTAACTCAAAAACATTTATTTTCTTTTGCAAAATAATTTCGGCAAATAATTTTAGAAAACGGAGACGACTGTCTCGGTAAAACTATTGCAATAATTTTAGCAAAATAAAATAGGATTTAATAAAAAAAATAGTTTTTGTTGCCAAAATTATGCGATGCGCATGATGCTGATGTCATGATGATGTAAAAATAAAAACAAGCAAAAATCTAATTTGGGGAAAACCCCGGGACATTACAATGCTCTAGTTGGCTTCAATATGAGGGGAGGCGTCTTCAAAAGGAAGAGACCTGGAAGAGGAGGTGTGGTATCATTCCACCACATTATCAACTTTGCGTGTGTCACGCAACCAAAGAACAATGAGAGGGATGCCTACTACGCCATCCATCAGATCCGTGCCTTCGTACGGGATGTAGAGCAACTCAAGTTGCCAGAACAACTACAATGCTGGGCCGAACACTTGGCGACGATCCAAGATCGTGATCTCCGACAGAATTTTATCGCATCCAGGAGACGTTCGTGCTGATCATCTGTGGGGACCCCGGACTAGTTGTCCGAAATACCCTTGTGCCTACATCAGCGATCCCATGATCAGTGTGTCGCTGAGCACAATCAAACTGGTAATCAAAGAACATCCATAAATACCGAAGGAATATACTTACTCGATTGAAGTCATAATCTTCAATAGGTACTTGCAGCGGAAATCACCAAACAACATGGAGCCCAAGTCATTCGCCTTAACCCTACAGGCAACTGACTGGGAAGCGCCCTAGTTCGCATTGACGTCATTTCCATCTCCTTCTTCAAGCTGCTCTTCTTTAAAATCTGGCTAAGACAATAGCCAGGGACGAAACCAATATGAGTACATTTGATTGTACTCGCAAACTACCCCCGAAAGAGCATGCACTACTCTTTTTATAGTTTTAGTAAAACTTTGCTTACTTTGAAAACTCTATCCTTACTGAAAAGAGAAGGATAGACTTTTGTTTAATAAAACTTTGTTTGAAAACTCTATAGCTTTCGTTGAAGAAAAAAAAATAAGGAGAATTTTATAACTTTTCATAACCCTGGTATATTTTCAAAAACATCTATAGCCTTTGTGAAAAGAAAAGAAGGCTTTTAGATCTCTTTCCCATAAATTGGTTTTTGTAAGAAATCTCTTTTAAAACGTTTTTCCCAAAAATAGATGTTTGTTGAAAAGGTAAGAAGTCCCTTTTTAAAAACGTTTTTCCCGGAAAATCACCATTTTGTTTATTTCTCCAAAACTCCTCCTTTTTCCCGACCATGTCTCATCATGTTCCAATTATCTCCACAACTCATACCACACCATTTGGTATAGTTGGGTAACAACATTTCCACTTTTCCACCTCTTGCATGTTTAGCAAAACTTAGCACATGGTCTAGTACAGCCTCCCAACTGTCCATATCCGAGGACTCGGCTATTCGAATAGTTTTACCCTCTGCAGAGGTAGCACGCTTTTCCCACACCCATCCGGTAGCTCACCGTGTCTGCCACGTCCCGCCATACAATTTGTATGCGAAGTTGAGCCACCGACCATAGCCTGTCCTTTGCTCATGCTAGTATAGGACCCTGCCCGTACGAATTCACCATTCCTTCAACACCTAGTACAGGATCCCCCGTCGAGGAACCTAGATGTAAGGACTCGTAGTTTTGCCCGGCGAGCACGAAGCCCTTCAATCCCTCAATCCCTCAGATTGCCGGGACCCAGGTCAGGGGGTAGGTCGCCATGACCATCCCCTCATGCATAACGGAGTCGTCTCCGTCGATGAGGTATCCAGTACTAACACGAGCAAACTATATGACTACGCCCGTTCCCATATTTGGGTAGATGTGGTCGCACAGGTTATCGGCTGGTCGTCATGGTACTAAGACACAATGTGCATTTTTCATAAACAACTCCCTTTATCACTTCTCCACTTTAACACCGATAATTCGGCATTTCAGCATCAACTAGGTACTTTAAAAAGGAGTTTGGACCAAACCATATTTTCTCATCCTATAGTTTTAAATATCTACCCCATAGTGCTACATAGGGTGGCAAAATAGTTTTCATATCCTTTGTAAAGTAAAGGGTTTTCAAAATCATTAATACTTTTGACTAATTCAGGTGATCAAAGTAGATGAATATAAATGCAAGCTCAGTGAAGTAGCTTGCCTGTTTTCAGCATAATGTCCCTGGACTTCTCCTCACTGATCAAAGAGATAAACTCTGATTCATCTCCAATAAATCCTCTCCAATATCACCCAGGTAGCGTTTATATCTAGCGTCGCAAAAAGGGAAAGAACACAATCAACACACAGTAGGACACTCCAACAACAAACATCAAGCAACACTAACAAACAACAATCATGAGAGAAGATTGTTATCTACCAAACAAGTTTGGGCAATCCCCAACCCTACTCATGTTTAAGAATTATGAGTAAGAATGTGATTAAGCATCTTTATTTAAACAGGAAATACTTCAGACAAAAGTTAAGCCACTTATTATTCTCCTTACCAAGCTAAGGTAGAGATATTACTAGATACTCAAGCTAGTACTCATCTTAAAGACAACCAAGTTTAACAAGCAAGGCAATTATATTAATCACACCAAATAATCTAACCATCAAAATAAACGAGCAATACATACCATTCCTAAACTACTCAATCAAGCATCGCAACATCTCTCAAGCATCACACATAGCTACTGCACTTACAAAGCAACACAATTTGATTTCAATTTATTTGAATTATCTATTATTTAATTAGGTCTTAAATATGGCAGAAACTAGTGGTGCATGGTTAATTGCATAACTTGGCTTCTGTTCATCACAAAAATGTGAACTAAAATTCTGTGGATAGCTACTGATGTGTAGAAGACAATCCAATTGGATTTAATTCAATTTGAGTTATTAAACTCCCTGTATAAATGTTTTAATCCAGAAAGTCAATAATTTAGTTCTTGCTACAACTCAAGTTAATTGTATTCAAAAATTAATCCTTTTAGGGTTAATTAGCATTGCTTAAATGTGAGCTAACAAAATTGGTTTGAACTCATTTGGATTAATAGAGTATCAGAAACAAACAAGTTTAGGTTTTATACCTTCTGTGGCATTTTGGATATCATTATTTATTTATTAATCTAAATGGGGTGAAACCACTTTAATGAGTTAGATAATTTCATAAGCTTTCCAGAACATTTTCATTTGCTATTTTCAGATTCTTAGATCTCAAGTTATTGGTTTTCAAATTCTAATCAAATTTCTGACAGAAGTTTTTATCATTTTAAGTGTTAACAATATAACCTTTCTCATTAAAGTTGGTACCAATATAACCTTTCTGGGGTTACAGTTAAAACTAACACATTTGTCATTTTTATTTCAAATGGAAAATATGTCCAACAAGGATCATGGCCTGCATCTAGGTGAAGATGGCATGTTGTACTTGCTACAAGATTTTAGTTTGCTATTTTTAGGCCTCTGGTTAAATGGGGATTTGCATGGGAAGTTGGCTATCTCTGTTATTTCATGTGTTGAACTGAACTGATTAGCTATCTTTTTCATTTTAAATCTTTTACACAGATTTTATTTTGGGGTTCTCAATTCTTGTTTATGGTAGTATACTAACTATACTAACATGTCATACCAAGACAAACTCCTAAATAAAATTAGGTGAATTTATACTAACAGCTAAAAACAGAACTAAATATCTGTTTCAGAAGTTTTTCTGGAACAGACAGAACATAGCTACTTTGCCTATTTATTTGAGGATGGTAAGATAGTTATTTTGGAAATACAAAACATGCATTTGAATCTATGAGACTAGGTCTTTCCAACCATATGAAGTTTGTAATTTTAGGTGGAGCCGATTTACCGTAATGTGCATGCAAAGTGGGCTACTCTAAACAGATTTCCAGACTTAGCAGTTTTTCAGAAAATCGAATCGGGCGGGAACTAACCAGGGCCGTTGATCTGGAATCCGACGGCCCACGGCCATCTTCCTCAGCCCGACGGGGCAGAGAACAGGGAGAGAGAGGGAGCGGCCGGGGAGGCACCTGCCGGCGGCGAGGGACTCCGGGGCGGCTTGAGGGCGAGGGAGGGTGGCCTGGGAAACTCCGGGGCGGTGGTGGCGTCGCCGGAGACGCACCACAGCGGCGTCACGGCGCGGTGGCCGAGCAGCTCGAGTGAGCTCTCGGGCAGCTCCTCCGGTGGCTTCTAAGCGAGGGAGAGTGGTTCGGTGGTGGTGTGGTGCTTTGCTCTCGGCCGTGGGGTTCCTTTTATAGCCGGGGAGAGGCTCAGGGGTGAGAGGATGGTGTGGGGGTCCGGGCGTGGCGCGGGTGGCAAGGTGGCGTGCGCGGGCGGCGTCATGCAGGGCGAGGGAGGCACGGGCGCGGCACCAGGGGGTCAAGGGGTGGCGTGGGCGCATGCTGGCGGTCGGGTGCGTGCTGGTCGGGTGTGTGCCGGACGGGGTGGCTCCGGTGCGGGCACGCATGCAACGTGTTCGACAGGGTGTCGGCCGGTAGTTCACCGGAGAATGCGGGCAGGGGGAGGGGTCAGGAGCTACGGGGTCGAGTTGGGGAGCATCTAGGGAGCAAGGGCAAGCTCCAGGACGTGGTGGTCTGTTGTTTTGCTGCTGGTTGGTCAAGTGCCTATGAGTGGAGGGGCATGTCCATGCCATGGCTGGTTAGGGCTAGGGTGTAGGGTATGGGGTTGCTTGGGGATTGTCCTAGAACGTGCAAGGGGGGTGCTGGGTGAGTGCTGGACATGAGGGAGACAAGATTAGGGCAAGTGTGGGGCTGCCATTTGAATATAGGGTAGGGGCACCATTTTGCACTATTTGCAACTATTAGGCACCTTAATGCTAAAGAAAAAGATGAAGTGCAAGTGTGCAAATGCTGTGGGAAATAAGTATAGGTGTTGGTGATTAATTCTTTTAAAGTTGCTACCAAAAATGGAAATCCCATTTTAGGTAAAAGGAATTTGTGGGAATGAAATAATATTTATTATTTCATGAGACCTTTTTATTATAGGTCCTATTATTTCATGTGACACTTAATTGTCTTCTTATTTTTATTTAGCAAACACACACATCAAAACACACAATACTCATATCACAACCATGACCTCATAATTCAAACCACAAGAATTAATCACACCACCATTTCCATGATTAACAATACTATCATGTAAAAATGATCACACTCAATTATGACAAGATGATGTTTTAACAAAATGTCTCAACTCATAACTTAATTGTTTTCAAAAAGGTTTGAGAAAGGAAATATGTGGGGTAAGATATTCCCCCCTAGTGTTGTTTTCAAATGGAGTGGAAATCAGAGTTTATGAAAATGGGGGTTGCATATACATGCAAAATATCATGGTTGGCAATAGAGAGGAGATAACATATAGATCTCCATATTTTTGGGAACACATAATTTTGGAAATACTTTTACTTTCTCAACTAAAGGGTATTTTATTTGTTGCTGAAATCAAACATCATTGAAATAGACTTCGGCCAAAATAATATTAGAAAAAGAATATATGGAATCTACTCTTGTCATAACATGAGCACCAAGTTTAATATATTTTACTTGGGCTGGATTCTTGGATTAATATGTACTAGTCAAACAACATGAACAACAAGTCACACAAGGTCAAACAGAACAATATAAAGGAAAACACAGTCATTAGTGTAGTAATTTCAAAAAGTTTTTGTTGGTTCTGAATTTTGGGTCTTGTTAATTCTTATTATAAATTTGGGATGTTACAAATCCTTCCCCCCTTAAAATAAATCTCGTCCCGAGATTTGCCCGGGGGTACAGGGGAGCACGAGGGCACGAGTTTTGGGCTGGCTATACTTTCGAGGTCGTTGCTTCTTCAATGAGGTTTCCAGGTGAGATATTGACAAATTGATGTTACGAGGTCGTTCATTGTCGATAATTTTCTCTGATGAGTTCAGATCCTGGATGTTAGGGTTGACTTGACGATCGATGCTGACGGATAGTATTGGTTGGCTGTTTCTAGTTTCTACGAGGCTGAGGCACAAGGAACTAATTATTACCACATTCTTGTAGACCCATTGCAGGTCTTCCCCCCTTAAAAAGGGGTTTTTAATCGGTCTTGCCGAAGCTTGCAGCTGGAGTTGACTTGGAGGCATTGTTCTTCTTGACGATCTTCGTCTCGGTTGTCACTCCTTGGTGCTTGGGGTTGGTGCAGATATCACTTCATACCATTTTCTCCTTACGAGGGTCGCAGATGGGGACGCATGGTTTTCAGGTTGCGTCGAGTCTCCGTACTCAACTATCTCTGGTTTCTAATTAGAAAAAGGATGTTATAAACGTCTAAGTTCGTCTGGACTTGCTTGGTGGTTGATGTTGTCCACAGCAGGCGCTTACGTCGTTTGATTCTTCTGAGTATTCTATTGGTTATGTGTCTTCATGCTTGTCCTTCTTTAGCTGAGTAAAGGAGGAACTTCATTGCCGACTTCCTTGGTTCTTGAGCTTCATGAAGCGTTGGTAAGAATCTAAAGAAGTACAGTCTAGGGTATCGAGCTTCCAGAGGAATCTAAAAGTCAGTTCGAGTGTCCTGAGTAGGTGGTTTGGTCTGCTGTTTTACGAGGGTGCAAGGGTCGCGTTCTCATTTAGCCGTAATAAGTTAGAGAAAGAGCTTCATGTCAGCAGTCGATGTTCATGCTTTCTTGAATCCTCCTTCGGTGTGATTGGTCGAGGCCAGTTGAACAGGACGATTGCTCGATAGGTAACGTTGATGGTGCTTGCTTCCTGGTTCAATTCTGCGCAGATGGTCTTCAGTGTTGATCGACTTCGGCCTTGATGATGGCGATCTTCTCACTACTAACTATATGTGATTCTTTCTATATCACCTCCTTTTTGTCAAAACTTGTGGTTAGATAAGGCCAGTTAGTACCGTCACAAACTGGGGTTAGATGTTAATCTAGAATTTGGTAAGTGGGTTCAAAAAGTCACGGCTTAATGGACCTTAGAAAAAGTTAGTGAAGAATCTTCACACCAGTTGTTTTCCAACAGGTACCTTTGTCTTTTTTTGTTTCGATTTGTTGAGCCGGGTTGAACTAAGATTGTTTTCTGCAGATGACGTCAGTGGTTTCCTTTTCCTGGGGTCACTCCATGTTGACGATCTTTAAAGTTGATTTCCTTCGGGTTTGTTGGTGGCGATCTCCCTTGGATGAGTCTTGTGCTTGAGGCTTCATATAATCTTCAGAAAATCAGCGGCAGGCTAGGGTTCTCATCCATTTTTTCCAAGTTTGTCGTGATAGGTAGGAGTTAGTAGAGGTTATTTTTTTTTCAAGGGACAAAAATTTGGGTGGGTCAAACCTAGCAAGGTTAGCGCAAGGGATTAAGGTGCCACTAACTGCTCGTCAAGCGGGTAGGTACATGATCCTCTTTGAAACACATCATTACCGTCGGTGTCTGAGCTCGAATCTTCATAGCAATTCTCATGCACTCCTTGAGTTCCTCTAGTTACCCATTCTAAATGAGTCTCCTTATGTCCTCGTTTCACGTCAAGGTTGGTGGTCCTAGAGGATTAGTTGGTACTATCGTGGACTTGAGTCAGACGTTAACCTAAAGTTAGATACGGTAAGTTGGTGTGGTATTCTTGTAATCTCACAAGTTAATTTTGTGAGGTGGGGCTCGTGTCTTCACGAGGTTGGCGTACAATTGCAGTTTCCTTCAAGATCTTGACGCACTTGCTCCAGATGGTGCATGAAGTCCATTATCTGACTTGTCAGTTAGGTTACAAAAATTTCCGGCTATGTGGCTAAGGATTGGGGGTCTTTTGTATTTTGCGGAACTATCAGATCTTAACGGGAGGTGGTTTAGATGAGAGGAAAATATTTTAGAAAGATTTTCCTTGGCGGGTTTACATCCGCAACAAGGTACAACTATGGCGAAGAGGTCAAAATTAGTTTTTTTGTTTTTTTTTTTTTTTTGGGAGGTGGCAAAAGGAACTAAACTTTTCTTTTTATAGGACTCCTTTTTCCATCTTACAAACAACACACTAGCAAAGTACACACAAGCAAGGTGCACACAAGGTACCTCTAGTACCAACGGACGCATAATACTCGTGGTAGTCGGGGTAACCAAAGTTCATATCATAAGTTTTCCTATGGGTCGTTGTTAAACATGGGTGGTGACGTATTCTTTTTATCGCCTTAGTCTTCTGCTGGAGAAATTGAGATCGTCGAAGTTGCAACTTGAGTAGAATTGTTGATGTTGAGCTGAGGTCTTCGGAGGTCTCTTGCTTTGTTGACATTGACGATCTTGGCATTTGCAAATCAACCACCCTGAGGTCGAATGTTGAGTATTTGTGATGGAAGCTTCTCCTTGTGGGTGCTAATTAATTAGGTCTCACTTGGGTTCATCGGTATACTCTTGGTTTTGAACGGGTAAGAGATAACAGAAGATTCCTTGGAAAATCTTAAAATAGAGGGGTACGACATTGAAATATTTGAGGAGATGAGAAGAGCGAAGCCATTTTCGGACTTCTCTAGATAAAAATATTTTTTTGGTAGTAATATATTTTTAACAAAAATATTTGCTTTCCTAACTAACGTCCATGCTAACTAAGGTCTCCTACAGTCAGGATTGCTCTGATACCAAGTCTGTGGGGACCCCGGACTAGTTGTCCGAAATACCCTTGTGCCTACATCAGCGATCCCATGATCAGTGTGTCGCTGAGCACAATCAAACTGGTAATCAAAGAACATCCATAAATACCGAAGGAATATACTTACTCGATTGAAGTCATAATCTTCAATAGGTACTTGCAGCGGAAATCACCAAACAACATGGAGCCCAAGTCATTCGCCTTAACCCTACAGGCAACTGACTGGGAAGCGCCCTAGTTCGCATTGACGTCATTTCCATCTCCTTCTTCAAGCTGCTCTTCTTTAAAATCTGGCTAAGACAATAGCCAGGGACGAAACCAATATGAGTACATTTGATTGTACTCGCAAACTACCCCCGAAAGAGCATGCACTACTCTTTTTATAGTTTTAGTAAAACTTTGCTTACTTTGAAAACTCTATCCTTACTGAAAAGAGAAGGATAGACTTTTGTTTAATAAAACTTTGTTTGAAAACTCTATAGCTTTCGTTGAAGAAAAAAAAATAAGGAGAATTTTATAACTTTTCATAACCCTGGTATATTTTCAAAAACATCTATAGCCTTTTTGAAAAGAAAAGAAGGCTTTTAGATCTCTTTCCCATAAATTGGTTTTTGTAAGAAATCTCTTTTAAAACGTTTTTCCCAAAAATAGATGTTTGTTGAAAAAGGTAAGAAGTCCCTTTTTAAAAACGTTTTTCCCGGAAAATCACCATTTTGTTTATTTCTCCAAAACTCCTCCTTTTTCCCGACCATGTCTCATCATGTTCCAATTATCTCCACAACTCATACCACACCATTTGGTATAGTTGGGTAACAACATTTCCACTTTTCCACCTCTTGCATATTTAGCAAAACTTAGCACATGGTCTAGTACAGCCTCCCAACTGTCCATATCCGAGGACTCGGCTATTCGAATAGTTTTACCCTCTGCAGAGGTAGCACGCTTTTCCCACACCCATCCGGTAGCTCACCGTGTCTGCCACGTCCCGCCATACAATTTGTATGCGAAGTTGAGCCACCGACCATAGCCTGTCCTTTGCTCATGCTAGTATAGGACCCTGCCCGTACGAATTCACCATTCCTTCAACACCTAGTACAGGATCCCCCGTCGAGGAACCTAGATGTAAGGACTCGTAGTTTTGCCCGGCGAGCACGAAGCCCTTCAATCCCTCAATCCCTCAGATTGCCGGGACCCAGGTCAGGGGGTAGGTCGCCATGACCATCCCCTCATGCATAACGGAGTCGTCTCCGTCGATGAGGTATCCAGTACTAACACGAGCAAACTATATGACTACGCCCGTTCCCATATTTGGGTAGATGTGGTCGCACAGGTTATCGGCTGGTCGTCATGGTACTAAGACACAATGTGCATTTTTCATAAACAACTCCCTTTATCACTTCTCCACTTTAACACCGATAATTCGGCATTTCAGCATCAACTAGGTACTTTAAAAAGGAGTTTGGAATAAACCATATTTTTCCCATCCTATAGTTTTAAATATCTACTCTATAATTCTACATAGGGTGGCAAAATAGTTTTCATATCCTTTGTAAAAAAAAAGGGTTTTTCAAAATCATTAATACTTTTGACTAATTCAGGTGATCAAAGTAGATGAATATAAATGCAAGCTCAGTGAAGTAGCTTGCCTGTTTTCAGCATAATGTCCCTGGACTTCTCCTCACTGATCAAAGAGATAAACTCTGATTCATCTCCAATAAATCCTCTCCAATATCACCCAGGTAGCGTTTATATCTAGCGTCGCAAAAAGGGAAAGAACACAATCAACACACAGTAGGACACTCCAACAACAAACATCAAGCAACACTAACAAACAACAATCATGAGAGAAGATTGTTATCTACCAAACAAGTTTGGGCAATCCCCAACCCTACTCATGTTTAAGAATTATGAGTAAGAATGTGATTAAGCATCTTTATTTAAACAGGAAATACTTCAGACAAAAGTTAAGCCACTTATTATTCTCCTTACCAAGCTAAGGTAGAGATATTACTAGATACTCAAGCTAGTACTCATCTTAAAGACAACCAAGTTTAACAAGCAAGGCAATTATATTAATCACACCAAATAATCTAACCATCAAAATAAACGAGCAATACATACCATTCCTAAACTGCTCAATCAAGCATAGCAACATCTCTCAAGCATCACACATAGCTACTGCACTTACAAAGCAACACAATTTGATTTCAATTTATTTGAATTATCTATTATTTAATTAGGTCTTAAATATGGCAGAAACTAGTGGTGCATGGTTAATTGCATAACTTGGCTTCTGTTCATCACAAAAATGTGAACTAAAATTCTGTGGATAGCTACTGATGTGTAGAAGACAATCCAATTGGATTTAATTCAATTAAGGTTATTAAACTCCCTGTATAAATGTTTTAATCCAGAAAGTCAATAATTTAGTTCTTGCTACAACTCAAGTTAATTGTATTCAAAAATTAAATCCTTTTAGGGTTGATTAGCATTGCTTAAATGTGAGCTAAAAAAATTGGTTTGAACTCATTTGGATTAATAGAGTATCAGAAACAAACAAGTTTAGGTTTTATACCTTCTGTGGCATTTTGGATATCATTATTTATTTATTAATCTAAATGGGGTGAAACCACTTTAATGAGTTAGATAATTTCATAAGCTTTCCAGAACATTTTCATTTGCTATTTTTAGATTCTTAGATCTCAAGTTATTGGTTTTCAAATTCTAATCAAATTTCTGACAGAAGTTTTTATCATTTTAAGTGTTAACAACTAGCTGATTTGATAATTTCATTCTGACTTGACCACAACACCGAATGGATTCAAACCAGTGGCATTAGGTTCACTAGTTGATGTACTTTTAATAACATTTTAATTTGATATTTTTGGTTAAACCAATCTCTGGGAAACATCTCCCAAAGTTGGTACCAATATAACCTTTCTGGGGTTACAGTTAAAACTAACACATTTGTCATTTTTATTTCTAATGGAAAATATGTCCAACAAGGATCATGGCCTGCATCTAGGTGAAGATGGCATGTTTTACTTGCTACAAGATTTTAGTTTGCTATTTTTAGGCCTCTGGTTAAATGGGGATTTGCATGGGAAGTTGGCTATCTCTGTTATTTCATGTGTTGAACTGAACTGATTAGCTATCTTTTTCATTTTAAATATTTTACACAGATTTTATTTTGGGGTTCTCAATTCTTGTTCATGGTAGTATACTAACTATACTAACATGTCATACCAAGACAAACTCCTAAATAAAATTAGGTGAATTTATACTAACAGCTAAAAACAGAACTAAATATCTGTTTCAGAAGTTTTTCTGGAACAGACAGAACATAGCTACTTTGCCTATTTATTCGAGGATGTTAAGATAGTTATTTTGGAAATACAAAACATGCATTTGAATCTATGAGACTAGGTCTTTCCAACCATATGAAGTTTGTAATTTTAGGTGGAGCCGATTTACCGTAATGTGCATGCAAAGTGGGCTACTCTAAACAGATTTCCAGACTTAGCAGTTTTTCAGAAAATCGAATCGGGCGGGAACTAACCAGGGCCGTTGATCTGGAATCCGACGGCCCACGGCCATCTTCCTCAGCCCGACGGGGCAGAGAATAGGGAGAGAGAGGGAGCGGCCGGGGAGGCACCTGCCGGCGGCGAGGGACTCCGGGGCGGCTTGAGGGCGAGGGAGGGTGGCCTGGGCAACTCCGGGGCGGTGGTGGCGTCGCCGGAGACGCACCACATCGGCGTCACGGCGCGGTGGCCGAGCAGCTCGAGTGAGCTCTCGGGCAGCTCCTCCGGTGGATTCTAAGCGAGGGAGAGTGGTTCGGTGGTGGTGTGGTGCTTTGCTCTCGGCCGTGGGGTTCCTTTTATAGCCGGGGAGAGGCTGAGGGGTGAGAGGATGGTGTGGGGGTCCGGGCGTGGCGCGGGTGGCAAGGTGGCGTGCGCGGGCGGCGTCATGCGGGGCGAGGGAGGCACGGGCGCGGCGCCAGGGGGTCAAGGGGTGGCGTGGGCGCATGCTGGCGGTCGGGTGCGTGCTGGTCGGGTGTGTGCCGGACGGGGTGGCTCCGGTGCGGGCACGCATGCAACGTGTTCGACAGGGTGTCGGCCGGTAGTTCACCGGAGAATGCGGGCAGGGGGAGGGGTCAGGAGCTACGGGGTCGAGTTGGGGAGCATCTAGGGAGCAAGGGCAAGCTCCAGGACGTGGTGGTCTGTTGTTTTGCTGCTGGTTGGTCAAGTGCCTATGGTGGAGGGGCATGTCCATGCCATGGCTGGTTAGGGCTAGGGTGTAGGGTATGGGGTTGCTTGGGGATTGTCCAGAACGTGCAAGGGGGGTGCTGGGTGAGTGCTGGACATGAGGGAGACAAGATTAGGGCAAGTGTGGGGCTGCCATTTGAATATAGGGTAGGGGCACCATTTTGCACTATTTGCAACTATTAGGCACCTTAATGCTAAAGAAAAAGATGAAGTGCAAGTGTGCAAATGCTGTGGGAAATAAGTATAGGTGTTGGTGATTAATTCTTTTAAAGTTGCTACCAAAAATGGAAATCCCATTTTAGGTAAAAGGAATTTGTGGGAATGAAATAATATTTATTATTTCATGAGACCTTTTTATTATAGGTCCTATTATTTCATGTGACACTTAATTGTCTTCTTATTTTTATTTAGCAAGCAAACACACAACAATACACACAATACTCATATCACAACCATGACCTCACAATTCAAACCACAAGAATTAATCACACCACTATTTCCATGATTAACAATACTATCTTGTAAAAATGATCACACTCAATTATGACAAGATGATGTTTTAACAAAATGTCTCAACTCATAACTTAATTGTTTTCAAAAAGGTTTGAGAAAGGAAATATGTGGGGTAATATACTTCCCACTAGTGTTGTTTTCAAATGGAGTGGAAATCAGAGTTTATGAAAATGGGGGTTGCATATACATGCAAAATATCATGGTTGGCAATAGAGAGGAGATAACATATAGATCTCCATATTTTTGGTAACACATAATTTTGGAAATACTTTTACTTTCTCAACTAAAGGGTATTTTATTTGTTGCTGAAATCAAACATCATTGAAATAGACTTCGGCCAAAATAAGATTAGAAAAAGAATATATGGAATCTACTCTTGTCATAACATGAGCACCAAGTTTAATATATTTTACTTGGGCTGGATTCTTGGATTAATATTTACTAGTCAAACAACATGAACAACAAGTCACACAAGGTCAAACAGAACAATATAAAGGAAAACACAGTCATTAGTGTAGTAATTTCAAAAAGTTTTTGTTGGTTCTGAATTTTGGGTCTTGTTAATTCTTATTATAAATTTGGGATGTTACATCATCGTACACGATGTCTTCACTGTTGGAGGCATTTTCTACTACGACGGTGCTCCACTCGATAATGCGGAGGTGGAACGGCGCTTAAAAGCACAAGGCGACATCCGGCCCTTCACGACGAAAGACGGCGACCGCCCCTTCCCGGCCCCGAAGACCGTCGATGCCTAGCTTATCTAGATGTCTTAGCTTATGTTCAAACAATCGATGGAATTCGTGATGTAATTAAACATTCTTTAGTTTGTAATGTGATGATCGAACTTGCTACTCGATTCCGATGGGATGCATGTGATGTATATAATTTTGTCTACTTATATCTATTTTCAGTTATAATGCATGTGATCTATGTATTATGTATATTGTTCTGCAAATTGTATTATAGAATATGTCTGTATAAATACCTATATTAGGATCTGCATAAATACGCAGTATATAAAAAAATACAGAAAAACATAGCCGTGGCGCACCACAAAGCCTAGCCGTGGCGCACGTTAGCCGTGGCGCACAACGGGGTGGTGCGCCACGGGTATTCCTCCTTATCCATGGCGCACATATGCTTATGCGCCACGGCTAACTACTCGTGGCGCACCAGGACCTGTGCACCACGGCTAACGAAATATACCCGTGGCGCACATGGGTGCCTGCGCCACTGCTAAATATTACCCATGGCGTGGCAATCCGTGGCGCAGGCCCCTGCGCCACGGGTAAGCCATTTTGGAGCGCCACGGGTAAGCTTTTATGTGCTAGTGATGGCAACTCATCCAAGCCTTCCTAGCATTTTAATTAAGCACCACAAGTAACCACCATGTCCGAAACATTCCATCAACATCATAGATAATGGACGGACATAATTATCATTCGACTAAGCATGACTAAGCATAGCTAAGCACATATAAACAACAGTTGTATATTTATCTCCGGCCAACACATCAAACCTAGGGTTCATAGGAGGGGTATCATGGGGTGGTTTGGGGAAAAAATGCATTCATAGGATACTCTAGTATTGACCAAGATTGACATAGAATCGAATGCAATATTATGGTGGATAAAATAAGTTTATAAAACAATAGGATGCTAGATGCCAAGAAGGTTAGGTTATCTCTTGCCTTGCTGCCGGGGCGTTTAGTACGGCTCGTCGGGGTAGGTAGGGTTAACCTCGACTCCGGAATCTATCGATACCCAAACAATAATAGAAGAACAAAATAAATAACACGAAGACAAGGTGGAATGCGCAATCATGATGGCATGTCAAGTCCATGCAATTACATCATCATTTAATTTATCTAACAAATTAAATGGAGTTCCAAGTAATTAGTGCAACTACTTGGAAGCAACCCCATATTTATCTTAGATACCACATTATTTATAGATTATTACATTACAAAATAAGTGGATTAAATATGCATGAACGTGACATGAATAAGTAGGTTTTGTTCTTTCGATCATTTTGGTAACTTATTTGTAATTTTCCGAGTTTCGATGAATAAATAGTGAATTAAATGATTATTTGAATTTAATTCTTTTAATCCATTTAAGAATAACATCAAAGGAAAATTTGTTGTCATGATTTTATATTAGCATGGTTTGATAGCATTTGAAGTGCTGATCACATTGATATTTTATTCATAAATTTTGGTTAAATATTTAACAAGTTATGAATTTTCCCGAATTAGGTATTATTTATGCCATTTTAGGAATTCTTAAATAGACATCAAGAATATAAATTCAAAAGACCATTACAATTATACCAACAGGTAGGTAATGTTTTTCTAAACAATTTGATATTTGATTTGTCAAATTTGGAGCATTAGTCAAATAGTTATCAATTGTATAAATTGTTTTATTTTCCAAAAAGGAAAAATGAAAACACAGACAGGCCGGCCTTGTGCCGGCCAGGCCGGGCAGAGGCCCGAAGCCTCCGGCCTTTGGCCGGCCCCGTCTGGGCGTGCAGGCCGGGAGGGTGGCCGAGGCTGCCGGCCTCGTGCCGGCCCAGGCCGGGTGTCCAGGCCGGGCACCCGCGCGAGGCATCCGGCCTTCGGCCGGCCCGGCTGGTGCCTAGGCCGGGCGCACAGCTACGGCATCGACGGAGACCGACGGCACGATGATCGGCAGCGAGACGATGCGAGGGAGAGAGAGGGGTAGCGAGAGGAGAGCCAAATCGGACGCGGAACTCACCCTCGGGTGAAGCGGGGAACGGCGAGGCCGGGGAAAGCCGGTCGGCGACGAGCACGTGCTCGACGCAGCTCGGTCGGAGCGGAAGGGGAAGTGGATGCCGGCACCGATTTAGGCGACCCCGGCCCGATTCCTTGGGCGAGGAGGAAGAGAAGGTCACGGCGGTCCTTCCTATCGGCGGCGATCTACTCGAGGTGGACGTAGGCGACGGAGGCGAACTCGGCAACCACGGTGTCAATGGCGGGAGCTCGGGTGGAGAGGGGAACGAGACGAGGGAGAGCCAGTGGGGGGAATGGGTAGGGGAGCTAGAGGGGAGCAGGTGCGACGGTGGCGGCCTCCTTAGTCGCCCGGGGGGCCACGGCATGGTGCGGCAGGACAACATGGGCGCGGGAGGCATGGCGCTGTGGAGAAGAAAACGGTTTCACGAAAAAAACCCCAGCACCATTTTTAGTAATTACAAACAGGTCCAACAACAACTTTAGCGATTTAATTGAGGCCTTTAAACAATTTTAAAATTTTGGAAAAATTCACATAGGCTTCCCATGACATTTAGGACCCCCACAAAAATTGGTGTTGCAAACTAAAAAGTTTTGCACAACATTTGTTCACAGGTTTTAAATAGAGCCATTTTTGATAATTTTCAAAATGTATTTATTTGGAGCATTTTAGCAATTCAATAAATTATAAAAATATTTATGGAGGCTCATAATATATTAATGAAGCTCCCCATAATTTTATTTTTAATTTTTGGAAAGTTTACCTTGGTTTCAAAATTCAAAGTTGATTTGAACCATTTGAAATTCTCAGATTTTTATTTCTTGCTTGGCAATAATTGGGTTTGGAGAATTGGTTAAAAACATAAACTTGGAACTTCCTAAACAATTTGGAAGTCCAAGAATAATTAGTTTGCCAAAATAAGCAATTGCATTGTTGTTGGAGATTTTTGGAAGGTTTGGCTTCCCCCTTCTTATTGTCTTTGTATGTGCATTGTTAGAAGTAACAAGTTTCAAATGCATGCCATGATGCAAAGGATGCAAAGCAAAAAGTGGAAAAATTCTTCGTATTTTTCAGTATCGAGCTGGGGCTATTACAATTCTACCCCCCTTACAGGAATCTCGTCCCGAGATTCTAGGCTTGAGTGAAGAAGGTGGGATATTCCTGTCGAAGACTAGTTTCTCGCTCCCAAGTGGCTTCTTCTTCGGAATGGTTAGACCATTGAATTTTGAGGAACTTGATGGTCTTGTTGCGGGTTTTCCTTTCCGCTTCATCCAAGATGCGGACCGGGTGCTCGCGGTAAGTCAAATCCTCCTGGATGTCCAATACCTCATGATCAACCCCACGAATAGGATCTTTGAAGCATCGACGGAGTTGAGACACATGGAACACATCGTGCACATCCGGGAAGTTTGAGGGTAGCTCGAGTTGATAGGAGAGATCTCCTCGCTTGGCTAGGACGGTGAAAGGACCAACATAGTGAGGTGCCAATTTTCCCTTGATCCCGAAGTGACGAACGCCTCGGAGGGGAGAGACTCGAAGATAGGCTTTGTCACCAATTTCATAGTGAACCTCTTGGTGATGCTTGTCATAGTAGCTCTTCTGCCTTGACTGAGCAACCTTGAGATTATCCCGAATGATACGGACTTTCTCCTCGGCCTCATTGATCACATCAGGACCGAAGAGTGGCCTCTTTCCATTTTCAGACCAATTCAGAGGAGTTCGGCATTTTCTCCCATAGAGAACCTCAAAGGGAGCCATTTGGAGGCTAGCCTGATAACTATTGTTGTAGGAGAACTCGGCAAGGGGGAGATACTTTTCCCAACCCATACCGAAGGAGATGACACATGCCCGAAGCATGTCCTCAAGAACTTGGTTCACCCTTTCAGTTTGGCCATCAGTTTGAGGGTGGTAAGCCGTGCTGAGTTTCAGACGGGTTCCCATAGCACTTTGGAAACTCTGCCAGAATTTGGATACAAATAGACTTCCATGGTCCGATATAATGCTCATAGGAATTCCATGGAGAGGAACAATCCATGCAAGGTACAACTCAGCTAGTTACTTAGCAGTTATATCCTCGCGAACAGGAAGGAAGTGAGCGACCTTGGATAGTCGATCAATGACTACCCAAATGGCATTATTACCCTTTTGTGACCTTGGGAAGCCAGTGATGAAGTCCATACCAATTTCATCCCATTTCCACTCGGGAATGGCGATGGGGCGAAGGGTACCATCTGGTCTTTGGTGTCCAGCCTTCACACGGCGACATACGTCGCATTCAACAACATATTTGGTAATTTCCCGCTTCATGCGAGTCCACCAGAATTTTCTGCGGAGGTCTTGGTACATTTTGGTGCTACCAGGATGGATGGATATGGGAGATTCATGTGCTTCTTGGAGTATCAACCCCTTGGTATTTCCCCTCTTGGGCACCACAAGACGGTTCCCAAAATAGACAACACCGGAATCATCAACGGAGAAACACTTGGCCTTCCCGCTTGCAATATTCTTTTTGATCTTGCGGATGCCAGCATCATGTTGCTGGGCGGCCTTGATTTCATCCTCAAGAGTGGATTTGATCTCGAGGTTAGCTAGATATCCGGAGGGGACAATCTCCAGATTTAACCGAGCAAATTCCTCATGGAGAGCAGGTTGAGCCTTTTCAACCATCAGAGTATTGCAATAAGCCTTGCGACTCAGAGCATCGGCCACGACATTAGCCTTGCCGGGCTGATAGTTGAGGGTCACATCGTAGTCTTTGATTAATTCCAACCATCCACTCTGTCTCAGGTTCAGATCCGGCTGGGTGAAGAGATACTTCAGACTTTGATGATCAGAATAGATCTCGCAACGGTTGCCCAACAGGTAGGGCCTCCATTGCTTCAGAGCATGAACTACAGCAGCAAGCTCTAGATCATGAGTTGGATAATTTTGTTCATGCGACTTGAGTTGTCGGGAAGCATAGGCTACGACATGGCCTTCTTGCATCAAAACACAGCCCAAACCTTGGAGTGATGCATCACAATAGACGACAAAGTCCTTGTCGGTGTCAGGGAGGACAAGTACCAGAGTGGTGGTGAGCTTGACCTTGAGAGTTTGGAAACTCTCTTCAGCTTTATCGGTCCATATGAACTGTTTGTTCTTCTTGAGGAGGTCAGTCAAAGCTTTGGCTATCTTGGAAAAGCCCTCGATGAATCGGCGGTAATAACCCGCCAATCAAAGGAAGCTACGGATGTCTTTGACGGACTTGGGAGTAGGCCAATCCAGGATTGCCTGAATCTTGTCAGGTATCACTGCTACTCCAGCAGCTGACACCACATGACCTAGGAAAATGAGCTCCTTCAACCAAAACTCACACTTGGAGAACTTGCCATAGAGGCGGTGATCTCGAAGCTTTGCCAGAACTAGCCGAAGATGCTCAGCATGCTCTTCTTCGGTTCTGGAGTAGACAAGGATGTCATCAATGTAAATTATGACAAACTTGTCGAGGTACTCGTGGAAGATGGAGTTCATCAGCCTCATGAATGTAGCCGGGGCATTTGTGAGGCCAAAGGACATGACGGTATACTCATATAGGCCATAGCGAGTAGTGAAAGCCGTCTTCGGAATATCCTCCTTTCTGATTTTTATCTGATGGTAGCCTGACCTCAGATCCATCTTGGAGAATACCGTTGCACCAGCTAGCTGATCGAACATGTCAGTTATTCGGGGAATAGGATACTTGTTCTTGATGGTCACCGCATTCAGAGGGCGGTAATCAACAACCAGCCGAGGAACATTTGTATCCCTCTTCTTGACAAAGATGACCGGGCAGCCCCAAGTTGAGCTACTCGGCCGGATGAATTCTTTTTTCCAGCAGCTCATCAAGTTGCTTTTTCAGTTCAGTTAGTTCTTCCGCTGGCATGCGGTAGGCCTTTTGGAAATTGGGGCGGTTCCTGGAACCAATTCAATGACAAATTCCACGCTTCGATCAGGTGGCATGCCAGGCAATTCCTCCGGGAAGACATCGGAGAAATCACACACCACTGCCACCTCATGCATTTCAGGTGGGGTAGTTCCTTCCAGGAAGCAGAGGCTGATCTCTGGAGAGAGAGGAGTGGCAGCGGATGGAGTTGCGGACGAAGGTGACCAATAACTCACCAGCCCGACGGTTGGGTGGATCACTATGACAGACTTGGCAGCACAGTCCAGGTTGGCCTGATATTTGACTAGCCAGTCCATGCCCAGAATGACATCTAGACCATCTGACTTCAGGGCCATCAACGAGAACGGAAAGGACCAATAGCCTATGGTAATCTGGACCTCCGGAGCAATCCATTTAGTGTGCCAACTAGAGCCTGGGGTTTTGACCACTAGAGGGGAGTCCATGTTCACAAACGGTATTTGATGGTTGTGTGCAAAAGCTATGGATATGAACGAATGCGATGCTCCAGAATCAAACAAGACTGAAGCTGGGTAATCATTGATTCGAAGCATACCCATGAGAACTCCGGGGTCCTCTTTGACTCCTTCAGCCGAGACGTGGTTCACGCGGCCACGGCAGACGGTCATGGCCTTGGTGGCTGGTGTAGAGGGTGCTGGTGCAGGTGCTGAGGTAGCCGGTGCCTTCTGGGGACACTCCCTGGAGTAGTACCCCGGCTGGCCACAGCTGAAGCAAGTGGGCATCGGCGGTGGTGGAGGCAGCTGAGGGCGGAAGCCACTTCCAGCCGCACCCAAAGTCGAGGTAGCTGGGCAAGGCGGAGGTGGCCTGAACCCTGAAGGCCTTGGCGCGAAGGGTGCACGAGGCACAACGCTGAAGGGCACAAAGACCCTGCACTTCTTACCCTCAGAAGAAGAGGAGCTCTGGTTGTCCATGGAAGCTGGCCTCTTGGAAGACTCCAGCTCCTTCCTACCTTGCTCCATGGTGAGAGCCTGGTTGTAGAGCTCCTGGTAGGACTGGAACTTGAAGGGTAGGAGATCATATCGGAGCCAAGGTGCAAGCCCCTTGCGGAAGAGGTACTGCTTGTCCTCATCATTTGTCACGTCCCGAGGGGCGTAACGCGAGAGGTGGTTGAACTCACACCCATAGGATTGGACGTCCATGCGTCCCTGGGTCAAGTCCAGGAACTCCCTCCTCTTGAGGTCCATGATGGGCTTGGGGATGTACACCGCACGGAAGGCGGTGCGAAAATCCGCCCAGGTGAAGACATGGCTAGCGTCAAACATTGACACGTGGCTCTCCCACCAAGAGCCGGCGGCTCCATTCAGCAGGTAGGTGGCGAAGTTGACTTATTCCGCCACCGGAACGTGCAAGGCAGCGAATTTGCGCTCGAGACCACGGAGCCAATCATCAGCATCCAGTGGCTCCCTAGCTTCAGTGAAGGTAGGAGGTTGGGAGCGCAAGAACTCCGTGAGAGTGTTGCAGTCAGTGTTCCTCCTTGCCCCTTGCTGCACCAACTGCTCGAGCAGATGCTCGTTACCCAGGCGGTTATTCTCGATGGCCATCAGGACCTCCGCCATTGAGGGTGGCGGCGGTGCATCAGGATCACCAGGGTTACCACGACGGGCAGGAGCCATTCTGAAGATTTGGAACAAGGACACAGTTAGTAAACATCTCCAAACAGTTAGGATAGATCATGATAATCCTTCCAGATATAGAGATATAAGATGACACTAACACAAAACAGATTTAGGCAACCACGGGTGACATCACGTCATCGCAGCGATAGCAAATGGAAATAACTGACTCGAGACAAACACTGGACGGTAGAACCCAACCCCGAGAACTTAAACCTCGACACCAAGCTTAAAACAAATAGAGATGAGAGATCAGAGTAGAGCGAGTTGGATGAGGAGTAAAAAGAATCCTAAGAAGGTTTTCACAACTCATTTTTATGTTATAAATAATTTTCAAACTATACTCGACATTGACCAATAGAAAGGGTTTCCTACAGGCAATCCTGCTGTGATACCAACTTGTAGCGCCCCGACCCCAGAACTATACCATGAAGCTTTGTGCAACCGGTCATGCTACACAATCGAAGGTTACTGGGGTTACCAAATCCAGGCCAAAACCTTTGGCAGTCGTGCTCGGAATGGATCATCGGCAACGCAACACTTCGATCATGCAATAAGCTCAGACATAGCTATCATGTATAGTAGAGAGATCAAGACTGCGGAACAACTGGCACATCACAGACTCTACGACACAAAGAGATCATATAGCAACTCATATATGAGGAAGATACAAATTACACACAAAAGGGGTCACCGACCCAACAGTACATCATGCGGAAGCGAGGTAGTTGTCTAATACAACAAGATCCAAATATATGGCCTAAGAGGCCTACACATAAACATAAACCCATGCCAGCTTGTTCCGACATCCCAAGCTGCCACTTGGGAACCCCAAACTAGTCGTCGATGTCCAAGAAGAAACCACCTGTGTGCTCGGTGTCATCCTCCTCTGAAACAATTTATAAAAGCAGCAAAGAGAGACTGAGTACGACGTACTCGCAAGTTTAGTAGGGCGATATAGGCCCAATGATGACGGAGGCTCTAAAGCTGTATAGTAGTTATTTTGCATAAAGCTAGTTTTTCCTTTATAAAAGACATGAGTGACTCAAAGGCATCGACTACTCAGAGTATTTTCGAAAGGGGTTAAGAAAGTAAACTTTCATCTTCGGTTCTCAACGAACCCATAGTACCAAGGAACACCACTCGTCACCACCAAGGCACCCCCTCGAATCACCCTCGAGGAAATGAACCTTTTTAACACACGTTGAATTGCAACCTTTAGCTGCCAAGTTTTAACTAGGTTAAGATTCTCTATGGTCTCGTATATCCGTCCCCAAGTCGTCCATAACCGCGGACACGGCTTTTCGAAAAGATTTACCCTGCAGGGGTGTACTATTTTATCCACCGGTACCGTCCGGCTCGCCTGATTAGCTCTCTTCCGGGGAAAGCTGAAAAGTGGGCATGGTTAAACCTTTACCTCGCGTGAGACTATCCAAGGATCATCAGTGGCGACAGGGCAAGTTTATCCAGCCTATTTCAGCCCCTGCCCCCATCGCCACATCCTAAACACCACCACACACACCCCTTCTTCGCGCCATCATCCACCTGCAACGCACACGTAAATGGAAAGCGCAAATCTAGAGGAGCCTTGGATACGCCCGCACAAGTTATTTAGTTACAGAGGATTCCATATGTCCCCACCGTTGGAAGCACGCTCAGGCTTGGTTCTAGAGACAAGAACTCGCACCTAGGGGCAAGAATGAGACAAAACACCATCCCCGATGGCAACTCATCCAAGCCTTCTTAGCATTTTAATTAAGCACCACAAGTAACCACCATGTCCGAAACATTCCATCAACATCATAAATAATGGAATTAAATCAATGGACATAATTATCATTCGACTAAGCATGACTAAGCATAGCTAAGCACATATAAACAACAGTTGTATATTTATCTCCGGCCAACACATCAAACCTAGGGTTCATAGGAGGGGTATCATGGGGTGGTTCGGGGAAAAACATGCATTCATAGGATACTCTAGTATTGACCAAGATTGACATAGAATCGAATGCAATATTATGGAGGATAAAATAAGTTTATAAAACAATAAGATGCTAGTGTAACGCCCCGACCCCGGAATTATACAAAGAGGCTATGTCGTTGGCACAACCATCAATGTATAAAACAAAGATCGAGACTTGTGGAACAAACTGGCACATTGCATGACTCTACGACACAAAACATATAGCAACTCATATAACGAGAAGAATACAAATATTACAAAACAAAAGGTCACAGACCAACAATTCATCAAGCGGAAGCGGGTAGTGTTGTCTAACAACAAGAAGCAAATATATGGCCTAAGAGGCCTACAATAAACATCACCCAAGCCAGCTTGTTCCACGGTCCCAAGCTGCCACCTGGGAACTCCAGACTAGTAGTCGACATCAACGAAGAACCCACCTAGCTGCTCGGTGTCGTCCTCCTCTGAAATACAAAATCATAGAGGCAGCAAAGAGAGACTGAGTACGACGTACTCGCAAGTTTAGTAGGGCGATATAGGCCCAATGACTGACGGAGGCCCTAAAGCTGTATTTGTAATTCTTTTGCATAAAGCTAAGTTTCATAAACAGAAATATAATTGACACATGGCAGCCGTCTACTCAGAATACTTTCATAAAGGGGATAAGGGAGTAACATTATCATCTTCGGTTCTCGGCGAACCTACTTACCACCATCACCACTCATCTCACACAAAGGCACTCCCTCGACTCACCCTCGAGGAAATGAACCTTTATCTCAAGTTGATTAATGCAACCTTTAGCTGCCATATCAATTAGGTTAAAAGTTATCTATGGTCTCGTATATCCGTTCCCAAGTCGTCCATAACCGCGGACACGGCTTTTCGAAAAGATTAACCCTGCAGGGGTGTACTATTTGAAGTCGCCAGGTTTCCGAGGGAACCCCAGCTCCTTATCCATTGGTACCGTCCGGCTCACCTAGTTGGCCCTCTTCCGAGGAAGACCGGCGAGCGGGCGCGGTTAGACCTTTACATTGCATGAGGCTTACTCAAGGACCATCAGTGTGCGGAAGGACAGGTTCAGCGCTCCCAGCGCCCTGCCCCGCGGCCACATCCTAAACACCACCATCCTCGTTTCTTTTCCACCCACACAACTCACGCGCAAATGGAAATAGCAAACTAGAGGACCCTTGACAAGCCCCTCACAACTTATTCGGTCAAAGGGGGTTCCATATGCCCCCACCTCCGGAAGCACGCTCGATCTTGGTTCTAGAGACAAGAACTCGCACCTAGGGGCTAGAGTGAGGCAAAACACCATCCCCGATGGCAACTCACCCAAGCCATCTTAGCATTTTAATTAAGCATCACAATTATCCACCATGCCCGAGTCATTCCATCAACATCAATAATTATGGAATTCAACAACGGACAAACTAGTATTTCAACTAAGCATGCTAAGCATAGCTAAGCATATGAATACAACAATTATATCTTTATCTCGGCCAACACTTCAACCCTAGATTTCATAGGTAGGGATACATGTGATTGGCTCGGGGAAAAATATGCATTCATAGGATAATCTAATATTTACCAAAAGAGACATTTGAATCGCATGCAATTAATATGGTGGATAAAATAATTTGATAAAATCATAGGATGCTAGATGACAAGAAGGTTAGGTTATCTCTTGCCTTGCTGCCCGGTAGTGAAGCACTGCTCGTCGGGGTAAGTAGAGAGACCCTCGACTCCGGAATCTATCGATACCCAAAAGAAATACAAAGCACACATAAATCACACGAACTCAAAATGCAATGCTCAATCACATGATGACATGTCCAATAGATGCAACCATATTATTATATAAATTAAAAGCAAATTTAAATGAGGGGCCAAATAATTAGTGCAATTATTTGGAACCAACCCCATATTTATCTTAGTGACCACATTCTTCATAAATTATCAAATTATTATGGAAGTGGCTCAAATATGCATGAACATGACATGAATGGATAGGGTTCGTTCTTCCGACCATTTCGGTACTTTATTTGTAATTTTCGGAGTATCGATGAATAAAAACCAAATTAGTTAAATAAATGAATTTAATTAATTTAATCAAATTATGAATATCATCAAATAAAAGTTTGTGCTCATGATGTGATGAGTGCATGGTTTGATAGCATTTGACATGTTGATCACTTTGATATTTAATTCATAATTTTTGGACAATTATTTAATAAGTTATGAATTTCCCAATTTGGGTATTAAATAACCCATTTTAGGAATTCTTAAATAACCAAAATAAAATAATTCCAAAAGAAGATTACAACGACTCCAATTGGTAGAGTTTGTTTTTCTGAACAATTTGAAACTTTAGTTGTCGAATTTGAGGCATTATTCGAATAGATATGAAATAATTAAATTCCATTTTATTTTCCAATTTGCATAAATTACTGTACGGGCCGGCCTCTAAACCGGGCCAGACCGGAATTTAGGCCGATGTAGTGCCAGAGGGGGGCCGGCCTCAGAGCCGGCCTAGTCCGGGTGCCAGGCCGGGGCACTGCCCGAACAGGCCGGCCTCGTGGCCGGCCCAGGCCGGGGTGAGGGCCGGTCACGCAAGCGTGCTGGTCAAAGCCACGACCGGCGGACGAACGGTGGTGCCCGCGACGTTGAGCGACGGCGCGACGGCGATGCAAAGGGGGAGGAAGAGAAGGAAAAGGTCCCGGAGAACGGGATCCTCACCAGGAGCGTAACGAAGGGGTCGGAGAAGGACGTGGAGGCCGGACGACAGCGAGCGAGTGCTCGACAAGCGGCGGCCGTCGGTCGAATAGAGGCGGGGATGGACGAGCTCGATCCTTAATACCGGAAGCATCCCAGGTCGATCCTTAATACCGGAAGCATCCCAGCTCGATTAGCTCGACGAAGAGGTTGGGGACGGCGCGGCAGAGCTCCGGGACATCCTGCCAGGGCTTGGGGAGGCCGGAGATGGCCGGTGGCGGCGGCGCGGTCCACGGCGGCCCGGTCGGGTGCGGCACTGTCGAGGACGCGGGCGTCGATTGGAGCGTCCCCGGCTCGATTCCGGGCACCAGGAGGGAGAGGAGGAAGCGGGGAAGCTGTAGGCGCCGTCGGATGGTCCCGGGGAGCTCCAGTGGCGGCGGAATCGACGGCGGTGGCGGTGGCATTACGGAGGGCGCGCAGAAGAACCGCGAGAGGGATTCGATCCGGGATTCGCGGAAGAAAACGAGAGGGAAGAGGGTGAGGGGCAGGGATCGATGGCCCGGACCTTCTTGTCCACTAGGGAGGAGCAGGGCGGCATGGCACCCGCTCGGGTGCGGTGGCGACGGCGTCGGCCGGTCGACCACTCTTCGGTCGCTACAGGAAGAAGGAGGCCAAGTTGCTGAAAACCCCCTGGCAATATTTCTGGAATTTACAACAAGGCCCTCCAGCAACCTTGGCAATTTAGAAAGGGGCCTTTGTTCCAACTTGTAAAATCTACAAAAATTCCCATAGACTCCAATTGACCTCTAGTTGCTCCCCAAAAATTGGTTTGGCAAAATAAATTGTTTTGGGCCAACTTTGTTCATAGGGTTTAGTTATAGCCATTTTTGGTAATTCCCAAAATAGAATTATTTGGGGCATTTAAACATTTCAATAATTTATGAAAATATTTATGGAGTCTCATATTATAATAATGAAGCACCCCATATTTTTATTTTGAAAATTTGGGGAAGTTTAACTTGGTTCCAAAGATATACTTTGAAGTAAGCCAACTTGAAATCCTCATATTTATTTCTCATTTGACAAAACTTGGAAATTGAGAATTGGGGATAAGAAGCAAAATTGGAACTTCCTACACAATTTGGAAGTTCAAGAATAATGTATTTTGCCAACTTGAGCTTTGCATTTGATTTGGAAAATTTAGGAAGGGTTTTTGCTTCCCTAGTTTTTAATTTCCAAGTGTGGCTTTATTTAGAATTAGCAATTTAAATAAGAATGCCATGATGCAATGCACAACAAAAAGTGAAAATTTGGCCCATATTTTAGGGTACTAATCTAGGGCTGTTACAGCTAGATGCCAAGAAGGTTAGGTTATCTCTTGCCTTGCTGCCAGGGCGTGTAGTACGGCTCGTTGGGGTAGGTAGGGTTAACCTCGACTCCGGAATCTATGGATACCCAAACAATAATAGAAGAACAAAATAAATAACACGAAGACAAGTTGCAATGCGCAATCATGATGGCATGTCAAGTCCATGCAATTACATCATCATTTAATTTATCTAACAAATTAAATGGAGTTCCAAGTAATTAGTGCAACTATTTGGAAACAACCCCATATTTATCTTAGTGACCACATTATTTATAGATTATTACATTACAAAAGAAGTGGCTTAAATATGCATTAACATGACATGAATAAGTAGGTTTTGTTCTTCCGATCATTTTGGTACCTTATTTGTAATTTTCCGAGTTTCGATGAATAAATAGTGAATTAAATGATTATTTGAATTTAATTCTTTTAATCAATTTAAGAATAACATGAAAGGAAAATTTGTTGTCATGATTTGATATTAGCATGGTTTGATAGCATTTGAAGTGCTAATCCCATTGATATTTTATTCATAAATTTTGGTTAAATATTTATCAAGTTATGAATTTTCCCGAATTAGGTATTATTTATGCCATTTTAGGAATTCTTAAATAGACAGCAAGAATATAAATTCAAAAGACCATTACAATTATACCAACAGGTAGGTAATGTTTTTCTAAACAATTTGATATTTGATTTGTCAAATTTGGAGCATTATTCAAATAGTTATCAATTGTTTAAATTGTTTTATTTTCCAAAAATGAAAAATGAAAACACAGACAGGCCGGCCTTGTGCCGGCCAGGCCGGGCCACAGGACGGGCAGAGGCCCGAAGCCTCCGGCCTTTGGCCGGCCCAGGCTGGGCGTGCAGGCCGGGAGGGTGGCCGAGGCTGCCGGCCTCGTGCCGGCCTAGGCCGGGTGTCCAGGCCGGGCACCCGCCCGAGGCATCCGGCCTTCGGCCGGCCCGGCTGGTGCCTAGGCCGGGCGCACAGCTACGGCATTGACGGCGACCGACGGCACGATGACCGGCGGCGAGATGACGCGAGGGAGAGAGAGGGGTAGCGAGAGGAGAGCCAAATCGGACGCGGAACTCACCCTCGGGTGAAGCGGGGAACGACGAGGCCGGGGAAAGCCGGTCGGCGACGAGCACGTGCTCGACGCAGCTCGGTTGGAGCGGAAGGGGAAGTGGATGTCGGCGCCGATTTAGGCGACCCCGGCCCGATTCCTTGGGCGAGGAGGAAGAGAAGGTGACGGCGGTCCTTCCTATCGGTGGCGATCTACTCGAGGTGGACCTAGGCGACGGAGGCGAGCTCGGCAACCACGGCGTCAATGGCAGGAGCTCGGGTGGAGAGGGGAACGAGACGAGGGAGAGCTAGTGGGGGAAAGGGTAGGGGAGCTAGAGGGGAGCAGGTGCGACGGTGGCGGCCTCCTTAGTCGCCCGGGGGGCCACGGCATGGTGCGGCAGGACGGCATGGGCGCGGGAGGCATGGCGCCAGTGCCTCCCGGCACTGTGGAGAAGAAAACGGTTTCACGAAAAACCCCCCAACACCATTTTTAGTAATTACAAATAGGTCCAACAGCAACTTTAGGGATTTAATTGAGCCCTTTAAACAATTTTACAATTTTTGGGAAAATTCACATAGGCTTCCCATGACATTTAGGACCCCCACAAAAATTGGTGTTGCAAACTAAAAAGTTTTGCACAACATTTGTTCACAGGTTTTAAATAGAGCCATTTTTGATAATTTTCAAAATGTATTTATTTGGAGCATTTTAGCAATTCAATAAATTATAAAAATATTTCTGGAGGTTCATAATATATTAATGAAGCTCCCCATAATTTTATTTTGAATTTTTGGAAAGTTTACCTTGCTTTCAAAATTCAAAGTTGATTTGAACCATTTGAAATTCTCAGATTTTTATTTCTTGCTTGGCAATAATTGGGTTTGGAGAATTGGTTAAAAACATAAACTTGGAACTTCCTAAACAATTTGGAAGTCCAAGAATAATTAGTTTGCCAAAATAAGGAATTGCATTGTTGTTGGAGATTTTTGGATGGTTTGGCTTCCCCCTTCTTATTGTCTTTGTATGTGCATTGTTAGAAGTAACAAGTTTCAAATGCATGCCATGATGCAAAGGATGCAAAGAAAAAAGTGAAAAATTCTTCGTATTTTTTAGTATCGAGCTGGGGCTGTTACAGTTTGTTTGCTGGTCATATCTTTGTTGGATCCTAGCTTTATGTGTGCGGGAGAGAGACGCGCTCCGCTTTTTCGTTTGAATACTCCTTTGCTTCGCTTATATCTTTTTGAGTATTCTTAGCTATTGTCTGTTTTCTAGTAAGCTCTCGCTTTTAGCTTTTATCTTGTTTAGAGCTGCTAGTTGTTAAGTTAAACTCTCTTGTTCTTCACTTATATTTGTTGGAGAGTTGTTTTGGTTGCTTGGTTAATGTGTTAGATCGGAAAAATGCTATGCATGTGGCAGTGGTATGAAGTAGAAAAACATGCATAGTCTTGTAGATCACTATGTGGATAATTTGATACCCTTCAATTGTTTTGAGGCACTAAAATAACTAATGGTTAAAATATGTTGGTTAATGGTGTTAGAGCTGATTAGTGGAGAGGTGTTATTAAAGCGTGGAGCCGTACTTTTCTGAACTAAAACAACCTAAGTCGACAATGCTAATGTGTCATGAATTCTACTAAGTTGAAAATAAGTTCCTAGTGGGTAGTTACTGCAACGGTCGGGGAAGCCAACGGGGCACTTGTGTCGCCGCCACGATCCCTCTCAGGGTGTCTCTAACCATTTGTGGAACATTGAAACTGCTAGTTGTTTGCAATATACGAAATGCATTGTTGAGTTTTGGTTTTTGGCACTTCCACTTCCATATTTTGCTAGCCTCTTCGGTGCTGCGCAATGCCCTCTCTCACATTGAGATTGGTGCATACTTCGCGAGCACATCCAACTTCGTGGGAGAACTTCATCCTGTTCTCCTACACATAAGCCGACCATCTTCCTCAAAACAGCCACCATACCTACCTATCACTGCATTTCCATAGCCGTTCCGAGATACATTGCCATGCAACATCCATCATTACATTACATGACTTGATGTCGTTCTTCATTATCATATAGTTTGCTTGATCATTGAGTTAGTGTGCAGCGTGGCTTGCCACGTTTTCTACATTTTTTTCCACACTACGCTCGATCATGCATATCTTCTTTTATACATCATGTATTAGTCTTATGAGTTATGAGTACCAAAAGTGTGATGATCATCTTGTAAAAATAGAGTGTTGCCCCTACCTGTGAGCATATTGAAAAGAGTCCAAAGTGGCCACATAAAAGAGTCCAAAAGAGACCAATGAGAGAAAATTTAAAAGAGCCACGGAGGCCACAATTAAAAAAAAAAGAGAAATATAAAAGAGAGAGGGGGGAGCACTACTATCCTTTATTCCACACTTGTGCTAGTTAGCACCTATACTTCATTATAGAGAGTTTTCATGTTTCATTTGTATAACTATGTGGGGAATTAACGTTGTAGAACTTGGCTTGTATATTCCAAGGATGAGCCTCCTCAAGTGAGCTCTAGGTCTTCATGAGCAAGCAAGTTGGATGCACCCCCACTAGTTCCATTGGAGAGCTTTCATACACTTATAGCTCTATGTGCATCCGTTGCATGGCAATCACTACTCCTCATACAGTGTCAACTACGAGACTTCCTTCTGTCTTGTGGTTACTTTCTCCACTGTTTGAGCCTTTCTTTTTGACCTTCCAAACCTCCATCATTGTTCTCTTTGCCATAACATCATGGTGCCAAAGCCACTTCTTACTTGCACTAGTTGAGTAGACTTCAAAACAGTTGATTTGTGAAGTAGATGGATTAGGACACCTGACTTGAGCTTGGCTATTTTCATGAATGACTAATTAGATACTTTGAATAATGATTGATACTTTACATTGGAGACATAATTCTCAATTCTTCTTTCTAAACCTTATGTATGGTTCCATGTCTCCAACGCACTTATTCATGAAAAGTTTCTAGCATTTGTTAGCTAGCGTTTGTTAATCATTGTTTGCTTAATGTCAACTATAGACAATTGTTTTGGATCACCTTATTCACTTCATATGCTTTGCATTACTATCTTGATCAAGATTGTGTTGGTTGCATGTCTCATCAAAAATTATTTGTTATCACTTACCTACTCGAGGACGAGTAGGAGTTAAACTTGGGGATGCTGATACGTCTCAAACGTATCTATAATTTTTGAGTGATCCATGCTAGTTTTGTGATATTGTCACATGTTTTTACTTTCATTTATATCAATTTTATGCATTTTGTAGGACTAACCTATTGACAAGATGCCAAGTGCTAGTTCCCTGTTTCTAATGTCTTTTTGTTTCAGAAATTTACTTCTGGAAATATTCTCAGAATTGGACGAAAATTTACGGGGAATTTTTACTCGACGGAAGGCACCAGGACACGAAAGGGCAGCCCTGGGGGCCACCCACAGGTCAGGGGCGGCCTACTGCCGCGGCCTGGGGGCCACCCGCGGGTGGGGCCCGCCCCTACCCATGGGGCACCTCCTCGGCCCCCTCCAACGCCTATAAATTCACATGAAACCTAAAAACATCGAGGCGGCCATTATTTTCCAGAAAATCGACCCCAACGCGCCGTCACCGAAAACCCTAGTTCGGGGTCCAATCTGAAGCTGATCCTAGCACTCTGCCGGAGGGGAGATCGATCCCGGAGGGCTCTTCATCGTCATGCCTTCCTCCGGAATGATTTGTGAGTAGTCTCACCTTGGACTACGGGTCCATGACAGTAGCTAGTTGGTAGTCTCTCTCTCTTGTGCTTCATGTCTTATGATCTTGTGAGCTGCCTAACATGATCAAGATCGATCATTGTAATGCTATGTGATGTGTTTGCTGGGATCCGATGGATTATGAAGTTATGTTCAGATTGTGCATGATTCTTATATGTGTAATTTATGTTCTCGCATGCTCTCCGATGTGCGTAGTTACTTTGGCCAAGTGATTGTGTGTATCTCCAAGAGAGGGTATTTATGCTAGATAGTGGGTTCATGCCCCCTTTTGTTCCTGGGCACGAGTGACAGAAACGTCTAAAGGCGAGGGTGTGCTGTTGCTACTAAGGGTAAAATAGCGGTATTAATGTCTATTTTGATATTAGTATTGCTTACTTCATGCACTTTACTTAATGCATTGTCTGTTGCTTGCAACTTAATACCGTTGGGTGACAGGCTGGATAGCGATCCCACGGTGGACTTTTTAGACAAAGACGCAGTTGGACTCAACGGTCTTTGTTCCTTGTCGTGATGCCTCCATAAATATTATCATGTCCTTTTTGTCATAGCTAAATTGGGTTTGTGTCATGATCTTGTCAATTGCCTAGCTGTAATTCGTTCACCCATCACATGCATATTTTATTTACTTGAGAGACTCCACTAGTGAACCCATGGCCCCCGGTCCATCTTTTTACATCATTTACAACCTCATTTACTTGCTTTTAATTATCATTATTCCTCTAGTTACTTTTCATATTTTATCTATTTCATCATACAATTAACCGCTGTGTTTTCTGCGAGACCGGAAAGATTGACAACCTTTCTGTTGGGGGCAAAGTATTTTGGTTGAGTGTGTGCAGGTCCACGTCTGTTGAAGGTCAAGCACCAGAGATCTTCAACATTCACCTCGTTGTTGATTTCAAAGTCCTACTGGTTCGATAAACCTCGGTTCGTTAAACGAGGGAAAACTGCTACTAGCTGCAATTCCGCCTTCGCTTGGGGCACCACCCAACTTATTTTAATACAGCAGCAAGGAGCTGATTCAGGAAATCAACGAAATCCACTGGGTCGTCATCCAGCTTAAAGAAGAGGGGATGTCGGCCGACGACCTGCTGGCGACATTCATTAGTCACCGAGTCTCCCCTCTCGATCCAACCCGGACAAGCACGTATGAGCTGAGCAAGGCCCAGATCTGGAGGCGCGTCAAGGCCATAGCCCGGACGCAGATGACGGATGACTGGGAATGGGGAAAAGAACCCCACAGCCGAAACAACCTTCCGCCCGCCGTAAGTAACCTGATACCTCAGCCGACATAAGCTTCCTGCCGACATAAACTCGTATATTGGTGCACTATTTTACTCTTTGTACTAACTAAACTCTTCGTGTTTGTCATGCAGAGATTTGCACGGCAGAAGACCGAGGATGGACTGGATCCATCCCTCAAGTGGGGTAAGGATCTCGTTGTCACCGACACGGAAGACCCGGACAACGAGGATTATGTGCCGATCCCCGATGCCAGCCCTGGTCCTGCTACGGGTAAGACTCGCGCTTCCGAATCCGTGCAAGATTGGTCTGACGACGATGACGATTGTCAAATTTTAGAGCTACCTGACCCTTGCTCAACTGTATTCTCATACTTGGTGCCCTTGACATCAGCTGACCCGGACGAACAGGTGCTCGACGTGGTGCCCCTTGCCGTGGGAAGTCGAGGTCAGCTCTGGAAGCGCGCCTCAACCGGGTCCTCAGAAGCCGGGCCCTCAGAAGCCGCAGGTCCCCCGAAGAAAAAACAGAAGAAGAAGCTGTCGAGGAAGCCGCGCCAGAGATCAACCACCGCGGGGTAAGATACTTTTTGCCGACATCGACTCCATATCCTGATGATCCTTGTTTTCCTCGCTCTTTTCCTTTGACCGAGATAACGTATTGTGTTATTCCACTTCAGGGACCCCCTGGAGGTCACACAGAGTACATCCTCCATCCGGTCACCGATTGTGACACTACCGCCGTCCGTGCATGCCGACACTAGTGTGCCTAGCCCACCAAGGACGAGCCCACCGGAAAACCCCTCAGCTCCGGGATCCAGAGCCGAAACCGGAGGGGAACATAACATCCCAAAAGCGGAAGCCACAGGTCCGGTCGGAGCCGACATCTCGGCGCCCGACCGATATGAAGATCCCGGTGTCAACTTCATGGACACCGTGACAGAAAGTGTTAAGACTCCGGAAGTGCCGGAGCAATCTCAGCAGCCACAGCAACAGCCACAGCCACAGTCGACACATTAGAAGCAACAGCCACAGCCGCAGCAACGGCCACCACCGCCACCGACACAGCCGCAGCCAAAGCAGTGACCGCAGACGAAGAAGACAGCGCCCTTTGCGACCGGGAAAGCCCCGTCCAAAGTAGCACCGCCCAACCCGGATAGACGGTTGGTCGTGCCACTAAGCCAAGGTGCAACAGCAGCAACATCAACCAGTATCGAGACTACCACCACCAGCTGGGGGTTTGCTCCGCTGCGAACTCTGAGCGGGAAAAGCTTGGGCTCGCTTGAGCAATATAACATGGATTGGAATGCTGCCGATACGGGCGAGGTGACCTCGCGGCACCCAGCAGGTCCGAGTCTTCTCGCCCAGAAGATGTTCGCGGTGAAGGCTGCCATCCTTGAAGCCGATAAAGCTGCCGAGGTAAACACCGCCAAGTAAAGATTCCTCGGTTAGCCTTTTCCATAATAGATATCCACTATCCCAAGTCCCCGAGATTCGGGTCAAGTAGTTGAAACTCGGTCGAGTAAAGATTACTCGGTGCGAATCTTCACAAATAATACTAATATTTCCTTTTTCCAGTCTTACACGACCAACCGGACTCTGTTGCACCACAAACTTCTGTTGGTGCACAAGAAGCTCTCCGACAAGCACAAACAATTACAAGCCGAGCTGAACAATAGAGGTACCCTTTTCTCCTGCCGACATAGCAGTTATGCACAACTGCCTTGATCTCATTTCTAACTTATTTTCTTTTGCCGACGTGAATAGTCGGAACGGAGGCTAAGGTTGAAGAACTGCTTAAGCGGATCTCCGCCCTTGAGAGTAATTCACACTCTATGCTTTATATTGCACTTGCATCAATTTTTATATGCTGACTCTGCCATCTCGGCATAGCCGAACAGAAGGAGCGTGACAACGCACACAAGGCCGAGCTCAAGAAGGAACGAGACGAGGTATCTCGGCCACAGGCTGAGCTTGAAAAGGTGCAGAGTCACAGTGCCGAGCTTGAGAAAACTGCCGCCGAGGAGAAACGACTCCGGGTAGATGAGGCCCAGAAACTCAAGGAATCACAAGAGCAAGCCAAGCTCCGCGCTACCTCGGCCCAGGACGAACTGCAGACCCTCAAGGGTAAGACCGAGATATGGTTGGCGGAGCTCACCAGGATCAACAAGGAGATGGACAGTAAGCCTCTTTTACCCTTCTGTCTTTACCCGACATCCAATGTATGCCGTCATGTAGCTTACTCCGATGTTATCCATCCTTTTCTCAGGGAACTTCCCCTACTCTCAGCCTGCCGCGAATAACATTACTCACAAGGCCCGATAGAGGAGAACCGAGTCTGGCCTGATCTCGGAAGAGTGGAACATCGAACACCACTTGACGGCCTTGAATGCGCGTCTGTCGCCTCTGAAAGCTGTCGGAGTTGATCTCCTTAATGCCGCTATCCGCGTGTACCGGGTTCTCTGGCCAAGTGCTGAGACCCCGGCCTCGGTTGATGAGCTATCCAGGTGCCTGCAGGCCTGCGAGAAACGGCTCAAGGAGTGGCGGGCATCTGCCGCCCGAGTTGGTGCAGACGAGGCCCTGATTTACGTCCTCTCTTGGTATGAAGCGATCAACCTCGACGCGCTCCAATCGATGCGCCAGCTCAAAATGGACAACAGATCCGGAACTTGTCAAGCGTCGCCGGGATAGGGTGTAGCGCCCCGACCCCACAACTATACAATGAAGCTTTGTGCAACCGGTCATGCTACACAATCGAAGGTTACTGGGTTTACCAATCCCAGGCCAAAACCTTTGGCAGGCGTGCTCGGAATGGATCATCGGCACGCAACACTTCGATCATGCAATAAGCTCAGACATAGCTATCATGTATAGTAGAGAGATCAAGAATTGTGGAACAACTGGCACATCACAGACTCTACGACACAAAGATTCATATACCAACTCATATATGAGAAAGATACAAATATTACACACAAAAGGGGGTCACCGACCCATCAGTACATCATGTGGAAGCGAAGTAGTGTTGTCTAGTACACATAAACAACCCCAGCCAGCTTGTTCCACGGTCCCAAGCTGCCACCTGGGAACCCCGAACTACTCGTCAACGTCCACGAAGAACCCACCTGTCTGCTCGGTGTCGTCCTCCTCTGAAACAAATTATAAAGGCAGCAAAGAGAGACTGAGTACGACGTACTCGCAAGTTTAGTAGGGCGATATAGGCCTAATGATGACGGAGGCTCTAAGCTATATATGTATTTATTTCTGCATAAAGCTAATTTTCCTTCATAAAAGACATAAGTGACTCAATGCATCGTCTACTCAGAATACTTTCGAAAGGGGGTAAGGAGTAAAGTTAAACTTCGGTTCTCAACGAACCGTTAGTAACCAAAAACATCTCATCACCACCAAAGGCACTCCCTCGAATCACCCTCGAGGAAATGAACCTTTTATCACACGTTGAAATGCAACCTTTAGCTGCCAAATTTTAATAAATATGTTTAGATTCTCTATGGTCTCGTAATCCGTTCCCAAGGCGTCCATAACCGTGGACACAGCTTTTCAAAAAGATTTACCCTGCAGGGGTGTACTATTTTACCCACCGGTACCGTCCAGCTCACCTGATTGGCCCTCTTCCGGGGGAGGCCGGCGACTGGGCGCGGTTAAACCTTTACCTCGCGTGAGACTATCCAAGAATCATCGGTGGCGACAGGGCAAGTTTTCCCAGCCTATTTCAGCCCCTGCCCCCATCGCCACGCCCTAACACCACACACACCCTCTTCATCGCGCCTTCGTCCACCTGCAAGTCACACGCAAATGGAAAGCGCAAATCTAGAGGATCCTTGGATACGCCCGCACAAGTTATTCAGTTAAAGAGGATTCCATATGTCCCCACCAATGGCAGCGCGCTCGAACCTTGGTTCTAGAGACAAGAACTCGCACCTAGGGGCAAGAATGAGGCAAAACACCATCCCCGATGGCAACTCATCCAATCCTTTTTAAGCAAATTAATTAAGTACCACACCTCACCACCATGTCCGAAACATTCCATCAACATCAACAATTATGGAATTTAATCAACGGACATAAAGCATTTGTCTAAGCATGGCTAAGCATAGCTAAGCACATAATACAATAATTATATCTGTGTCTCCGGCCAACACTTCAAACCTAGGTTTCATAGGAAGGGAAGCATGTGATGGTTCAGGGGAAAAACATGCATACATAGGAGACTCTAACATTGACCAAAATTGTCATTGGAATCGCATGCAATATTATGGTGGGTAAAATAAGTTTATAAAGCAATAGGATGCTAGATGCCAAGAAGGTTAGGTTATCTCTTGCCTTGCTGCCGGGGCGTGTAGTACGGCTCGTCGGGGTAGGTAGGGTTAACCTCCACTCCGGAATCTATCGATACCCAAGCAAAATATAGAAGAACCAATAAACAACACGAAGACAAGTGCAATGCACAATCATGATGGTATGACAATTTCATGCAATGAAGACATCATATAAATTAACTAACACAATTAAATAGGGTGCCAAATAATTAGTGCAATTATTTGGAAGCAACCCCATATTTAACTTAATGGCCACGTTGTTTATAATTTATTATGTTATTAAAGAAGTGGCTTAAATATGCATGAACATGAAATGAATGGATAGGTGTTGTTCTTCTGATCGTTTTGGTACCTTATTTGTAATTTTCCGGTTATCGATGATTAAATAGTGAATTAAATAATTATTTGAATTTAAATCTTTTAATCAATTTAAGAAAAACATCAAAGAAAAATTTGTGATCATGATAAGATATTAGCATGGTTTGATAGCATTTGAATTACTGATCACTTTGATATTTTATTCACAATTTTTGGTCAATTATTTATCGAATTATGATTTTTCCCAAATTTGGTATTATTTAAGCCATTTTAGGAATTCTTAAATAAAGGAAAAAATAATAGTTTCAAAAGATCATTACAATGATACCAACAAGTAGGGTTTGCTTTTCTGAACAATTTGGTATATCATTTGCTAAATTTGAACCAATATTTAAATAGTTATCATTTTATTTAAATTATTTTTAATTAACTGTTTTTACTGTTTGGGCCGGCCTCCAGATCGGCCCAGGCCGGTTTCCAGGCCGGGCCTGTGTCTGAGGCGGCCGGCCTCCTGGGTGGACCAGACCGGGCACCAGGCCGGGCGCCTGTCGGAGACAGCCGGCCTCCCGGCCGGCCCAAACCGGAGCCCAGGCCGGGCACCTGCCTGAGGCTGCCGGCCTCCTGGCCGGCCCAGGCCGGGCACCAGGCCGGGCGCACCGGGGCGGCACGCAGCAGTGACCGCGGCACGGCATGGCGAGGACAAGCAAGCGCGACGGTGAGAGGGAGAGGGGGAGGGGGAGGAGGCTCAGAGGGGAGCGGTGCTCACCCTGGTTGCGTTGGTGCTCGCGGCGGAGTAGGGGGTGGCCGAGATCGACGGCAACGAGCTCTACGGAGCGGTGGCCGTGGTCGGGGAAAAATAGCAGCGTCGGTGATTGAGGGCTCCCCGGCTCAATTCCCTCGGCGAGGAGGTAGAGGTCGTCGCGGCGGAGCTTCCTCTCGGTCTCGATCTGCGCGGGGCGGCTCCAGGCGATGGCACCGTGCTCGACAAGCGGCGGCGACGGTGGAGCTCGGGATAGAGACGAGAGGGAGGGAAAAACAGGGGGCATGTGAGGGGGAAGAGAGAGGGAGAGCGAGGGTCAGGGGTCCTCCTTGACCTCGAGGGAGCAGGCAGCTCGTGGGGCGGGTGCGACAGCGACGGCGTCGGGCTGGTCGAGCGAGCCTCGGTCGCTACAGGGAGGAAGAAGGAATACCAGTTTCCAGAAAACCCCCTACTCTTTTCTATTTTCTGTTTTAGAACTAACAGGGTTTTTAGCTATTTAAATGAAACCTTTAGACATATTCGAATATTCTGAAAATATTCAGGGAGACTTTTGACAACATTCTTAGGCTCCCCATAATTTTATTTTGAATTTTTGAAAGGTTTAACTTGGTTTCCAAAATTAGGATTTGAATTGAACCAAATTTTGAATTCTCAAATTTAAATCTTTGCTTGACAATAATTGGATTTTGACAATTGGTCATAATAGGTAAACTTGGAACTTCCTACACAATTTGGAAGTTCATTTAGTTTGTTGCCAAGTTGAGCATTGCATTTGGGTTGAAGGTTTTGGGGAGGTTTGGCTTCCCCAGTTTAAATGTGTTTCCGAGTGTTGATTGTTAGGAGAAGCAATTTTCAAATGCATGCCATGATGCAAACAATGACGCAAAGGTGGAAAAATTCTTGGTATTTTTCAGTACAAAGCTGGGGCTATTACATAGGGCGTACTCCTTCATCAAGTATGCCCTAATTCATGACTTCGTCGAGGGTCCCCCGGATTCCGACGATGAAGAAGAAGAGGGGAGCGAAGATGAAGAGGAGGTTGATGAGGAAATCGAAGCCGATACGGCTCCCGACACCGCCGCTGGCACAGCCGCGGAGACTGTAGCCGAGGTAGCCGCCGAGACTCACGTTCCTCCTACCGATCCGAGTACCTCTGGCGCTGCAGTTTAAACTTAGCAAAATTTAAACTGTTAAATCCCCGGGATGCCGGGTGCAGATGTAATATATACTTTTAAGCTTTAAGCATTGCTACTCTATTTTGCAAGTTTTAACAAGATTTGCTGGATGTCGGATCATTTTGAACCGAGTCCCCGAGTTTACTTTCTTGTTTACTATACTTTGCAACCTTAGCTCTTGTCTACCATTTTGGTGTTCGACAGTCGAGTCACAAGATCACAGAAACATAGCATACAATACTTAAAAACTTTGAGATAAGGCTTAAAACCATCCGACATAAAAGTAAGGAACAAAGCACATGATTAATAAACAACACATGCCGGATTGCCCTTGGGCCGAGTCCCCGAGTTTGTTTTCTTGTCTACTAGGTGTTGCGATCCCAGCTCTTGTCTACCATTTTGGTGTTTGACAGTCGAGTCACGAGACCGCAAAACATAGCATACAATACTCGAAACTTTGAGATATGATCTAGAGTCGTCCGACATAAGGATAAGGAACAGAACACAAGGTTAACAGCAATAAAAAATTGGATCGCTCCTGGGCCGAGTCCCCGAGTTTGTTTTCTTGTTTACTACACTTTGCAACCTTAGCTCTTGTCTACCGTTTTGGGGTTCGACAGTCGAGTCACAAGATCACCAAGACATAGCATACAATACTTTAAAACTTTGAGATACAGTTTAGAGCCATTCGACATACGGGAAACAGAGATAAATGCAGAGATAAACACAGATTTTCAAGCAAGGCAGTCCCCGAGTCTCTTTCGGGGTGCCGACATTTCATTGGAGGGTACCGAGATACATACATTGCGTCCTTAAGAGTAAAAAGGGCGAAGCAGGGCTTCATTCCAGGGTCGTTTGGTCTCCTCTCCGGATCTGTCCATCTTGTTTGTTACCTGCTTCTGAGCATCTATAAGATAATAAGCATCATTATGCAGAGCCTTGCTCACAATAAACGGTCCTTCCCATGGAGGTGACAATTTGTGCATGCCGGCGGTGCGCTGCACAAGCCTAAGCACCAAGTCCCCCTCGCAGAACTTGCGAGGGTTTTCCTTTCGGCTATGATAGCGTCGGCGGTTCTGTTGATATATTGTTGACTTGGACAATGCCAAATCTCGTGCCTCTTTGAGCAGATCGAGATCATTCTCCCGAGCTTCCTTAGCCTCGGATTCTGTATACAATGCGACTCTTGGTGAGTCATGCTCTATGTTGGTCGACGGGACCGCTTCTGCTCCATAGACCAGAAAGAATGGCGTGTAGCCAGTAGAGCGATTTGGCGTAGTCCGGAGACTCCATAACACTGCCGGTATTTCATCCAGCCAGCAACCCGGAGAGCGTAGCAGTGGCTCAATCAACCGGGGTTTTATGCCAGATAAAACTAGTGCATTTGATCTTTCAACCTGTCCGTTGGACTAAGGATGTGCAACTGAAGCTAGGTCTAGCCTGATTCTCTTTTCCTCGCAGAACCGAGCAAAGGCTCCTTCGGCGAAATTGGTGCCATTATCCGTGATAATGTTGTGCGGATGACCATATCTCAGAATAATATCTTTCAATAAAGATACAGTCGTGCGGCCATCACACTTCCTTATCGGCTTCACCTCTATCCACTTGGTGAACTTGTCCACCATCACAAGTATGTGAGTCATGTTTCCTCTGGCTGGCTTGAATGGTCCCACCATATCTAGACACCAAACAGCAAATGGCCATGTGATGGGAATAGTTTTGAGTGCTGAAGCCGGCATGTGAATCTTGTTGGCAAATCTCTGACATCCTTCGCACTTCCGGACAATGTCCTCTGCCTGTTGCAAAGCACTGGGCCAATAAAACCCATATCGGAATGCCTTAGCCACCATGGCTCTGGAAGATGCGTGATGACCACACTCTCCTTGATGAATATCTCGGAGAATCTCTTCCCCTTCCTCTGGTTCGACACAGCGCTGAAGTGTTGTGGTTGCACTTCTCTTGATGATGGTAAAAGCTTTGGATCGCCTTTGTACTTGTCTAGCCGAGACCTCATCACTTGGCAAACTGCCATCCATCATATATGACATGATGGGTTGTGCCCATGCTGGCACTGGATGAACACGAAGGACAGGCTCGTCAATCTCCATTGCTTCAACCGACATTGTCACACCCGACATAGGCTGACAAGTCCCCGGGTTCACCCAAGCAGTCCCCGAGTTCTCCCAAGCAGTCCCCGAGTCCTGCCAAATGCACCCGACATCCACGTCCATCGAGACGACATCGGGTTCCGGATTCTTCGGGATAAATATTGACTCGGACTCAGGTGATGGCTTTCGAAGATGTTCCAGTTATACGCCGGCCGGAATGGCATGCCGGTATGAACCTATCTTGGATAGCATGTCGGCACTTTCATTTTCTGTCTGTCGTATGTGATGGAACTCATAACCATCAAAATACCCCGAGATCTTCTGGACATGGAACCGATATGTTGCCATGTTGGCATCCAAAGCATCCCAGTTGCCAGAAGTTTGCTGAACCACCAGATCTGAATCACCATAACACACTATTCGGCGAATCCCGATTTCCTTGGCCACTTTGAGTCCATGAATCAATGCTTCATACTCGGACACATTGTTAGATGCCGCAAAGTGGACTTGCAGCACATATTTCAGCTGATCTCACTTCGGCGAGGTAAGAACCACGCCGGCACCCAGGCCCTCTTTTACTTTAGATCCATCAAAATGCATCCTCCAGTAATTGGAGTCAGGCAATGGTGGCTCATACTGCATCTCGGCCCAATCGACGAGGAAATCAGCCAAAGCCTGAGACTTGATGGTATCTCTTCTTGCATACTGCTGCGTGTAAGCCGCTAGCTCAATAGCCCACTTGGCTATTCGGCCACTTGCATCCTTGTTGCAGATGATTTCCGAGATCGGAGCTGCACATACCATCGTTATAGGGTGCTCTTGGAAGTAGTGCTTCAGTTTCTTGGCCGCCATATATACACCATATGTCATTTTCTGGTAGTGTGGATAATTTTGCTTCGACGAGGAGATTACCTCACTCAGATAATACACCGGTCTCTGCACATAGTTCCCTCTTCTTCTCGTTCTACCACTACCACGACACTAACAACCCGGTTAGAGGCTGCAATATAGAGCAACATGGGCTCTTTTGGTAGTGGTGAGGCTAATATCGGCGCTGTAGCCAACGTCCTCTTCAGCTCATGAAACGCCGCATCCGCCTGCGGGGTCCAGCTGAATCTATCGGTTTTCTTCATTAGTTGGTAGAGAGGCAGAGCTTTCTCTCCCAACCGACCAACGAAGCGACTCAAGGAGGCCAGGCAACCAGTGAATCTCTGAACATCCTTGAGACACCTCGGTAGCTTCATGCTCTCTATAGCACGGATCTTTGTCGGATTCGCTTCGATACCTCAGCTTGACACAAGGAAACCGAGTAACTTGCCTGCCGGAACACCGAATGTACATTTATCCGGGTTAAGCTTTAACCGGAATTTTCGCAGGTTTGCGAATGCCTCTTTGAGATCATCCAACAAGGTATGTTTTTCCTTAGTCTTGATGACTATGTCGTCGACATACACCTGTACATTTTTGCCAATTTGATCATGCAAGCATTTCTGCATGCATCTCTGATAAGTAGCACCGGCATTTCTCAAACCAAAGCACATAACACGATAGCAATAAGCCCCGTACGGGGTAATAAAGGCAGTCTTTATTTGATCAACCGAGTTCAATGGTATCTGGTGGAAACCAGAATAAGCATCTACAAATGACAACAGTTCACACCCGACCGGGGAATCGATCACCTGATCAATCCGAGGCAACGGGAATGGATCTTTAGGACATGCCTTGTTCAAGTGCGTGTAATCGATACACATGCGCCAAACTTTGGCCGCATCTAGGTCATCTTTTTTCTTCTCTACCAGGACCGGCTTAGCCAACCAGTCCGGGTACTTCACTTCCATGATAGATCTCGACGCAAGTAGCCTGGCTACCTCATCCCCAACAGCTTTCCTTATCTCTGCAGCGAGACGTCGCATAGGTTGCTTCACCGGTCTTGCATTCGGCCTGACATGTAATGAGTGCTCAGCCAACTCCCTCGGAACACCTGGCAGGTCCTGATTCGACCACGCAAAGATGTCCTGATTCTCATGGAGGAAGTGGATGAGCTCGCTTTCCTATTTGTCCTCCAACCCGGCACCGATAATGACGGAGCGGTCAGGGAACGCTTCATCGACACCGATCTTCTTGGTCTCCTTGGAGGCCTGAAATGTCGCACTCTGCTACAGGTTATTCACACCCGGCATGCCAAGTTGAGCTGACTGGGCCAGCGCCACCACTTCATGTATCCTCTTCTTCTCCGCAGCGATAACCAGTGACTCGGCTAGGCACGATCCAGCCGAGGCACTCTCGATGGACAACTTGTAATTGCCCGAGATGGTAATGATACCATTGGGACCTGGCATCTTCATCTTGAGGTATGCGACATGAGTGGACGCCATGAACTTGGCCAACGCCGGTCTGCCGAGTAAGGCATGATATGGACTTTCGAGGTCCACGACCTCAAACTGAATGCTTTCATTCCTGCAGTTCCCCTTTTTGCCGAACAAGACGTCGACCCAAATTGTGCCCATGGGTGCACAAGAGACACCCGACACGATACCATGGAAGGTAGTGCGGCTTGGCTGCATCATGTTCTCGGTGATGCCCATCTTGAGCATAGTGTCCCGATACATGATATTGATACTGCTCCCATTGTCAATGAGAACCCGGGTAAACCTGACATTGATGTCGGGTCCGATGAATGTTGGATCCACAACTAGAGCATACCCTCTGGGTTAGGCATGAACCTGGGATGGTCATCACGGCTCCAGCTGATCTCCTCCTTGGACCAGTACATATATTTCGGCACATCCGGCATGACTGCGTTCACCTCCATCGCACGCCGATGCTGGCTCTTCTTATCAGTTGGCTCGGTCACAAAGACCATGTAGCTCTGGTGGGGCTCCCGATACTCATTCTGCCGGCTAGGACCGGCATTGTTCTTGTTGTTGTTGTTATTGGCCCCATTGGCCACCTGGTTGACATTCTCCGGCCTCCTCCTGTTATCCGCGGGCCTCGGAGGTGCATTCAAGGGTATGGTGTTTGCACCCGTGAGTGGTGCTGATCGAGGTAGTGGTGGGAGCACCGGGCTATCCTTCAACATACGCGGGTACCAGCTACACTGCCGGGTAGTGTGGTTAGCCGGCCTGCTGGGGTTCGGAGTGTGGTAGCTGCAAGGCCCATCCAACATCATCTCAAAGGTGTACCTCGGCTTATCCTCCCAAGGCTTCTTTCCATCGCCCCATGGCTTCTTTCCATCTGGGTTTTGGCCCCATGACGGACCACTGTTCTTCTGACGCTGGCTGTTGCCGGCATCTGTTTGATCCTGATCAACTGCAGCAACATGGTTCGACCCATATCGGTAGTCCGGCCGATCATCTCTCCTCTTGTACCTGAAATCCGGGCGGTCGTTCCGCCTGGATGGACGGTCAGCATCATTGACCGGATATCTCTTACTCGGCTCAACCGGGGTCAGCAAGGGCTGAGTGGGGTCACCCAAAGCATAACTGTCTGCTATCTTGATTGTCTCGGCCAGAGTGGCAGGCATTTCTCTCTACAATCTTTGCCAGAGCATGGTGCCATGACGGCACCCCTGAGCAAACCAAGCAATGGCCTGCGATTCAATGACTCCTTCACAGGAGTTATGGATGGTACTCCATCTTGTCAGGTACTCCCGGTCAGTTTCATCATCCATCTGCCTGCACATGGAGAGTTGTTGAGGACGATTCCGCTTCTTGTATGTGCTGGAGAAATTGTTGACGAAAGCTTCCGAGAAATCCAGCCAGCAATCAATGCTGTTTTCCTCCAAGTTGTTCAGCCAAATCCGGGCTGGACCTTCCAACATTTGCGGCACATACCGCACTGCCCATCGGTGACTCCCACCAGCAATGTGCACTGCTGTGACATAATCAGTCAACCAATCTTCCGGCTTAGTACTACCATCATATGTTTTTGTGCCCCGGGGAAGCTGAAAGTTCGGCACCGGTGCTTGCTTCATGATCCGGGGTCCAAAACAAGCCGGACCAGGTGGGCCTTGCTCTTCCAGAAGTTCAGACATATAGATTCTGTCAAGCTTGTTGCGGACATCATGTGCCGGCAGCTGGCGAGCTCCCAGCCGGGATCCGAGCGCACCCTCGGACGTCATACGTACAAATCATCGGTACCCGACCCTCTCCATAGCCCAGTAACCATCATCATACCGGTTGTCCCCCGGATCGCCTCCTTGTTGTTGGGCGGCATACCCGGCTCCATGTTGCCGAGGTGGGTTTGGTGCCGGATACCGAGGTTCCTGGTCTCGATCAGCCGGATGAACCTGACCGACACCTTGATTACCCTGGCCGGGATCGGGAGCTTCCCGACCAGGATTGCCTTGCTCGGTTAGCTGCCTTCCAGCATAAGCCGGATCATATGTCTGCATTTGCTTGTGTCTACCAGAGTTTACACTCCGGTCACGATCTCTGCCGACATGCGGTGATGAAGCCTGTCCCTTGGACTCTCCATCGGCACCACCAGCCGAGTGAATGTACCGGGATCCACCAGCACCTGGAGGGTTTGCCTTAAACTATGCCTTATTCTGACGATTAGCAATAGCTACCAATTCATTTACCCGGTCCTGCTGCCTACGACGAGCTTCACCGGATAAGCTAGATAACTCGGCTACGGCTGCCTCTGCAGCCATAAGGTTCTTGCCAGGAGTTCTATACCTAGGCTTATCAGCCGATACATGACTAGCAGTTCTACTTGATTTAGATCTACCATCTCTAGCAATTTCAGCATTGAGGTCTCTACCTCGGTTACGCACATCATTCATGCGACTAGTAGGGTTTGCTACTGGAGTAAAACCATGAGCCTTTTTATACTGATGGAGGGAGGTGTCGAACTCTTGCCTGACTCGGGCTACCTCGATAGCCTCCTGGAGTATGCTCTGACGCTGCTCCTCCAGCTGAGCTCGCGCCAGAGCCGCATCTGCGCTGGGAGCAACTGGAGTGGCCAGCTTCTCGATCGCGTCCTGAAGAGGACTCGGCACCACTGGCACACCTGATGTACCGGCGGGTACCGTGCGGTTCTCGGGCTTCTCCAACGGCGGGCGCGCCGTTCTGGTGGATCTGGTGCTGGTGGTGGGTTCACCAGCCATACCCCTGGTAGCAATGACCGGAGAGGTCATCATACTTCCACGCAGCTAGCGGGGCGAGCGGTACGCCAGCCGCGAGCTGTGCAGACTGCAGGAGGGTCCGCAGCGACATGCACCCTATCGAGGTATCTACAGATGATCTCACTGGCGACGTAGACGGTGAGGTCGCCGAAGTTGATGAGGCAGCCGTTCCGCGGGAGCGGCCTGCTGCCGAAGTAGCCAGCGTTGTCGCTGATGACGTTCAGTGAGCCGAACCTGTGGACAAGCCACAGACCACGCGCTCGCCGGAGGCGATGACGGATCCCGTCCGGATATAAACACCAGCCAGCGCCGCTGCTGGCCCCACGGTGGGCGCCGACTGTCGTCGTGGTGAACAGACAGATGCCACGGGATGGCTTATGTTGGGGCCGATGGACGCTGTTGGCACCGGGGAGGGATGGTGCGTAGAATTACACACACAGAACACACAAACACACACACGATTTACCCAGGTTCAGGGCCCTCGTGAGGAGGTAAAACCCCTACTCCTGCTTGTCTGAGTGTATAGGAATCACAACCTGGGTTACAGAGGTGCTCCTCGAGTTGTATGTCGGGCTGATGTCTAAAGTCTAACATTTGCTCTCCTTTCGTCCGTTAGTGCAATGATCAGAGCTCTCTCCTCTTCCTACGAGGGCCTCGGGCACCTTATATAATGGTGCCCAGGTTACAGTGCGTCTCTAACTACTATGGCCATCCGTGGCTGGCGCCAGCCCCTGGTCGCCATGTCTCCTCTGCCATGGACAGGACACTCCCTCCACTCCTGTGCACTGCTCCCCCGTACCGCCCTGGGCAGTGGTATGGTGGAGACATATCACATCGTACTTGCGGAGCGATGCCATACCCTACTCCGTGATTGAAGGGATGGGACGCATGCCTTGACCATCAACTGATATAAGGCGCCTCCTCCTTATCCGGCATAGCCATGCCAGATACACTTGACTCGGTTCGCTCCCCCTGCACATACGAGGAACTGTGAAGACAATCCGACATATCTTTGTATGTCGGTCCAGATATGTCGGTTCCAATATCCCGGTTTGTACCAGCATGGCTATCTTGACCATGCCGATCCACCTTATGTCGGTCAACATTGACCCGGTCAACTCCGGGGCTATACATAATTCATTACCTTGACCCTGTCCGGGGGTCGCCCCCCAACATTCATTGTCGAGATAATGACCCGATTCGGCATACCGCATAGCATCATCACTGAGAATGGCACAAATTTTGCCGTCGGTGAGCTATCCAAGTTTTGCAGTCGGTCAAAAATCCGGCTCGACGTGGCATCGGTGGCACATCCGTAATCCAATGGACAGGTAGAGCGCACTAACGACATTATTCTGCAGGGTATTAAGCCGAGGCTTGAAACCCCTTTGCATTGAGCAGCCGGCGCTTGGGTTGAAGAATTGTCGGCCGTCTTATGGAGTATTCGTACTACCACAAACAGACCAACCGGCTTCACCCCTTTCTTCCTTGTCTACGGAGCGGAAGCAGTATTGCCAACCAACATGATCCACGATTTGCCTCGAGTCGCAGCCTACGTCGAAGAAGACGCAGAAGAAGCACGTCAAGACGGCTTAGACATCCTCGAAGAAGAATGGGAGCTCGCTCTCCAACGATCCACCATCTATCAACAAGATCTACATCGCTATCAAAGCCGTAGAGTGCGGAATCGACCTTTCGATAAGGCGGCTTAGTGCTTCGGCTTGCACAAAGCCGGCAGCACAAGTTATCCCCACCTTGGGAAGGACCTTTCGTTATCAGCAAAGCACTGAAAAATGGGTCATACTATCTCCTCGACTTAAGGGATTCAAAGAAAGATCCTAGGAAGAAAGGTCGCAAGAGGAAAAGGCATGTAGATGACGACTTAGATGAGACAAAACGTCCGTGGAATATCGCTCAGCTACGTCCCTTTTACACTTAGCAAATTCTATTGTAACCATATCAATGTGATCATGAAATAAAAAATGATTCCTCTCATGTGCAAATTCGAAAATCCGTACCATCCTTTATTTCCCAATGATCCTATTGTTATATACTATTTACCCGAAATTGCCTGTGTTGCTTGTTGGTAAACTGTAGCGCCCCGACCCCAGAACTATACAGTGAAGCGTTGTGCAACCGGTCATGCTACACAATCGAAGGTTACTGGGTTTACCAATCCCAGGCCCAAAACCTTTGGCAGGTGTGCTCGGAATGGATCATCGGCACACAACACCTCGATCATGCCATAAGCTCAGACATCGCTATCACGTATAGTTAAGAGACCGAGACTTGTGGAATAACTGGCACATTGCAGACTCTATGACACAAAAGCATATAGCAACTCATATAAGAGAAGATACAAATATTACACACAAAAGGGATCACAGATCCATCAGTACATCAAGCGGAAATGGGTAGTGTTGTCTAACAACAAGATGCAAATATATGGCCTAAGAGGCCTACAATAAACATCACCCAAGCCAGCTTGTTCCACGGTCCCAAGCTGCCACCTGGGAACCCCGGACTACTAGTCGACGTGCCACGAAGAACCCACCTAGCTGCTCGGTGTTGTCCTCCTCTGAAATACAAATATAAAGGCAGCAAAGAGAGACTGAGTACGACGTAATCGCAAGTTTAGTAGGGCGATATAGGCCCAATGATGACGGAGGCACTAAAGCTGTATATGTAGTTGTTTTTGCATAAAGCTGATTTTCAATAATAAACATAATTGACATATGGCATCGTCTACTCAGAATATTTTTCACAAACGGGGTAAGAGAGTAAACTTTTCATCTTGGCTCTCATCAAACCAACTTGTTGCCAGAACCACTCATCTCACACAAAGGCACTCCCTTGAATCCCCCTCGAGGAAATGAACCTTTGATCACACGTTGTAATGCAACCTTTAGCTGCCAAATTTTAGTTAGGTTAAGATTTTCTATGGTCTCGTATATCCTTTCCCAAGTCGTCCATAACCGTGGACACGGCTTTTTGAAAAGATTAAACCCTGCAGGGGTGTACTATTTTACCCATTGGTACCGTCCGGCTCACCTAATTGGCCCTCTTCCGGGGAAGGCCGGCGAGTGGGCGCGGTTAGATCTTTACAATGCATGAGGCTTACTCAAGGACCATCAGTGTGCAGAAGGACAGTGTAACAGCCCAGATTTGATACCCTAAAATATGGGCCAAATTTTCACTTTTTATTTTCATTGCATCATGGCATACATATTTAAATTGCTAAGTTAAATATTGCAAACAACGGAAATAATTAAAAGGAATCAAACACTTCCCCAAAAATCCCAAACCAAATGCAATTGCTCAAATTGGCAAAACCAAATATTCTGGAGTTTCCATATTTGTCCAGGAAGTTCCAACAACTACAAATAAAATTGCTGCAAAATTTAATGCAATTGCAAGAGCAAATATTTAAATGAAGCCCAAAAGGCAAGAGAGCAAATTCTGAAATATTAACACAGGAAATATTTTTCAAATGGGCTGCAAATTTTATCACAGGTTGCAAATAATATATATTGGCTCTGTGAATTTTTCCAGATTTTATAAAAAGGTTTAAAGGCCTCAATTAAAAATGAGGACTTCAAATAATTGCAAATCACTTTTGAATTTTTGAACCAAGCAAAACTCCTCAAAATTCAAAATAAAAATTGTGGAGCTTCTATATATTTTGGGGAGCCTCCCTGAATAATTTCAGCATTTTTGGAAATGATTTGATGCCTTAATTAAATTACCAAACTTGTTGTTTTCATTTTAAAAATAAAAAAACAAAAGAAGGAAAAGAGCCAGGGGGTTATTTAGAAAAACGTCATCGTTCTGTAGCGACCGAGCGCACGGTCACTGTCGCCGTGCCGACCTCCCGTCGCCGCCGCACCAGCTGCCGCCGTGCCGAGCTAAGGGGATAAGAGGACCCCGAGGCCCTCTGCTCCCTCGTATCTGCTCTCTCTCCCCCTCGCTCTCCCTCCTCTGAAACCCTAAACCTAAACCGCATCGAGCTCCTGCCGCCGCCCGCCGCCGTCGAGCTCGCCGTCAATCCCGGCCGCCCGGAAGCAAGCCGAAGCCACCATCGCCACCGCCTCGAGCTCCTCTACCTCCTCCTCTAGCCGTGCTAGCTGGGAGGCCTCCGTTTGTGCGAATCGAGCCCGTCTTCCCCGCGGCCGACCGAGCCGCCGTGGACCGTCTCGTCGCCGTCGTCCCTCCCCACGCCTCTACGTCAAGCTCTTCACGCTCCTGGTGAGCTTGCAGTGCTCCCCGTCCCTTCTTCCCTCTCCCTCTCGCTCTCTAGCCATGCCCGCGTCGTCGACCATCGCCTGCCGCCGCCAAGCTCGACGCCGGCACAACTCCGGTGACCTTTTGGTCCTTCCCGCCACTCCCCCCGACTCCCCTCTCCTTCCTCTAGCTCCTGGTGCACGTGCCCGCGCCCAATTCCAGCCGGAGACGATGAATCGATGATCGACTGCCGCAGCTGCCTCCTGCTGACGTCATGCCTATGTCATTGTTCTTCAGTTTTGCAATTTCAAAATTAACAGAGAGCTTAAATTAAAATATCTGTTAAATGGGAAAACAGAAAAATGCATTTGACATACCAAATGGTTCATAATTTCATAACCTATCCAAATATGCAACTCCCATATGCAAATGAATTCTTGATTTTGAATTTAAAAGTGAAATGCAATTCACCTATTAGTTATTCAAATTTTGGAAATTCATATCTAGAGTTTTACATTTCAGAAAATTGCAAATAATATGTCAAAATGCTCAGCAATAAAATGTCTATCTGTTAGTACCATTGGTTAATTTAATTTGTCAAAATTAAATTGCCTATTTTAATTAAATTAAATTAAATGGCAGAATATAATTGGAATTTATAAAATCCATAACTTTATGAATTTTGATCCAAAAATTATAAATAAGATCTATAAATGTTCAGGAAAACAACATCTACATTTTAGTTCTATTTCCATGCACTAATGAACATTTAAATTGCTGTTTATTTAAATTAAGTAAAATGGCAGATTTAAATCCATAATTGCAAATACCATAACTTGTTAAATATTGTTTCAAAAATTGCAAATGATATACCAAAATGACCAGCACGACAATGCTATCTATCTAGGTTAACATCACAGCATGAACATAACTTTTCCTTTGCTGTCATTTTGGGTTGGTTAAAATGATTTAAATCGCATAACCGTTTAAATCACCATTTCTTCACCGTTAATTGGAAAAATGCAAACAAGGTACCAAAATGATCAGTAGGTTAATACCTATCTAATAATGTCATTTTCATGCATTTAGGACCCATATTTCAGTACTGGACGTTTTGATAAATAACGCAAATCACTAAGTTAAAGATGGAGTTTTGACCCGTTAATTGCAATATTTATTTTAGGGGTTCCATTTAACTTGTGGGAGATGCCCAATATGATTTCAATGCATAATATGACCATATCATCATAATTGTGCATTGCACCTTGTATTCTTGTTATTTATTTTTCCTTTCCTGTATTGTTTGTGTTTCGGTAGATTCAGGAGTCGAGGTTCCAGCACAATACCTCGACGACCAGTGCGACCATCGTTATCAACAAGGCAAGAGCTAACCTAACCTTCTTGGCATCTAGCATCCTATTGTTTTACAAACTTATTTTATCCACCAGAATATTGCATGCGATTCAAATGTCTCTTTTGATCAAGATGTAGAGTATCCTATGAATGCATGTTTATCCCCTGAACCATCACATGCTTCCCCTCCTATAAACCCTAGGTTTGATGTGTTGGCCGGAGACAAAGATATATTTGTTGTTATATATGCTTAGCTATGCTTAGCCATGCTAGTCATTTTGTCCGGTGATTTAATTCCATTATTACGAATGGTGGTGGAATGTTCGGACATGATGGTTACTTGTGGTGGATAATTAATTTGCTAAAAGGCTTGGATGAGTTGCCATCGGGGATGGTGTTTTGCCTCATTCCTGCCGCCTAGGCTGAGAGTGCTTTTAGCTAGAACCAAGAAACGAGCGTGCTGCCATTGGTGGGTGTATGGGCGCCTCACTAACTGAATAACTTGTGCGGGCGTATCCAAGGGTCCTCTAGTTTGCTATTTCCATTTGCCGTGTGTGTGAGCGGAAAAAGAAATGATGAGGATGGTGGTGTTAGGACGTGGCGATGGGGCAGGGGCTGAGGCTGGGTAAACTTGCCCTGTGGCCACAGATGACTCTTGGATAGTCTCACGCGAGGTAAAGGTTTAACCGCGCCTGCTTGCCGGCCTTCCCCGGAAGAGGGCCAACTAGGTGAGCCGGACGGTACCAATGGGTAAATTAGTACACCCCTGCAGGGTTTAATCTTTTCGAAAAGCCGTGTCCGCGGTTATGGACGAACTCTTGGGAAAGGCGGATTAGCTCATAGAAAACCTGAATCTGATCTTATTTAAAATTTGGCAGCTAGAGGTTGCAATCCAACGTGTGATGAAAGGTTCATTTCCTCGAGGGTGATTCGAGGGAGTGCCTTGGTGGAGATGAGTGATGTTATGGCTACAAGTAGGTTCGATGAGAACCGAAGATGAAAGTTTACTCTCTTATCCCTTTTCGGAAAACATTCTGAGTATATGTTGCAATGGGTCTTTATGTCTTTTAAAATGGAAAACTAGCTTTATGCAAAACCAGCTACATTATACAGCATTAGAGCCTCCGTCAGCATCGGGCCTATATCGCCCTACTAATTCTTGCGAGTACGTCGTACTCAGCCTTGCTTTGTTGATTATTATTTGTTTCAGAGGAGGACGCCACCGAACTGGAAGGTGGGTTCTACGTTGACTTCGACGAGTAGTCTGGGGTTCCCAGGTGGCAGCTTGGGACGTCATGGAACAGGCTGGCACGGGATGTTTATCTGTAGGCTTCTTAGGCCATAATTTGGATCTTGTTGTTTAGACAACTTTAATTTGCTTCCGCTGTTGTAATGATGGGTCAGTGACCTCTGATGTGTCATTTGCTATCTTTCTCAATTATATGAGTTGAACTATGATATCTTTGTGTCGTAGAGTCTGTGATGTGCCAGTTGTTCCGCAGTCTTGGTCTCTTTGTTATACGTGAAAGCGATGTCCGAGCTTATGGCATGATCGAGGTGTTGTGTGCCGATGATGTATTCCGAGCACGCCTGCCAATGTGTTTTGGCCTGGGATTGGTAACCCCAGTAACCCTTGATTGTGTAGCATGACCGGTTGCACAACGTTTCACTGTATAGCTCTGGGGTCAGGGCGCTACAAGTTGGTATCAGAGCAGGACTGCCTGTAGGAAACCCGTTCTACTGGTCGATGTCGAGTCTAGTGCGTGAAAACTATTTTAACCTAAAAAGGAGTTGTGAAAACCATCTTAGGATTCTTTTTACTCCTTACCCAACTCGCTCTAACTCTGAGCCATCTTACCTCTATTTGATTTAGCAGTTCTTCTGCTCGTCTGGTGATTCAAGAATTTAGGTTCACGGGGTTGGGTTCTATCTTTAGTTACGGGTTAACTTTGCTCGTCTGCCAATTCTAAAGCCCGAAGGACGGAAATGTTGCGGATCGTCAAGAAATTCCCTTGCTTTAGCCCAAGATCTTGAACCGAAGGTCCCGGATTGTGCTAGGGCTCAGGTGTAATGATTTATGGGGGTTGTCACCCATGTGAGCATTATGCTATTCGTGAGTCCCAGTGCATGAAGCTGATCTTTAACCCAAGATCTTTCCGTTGAATCCTGATATTAGTGGTCAAACCCTACGCCAGGTTGGCAAAACTTGAAGTTAGTCTTCAAACTCGAGGTTGCGGCCGTAATTGACTTGCTCAGCACTGCTCTCCTCTGACACTAGCTTTAGCTAGACTCTCTGCCACAGAACCATCTGGATCACGACAAGATTGCTCTTAGCGAGTTTTCTGTCAATGTTTGTGTTTCCTCCAAAACACTTGTTAGTAAAACCCTTTCAGCACTAGTTGTTGGAAGAGTGCTATCTTGTGCTTCTGCAACATCTTGGAACTTCTCCTGAGCATGTTTCTTACTCCTGAATTGCTGTCCGACCTTCATCTGTTAGTTGACAGTCAAGTGTTATCGTGCATTGGTGTGTCCCGATGCATGTTACCCTTGTGGTCCGTCAATACATTCCACATCAGGATGTTAGGAGAAACAAACTCCGGTACCTTGTCCATTTCTCGGCCAGGTCAAAGTATTGTAATCCGCAGAATAAGAGGCTTGTCTAGCTTTTGTTCTGTTCAACCTTGGAGTGTCACACTCTTTTATATCCAAAGGTCGTGCTTAGTCTCATGACTTACCGGATGAAGTGATGCTCTTACCCTTCCTTATCCATCTACCTCCGAGCTACTCGGGCTCGAGATTGTTGAGGATGCATATTGGGGTGGTAATCGGATATTCTTAGCAACTGATATTGCTTTGAAATCCAAGGACTTTGATGGCGCTCTTAGCATGATTGGTAATCTGATCATCAAGCCGAGTTTGACTGTGCTACCAAGTCCATTCGTTCATGTGTCCACTTTCGGTCAATAAGTTAGATTCGTGTCAAAACTCTAAAGATCACAGCGTTTCGCTTGGAAAAGCAATTTTCCTCTCGCAATCTAGCTAGTGTTCTGGAGCCTGACGCTATAGTCAATTTTTGAGAATCCTTACCTCTCGTTATCTGTTGTAACTCCTCCCTCGGACATGTCAAGTCTGAAATATCCGCATGCCTAACCAAATCTGAATCTCAAGCAGAAATGATGGTTGGTGTTCTTAAGAGTATAACGTAGGCCTTGTGTGAATCCGGAAAGTTGAGGTGGTGGTTGCCCTACTTAACTGGAAGGTCTATTGTGATATCCTCTTGCCTTTCGTAAAATCAAACCACTCTCCATGAGGATATTGTGCGACTTATTCTAGAGGTTGCCCTTATGGTCTCTTTGCAATCTTAAAGGTCCGACCTCCACTTGATGACCTATTGAAGGCTTTTTCGAAGCCTGATAGTGGTATCTAGAACATCAAGGAGAACATTAACGTGGTGTTGCTAAAAATGTCTCTCGGTCGTTTCTCCTATCCTCTGCTCGACCTTTATATGGTCAAGTGGTTCCTAGTTTTCCCCAATGGCTTATGGTCTTGTACAAAGTTCATATTTCCAACCCTTGGTGAAAATTTGTCTATCACCTTGAACTATCTTCTGACTTTCTCGTCGGCACGTCATGAATGTTACCTTTTCTCTGCAACAAGGAAGATCATCGTGGGATCAAGAAGATCATTGAAGTTAAGAGTTGTCATGTTTCCCTCCTCTTCCTCTTCCTACTCTAGGAATCTCGGGGCGAGATTCTTGTAAGGGGGATAGAATTGTAACAGCCCAGATTTGGTACCCTAAAATATGGGCCAAATTTTCACTTTTTATTTTCATTGCATCATGGCATACATATTTAAATTGCTAAATTAAATATTGCAAACAATGGAAATCATTAAAAGGAATCAAACACTTCCCCAGAAATCCCAAACCAAATGCAATTGCTCAAATTGGCAAAACCAAATATTCTGGAGTTTCCATATTTGTCCAGGAAGTTCCAACAACTACAAATAAAATTGCTGCAAAATTTAATGCAATTGCAAGAGCAAATATTTAAATGAAGCCCAAAAGGCAAGAGAGCAAATTCTGAAATATTAACACAGGAAATATTTTTCAAATGGGCTGCAAATTTTATCACAGGTTCCAAATAATATATATTGGCTCTGTGAATTTTTCCAGATTTTATAAAAAGGTTTAAAGGCCTCAATTAAAAATGAGGACTTCAAATAATTGCAAATCACTTTTGAATTTTTGAACCAAGCAAAACTCCTCAAAATTCAAAATAAAAATTGTGGAGCTTCTATATATTTTGGGGAGCCTCCCTGAATAATTTCAGCATTTTTGGAAATGATTTGATGCCTTAATTAAATTACCAAACTTGCTGTTTTCATTTTAAAAATAAAAAAACAAAAGAAGGAAAAGAGCCAGGGGGTTATTTAGAAAAACGTCATCGTTCTGTAGCGACCGAGCGCACGGTCACTGTCGCCGTGCCGACCTCCCGTCGCCGCCGCACCAGCTGCCGCCGTGCCGAGCTAAGGGGATAAGAGGACCCCGAGGCCCTCTGCTCCCTCGTATCTGCTCTCTCTCCCCCTCGCTCTCCCTCCTCTGAAACCCTAAACCTAAACCGCATCGAGCTCCTGCCGCCGCCCGCCGCCGTCGATCTCGCCGTCAATCCCGGCCGCCCGGAAGCAAGCCGAAGCCACCATCGCCACCGCCTCGCGCTCCTCTACCTCCTCCTCCAGCCGTGCTAGCTGGGAGGCCTCCGTTTGTGCGAATCGAGCCCGTCTTCCCCGTGGCCGACCGAGCCGCCGTGGACCGTCTCGTCGCCGTCGTCCCTCCCCATGCCTCTACGTCAAGCTCTTCACGCTCCTGGTGAGCTTGCAGTGCTCCCCGTCCCTTCTTCCCTCTCCCTCTCGCTCTCTAGCCATGCCCGCGTCGTCGACCATCGCTTGCCGCCGCCAAGCTCGACGCCGGCACAACTCCGGTGACCTTTTGGTCCTTCCCGCCGCTCCTCCCGACTCCCCTCTCCTTCCTCTAGCTCCTGGTGCATGTGCCCGCGCCCAATTCCAGCCGGAGACGATGAATCGATGATCGACTGCCGCAGCTACCTCCTGCTGACGTCATGCCTATGTCATTGTTCTTCAGTTTTGCAATTTCAAAATTAACAGAGAGCTTGAAATTAAAATATCTGTTAAATGGGAAAACAGAAAAATGCATTTGACATACCAAATGGTTCATAATTTCATAACCTATCCAAATATGCAACTCCCATATGCAAATGAATTCTTGATTTTGAATTTAAAAGTGAAATGCAATTCACCTATTAGTTATTCAAATTTTGGAAATTCATATCTAGAGTTTTACATTTCAGAAAATTGCAAATAATATGTCAAAATGCTCAGCAATAAAATGTCTATCTGTTAGTACCATTGGTTAATTTAATTTGTCAAAATTACATTGCCTGTTTTAATTAAATTAAATTAAATGGCAGAATATAATTGGAATTTATAAAATCCATAACTTTATGAATTTTGATCCAAAAATTATAAATAAGATCTATAAATGTTCAGGAAAACAACATCTACATTTTAGTTCTATTTCCATGCACTAATGAACATTTAAATTGCTGTTTATTTAAATTAAGTAAAATGGCAGATTTAAATCCATAATTGCAAATACCATAACTTGTTAAATATTGTTTCAAAAATTGCAAATGATATACCAAAATGACCAGCACGACAATGCTATCTATCTAGGTTAACATCACAGCATGAACATAACTTTTCCTTTGCTGTCATTTTGGGTTGGTTAAAATGATTTAAATCGCATAACCGTTTAAATCACCATTTCTTCACCGTTAATTGAAAAAATGTAAACAAGGTACCAAAATGATCAGTAGGTTAATACCTATCTAATAATGTCATTTTCATGCATTTAGGACCCATATTTCAGTACTGGACGTTTTGATAAATAACGCAAATCACTAAGTTAAAGATGGAGTTTTGACCCGTTAATTGCAATATTTATTTTAGGGGTTCCATTTAACTTGTGGGAGATGCCCAATATGATTTCAATGCATAATATGACCATATCATCATGATTGTGCATTGCACCTTGTATTCGTGTTATTTATTTCCTTTCATGTATTGTTTGTGTTTCGGTAGATTCAGGAGTCGAGGTTCCACCACAATACCTCGACAACCAGTGCGACCATCGTTATCAACAAGGCAAGAGCTAACCTAACCTTCTTGGCATCTAGCATCCTATTGTTTTACAAACTTATTTTATCCACTAGAATATTGCATGCGATTCAAATGTCTCTTTTGATCAAGATGTAGAGTATCCTATGAATGCATGTTTATCCCCTGAACCATCACATGCTTCCCCTCCTATAAACCCTAGGTTTGATGTGTTGGCCGGAGACAAAGATATATTTGTTGTTATATATGCTTAGCTATGCTTAGCCATGCTAGTCATTTTGTCCGGTGATTTAATTCCATTATTACGAATGGTGGTGGAATGTTCGGACATGATGGTTACTTGTGGTGGATAATTAATTTGCTAAATGGCTTGGATGAGTTGCCATCGGGGATGGTGTTTTGCCTCATTCCTGCCGCCTAGGCTGACAGTGCTTTTAGCTAGAACCAAGAAACGAGCGTGCTGCCATTGGTGGGTGTATGGGCGCCTCACTAACTGAATAACTTGTGCGGGCGTATCCAAGGGTCCTCTAGTTTGCTATTTCCATTTGCCGTGTGTGTGAGCGGAAAAAGAAATGATGAGGATGGTGGTGTTAGGACGTGGCGATGGGGCAGGGGCTGAGGCTGGGTAAACTTGCCCTGTGGCCACAGATGACTCTTGGATAGTCTCACGCGAGGTAAAGGTTTAACCGCGCCTGCTTGCCGGCCTTCCCCGGAAGAGGGCCAACTAGGTGAGCCGGACGGTACCAATGGGTAAATTAGTACACCCCTGCAGGGTTTAATCTTTTCGAAAAGCCGTGTCCGCGGTTATGGACGAACTCTTGGGAAAGGCGGATTAGCTCATAGAAAACCTGAACCTGATCTTATTTAAAATTTGGCAGCTAGAGGTTGCAATCCAACGTGTGATGAAAGGTTCATTTCCTCGAGGGTGATTCGAGGGAGTGCCTTGGTGGAGATGTGTGATGTTTTGGCTACAAGTAGGTTCGACGAGAACCGAAGATGAAAGTTTACTCTCTTATCCCTTTTCGGAAAACATTCTGAGTATATGTTGCAATGGGTCTTTATGTCTTTTAAAATGGAAAACTAGCTTTATGCAAAACCAGCTACATTATACATCATTAGAGCCTCCGTCAGCATCGGACCTCTATCGCCCTACTAATTCTTGCGAGTACGTCGTACTCAGCCTTGCTTTGTTGATTATTATTTGTTTCAGAGGAGGACGCCACCGAACTGGAAGGTGGGTTCTACGTTGACTTCGACGAGTAGTTTGGGGTTCCCAGGTGGCAGCTTGGGACGTCATGGAACAGGCTGGCACGGGATGTTTATCTGTAGGCCTCTTAGGCCATAATTTGGATCTTGTTGTTTAGACAACTTTAATTTGCTTCCACTGTTGTAATGATGGGTCAGTGACCTCTGATGTGTCATTTGCTATCTTTCTCAATTATATGAGTTGAACTATGATATCTTTGTGTCGTAGAGTCTGTGATGTGCCAGTTGTTCCGCAGTCTTGGTCTCTTTGTTATACGTGAAAGCGATGTCCGAGCTTATGGCATGATCGAGGTGTTGTGTGCCGATGATGTATTCCGAGCACGCCTGCCAATGTGTTTTGGCCTGGGATTGGTAACCCCAGTAACCCTCGATTGTGTAGCATGACCGGTTGCACAACGTTTCACTGTATAGCTCTGGGGTCAGGGCGCTACAGACAGGTTCAGCGCCTCCAACGCCCTGCCCCGCGGCCACATCCTAAAAACCATAGTCCTCCTCGTTTTCTTTTCCACCCACACAACTCACGCACAAATGGAAATAGCAAACTAGAGGACCCTTGATAAGCCCCTCACAAATTATTCGGTCACAGGGGATTCCATATGTCCCCACCTTTGGCAGCACGTCGATCTTGGTTCTAGAAACAAGAACTCGCACCTAGGGGCAGGAATGAGGCAAAACACCATCCCCTATGGCAACTCATCCAAGCCTTTTAAAGCAAATTAATTAAGGAACCGCAGGTAACCACCATGTCCGACATTCCATCAACATCAACAATTATAGAATTAAATCAACGGACAATATAGCATTTAACTAAGCATGGCTAAGCATTGCTAAGCATATAAATACAACAATTATATTCTTGTCTCCGGCCAACACATCAATCCTAGGTTTCATAGGTAGGGATACATGTATTGGTTCAGGGATAAACGGGGATAAACATGCATTCATAGGATCTTATACATCTTGATCAAAAGAGACATTTGAACCGCATGCAATATTATGGTGGATAAAATAAGTTGATAAAAAAACATAGGAGGCTAGATGCCAAGAAGGTTAGGTTATCTCTTGCCTTGCTACCGGGGCGTGTAGTACGGCTCATCGGGATAGGTAGAGGGACCCTCCACTCCGGAATCTATCGATACCCAAACTAATACAAGAGAGCAAATAAATCACACGAAGGAGAGGTGCAATGCACAATCACATGATGACATGACAAGTTGATGCATTGATATCATCATAAGATTCATCTAACAAATTAAATGGAGCTCCAAATAATTAGTGCAATTATTTGGAAACAAACCCCATATTTATCTTAGTGGCCACATTTATTTATAATTTATCAGATTACAATGGATGTGGCTCAAATATGCATGAACATGACATGATTAAATAGGCTTTGTTCTTCCGATCATTTTGGTACCTTATTTGTAATTTTCCGAGTTCCGATGAATAAATAGTGAATTAAATATTTAATTGAATTTAATTCTGTTAATCAAATTAGGAATAACATCCAATAAATATTTGTGATCATAATGTTATATTAGCATGGTTTGATTGCATTTGAAGTATTGATCACATTGATATTTTATTCATAATTTTTGGATAAATATTTAATAAGTTATGATTTTTCCAAATTAGCTCTTATTTAACCCATTTTAGGAATTCTTATCTAAACAACAATATTACAAATTCAAAAGATCATTACATTTGTTCTATCATGTAGGGATTATCTTTCTGAACATTTTGATATTTGGTTTGCAATTTTTGAAGCATTATTCGAAAAGATATGAAATGTTTGAACTCAGTTTATTTTTAAAAAAAACCACAGTTGCAGACGGGCCGGCCTCATGCCGGCCAGGCCGGGCTATAGGCCGGGCACCAGCCCGAAGCCGCCGGCCTTTGGCCGGCCCAGGCTGGGCAGACGAGGCCGGGAAAGTGGCCGAAACGTCCGGCCCCGTGCCGGCCCAGGCCGGACGCTCAGACCGGGGACCAGCCCGAGGCCTCCGGCCTCAGGCCGGCCCAAGCAGCGGCCAGGCCAGGCAGGCAGAGCACGGCGACGGCGGCACCCGACGGGGAAAATCGGCCGGCGACGACCAGGTTTCGGCGGTGAGGGAAGGAAAGGGGGGGCGCGGAAGAGGGGCAAGAGGAAAAGGAGCTCACCCTGAGCTCGAGGAGTGGCTCGGCGTGGAGCGGGGTGGTCGGAATCGCCGGAATTCGATCCGGGCGGGCGGCGGCCGAGGTTGACGAAGATGAGGACAATTGCGTCGGGCTCCAGCCCTCCGGGTTCGATTCCTTGGTCGCGGAGCAACAGGAGGCGGTGGCGGAGCTTGCGGTGATCCTCGATCCGCGCAGGGCGGCGCCAGACAGCGGCGACGAGCAGAAGCGAGCGGCGGCGGAAGGGAGAGCTCGGGGAAGAGAAAATGTCGCCCCGGTCCGGAAAAAATGGGGAAGGAACGGGAGGAGTGGGTGAGGGGAGCAGGTGGGCAGCGTCGGGAGGGGCTCTAGTCCACCAAGGCCACGCCATGGTGCGGCATAGGGGGCGGGGTGGCATGGGCGCCAGGCATGGCGCCAGTGCCGACGGCACTGTGGAGGAAGAAAGGAAAAAAATTACAGAGACCCCCCTGGCAGATTTAAAAGTATTTACAAATAGGTCTAGAGGCACCTTTCCTAATTTAAGAAAAGGGCATTTAAACATTGTCCAAAAATTCTACAAAAATTCACATATGTTTCTCATAACCTGAGGAAGCTCCACAAAAAGTTTGGGCTTCAGATAAAATGTTTAGATTCACAAATATTTATATTGTTGCATTATGATCATTTTGATAATTTGCAAAAATGTATTTATTTGAAGCACTTAAATATTTCCAAAAATAATGAAATTAATCATGGAGGCTCCTAATATGAAAATGAAGCTCCCCATAATTTTAGTTTGAATTTTTGGAAAGATTAACTTGGTTCCAAAAATAGAAGTGAATTAAACCAATTTTGGATTCTCAAACTCATTTCTCATTTGGCAATATCTGAAATTTGAGAATTGGTTTTAAAAGGTAAACTTGGAACTTCCTAAACCATTTGGAAGTCCAAGAATGATTTGGTTTGCTAAGTTGAGCATTTACATTGGTTTGGGTGTTTGGGAAGTTTTGCTTCCCCATTTGGTTGCTTGCATATGTGGTTAGTTAGAAATGACAATTTCATATGGATGCCATGATGCAAACAAGAATGCAAAAAGTGGAAAAATTCTTCGTATTTTTCATTACCAAGCTGGGGCTGTTGCAATTCTACCCCCCTTATAGGAATCTCGTCCCGAGATTCTAGGCTTGAGTGAAGAAGGTGGGGTATTCCTGACGAAGGCTAGTTTCTCGCTCCCATGTGGCTTCTTCCTCGGAATGGTTAGACCATTGGCTTTTGAGGAACTTGATGGTCTTGTTGCGGGTTTTCCTCTCCGCTTCATCCAAGATATGGATAGGATGCTCATGATAGGTCAAATCCTCTTGAATGTCCAACGCCTCATGATCAACCCCACGAATGGGATCCTTGAAGCAACGACGGAGTTGGGAAACATGGAACACATCATGCACATCCGGGAAGTTGGAGGGCAACTCAAGTTGATAGGAGAGATCTCCTTGCTTGGCTAGGACGGTGAAAGGGCCAACATAGCGAGGTGCCAATTTGCCCTTGATCCCGAAGCGACGAACGCCTCGGAGAGGAGAAACTCGAAGATAGGCTTTATCACCAATTTCATAGTGAACCTCTTGATGATGCTTGTCATAGTAGCTTTTCCGCCGGGATTGAGCAATTTTGAGATTATCCCGAATGACACGGACTTTCTCCTCGGCTTCATTTATCACATCAGGACCGAAGAGTGGCTTCTCTCCGGTTTCAGACCAATTTAGAGGAGTACGGCATTTTCTCCCATAAAGAACCTCAAAGGGAGCCATTTGCAAACTGGCTTGGTAGCTATTGTTGTAGGAGAATTCGGCGAGAGGGAGGTACTTTTCCCAACCCTTGCCGAAGGAGATAACACAAGCCCGAAGAATATCCTCCAGAACTTGGTTCACCCTCTCTGTTTGACCATCAGTTTGAGGATGATAGGCGGTGCTGAAGTTGAGGCGGGTTCCCATAGCATTTTGGAAAGCCTGCCAGAATCTGGATACGAATAGGCTCCCACGGTGTGAGATGATCCTCAGTGGAACACCATGGAGAGGAACAATGCGGGCAACATATAACTCGGCCAATTGCTTTGCATTTATGTCCTCGCGAACCGGAAGGAAATGGGCTACCTTGGATAGGCGGTCGATGACGACCTAGATGGCATTGTTGCCCTTTTGAGACCTTGGAAAACCGGTGATGAAATCCATACCCACTTCATCCCATTTCCACTCGGGGATGGCTATAGGGCGAAGAGTATCGGCTGGTCTTTGATGTTCAGCCTTCACTCGGCGACAGACGTCGCATTCAGCAACATATTTGGCAATTTCCCGCTTCATGCGAGTCCACCAGAATTTGGGGCGGAGGTCTTGGTACATTTTGGTGCTACCGGGGTGGATGGATATGGGAGATTCATGTGCTTCTTGGAGTATCAACCCCTTGGTATTTCCCGTCTTGGGCACCACAAGACGGTTCCCAAAATAGACAACACCGGAAGCATCAACGGAGAAACACTTGGCCTTCCCACTTGCAATATTCTTCTTGATCTTGCGGATGCCAGCATCATGTTGCTGGGCGGCCTTGATTTCATCCTCAAGAGTGGATTTGATCTCGAGGTTAGCTAGATAACCGGAGGGAACAATCTCCAGATTCAACCTAGCAAATTCCTCGTGGAGAGCCGGTTGTGCCTTTTCAACCATCATGGTGTTGCAATAGGCCTTGCGACTCAAAGCATCGGCCACGACATTGGCCTTGTCGGGCTGATAGTTGAGGGTCACATCATAGTCCTTTATTAATTCCAACCATCTTCTCTATCTCAAATTCAGATCCGGCTGGGTGAACAGATACTTCAGACTTTGGTGATCAGAATAGATCTCGCAACGGTTGCCCAACAGGTAGGGCCTCCATTGCTTCAGAGCATGTACCACGGCAGCAAGCTCTAGATCATGAGTTGGATAATTTTGCTCATGTGGTTTGAGTTGACGAGAGGCATAAGCTACTACGTGGCCTTCTTGCATCAAAACACAGCCCAAACCTTGGAGGGATGCATCACAATAGACGACAAAGTCTTTGTCGGTGTCAGGAAGGACAAGCACCGGAGTGGTGGTGAGCTTGACCTTGAGAGTTTGGAAACTTTCTTCAGCCTTGTCTGACCACACAAATGGTTTGTTTTTCTTGCGGAGGTCAGTCAGTGCCTTGGCCATCTTGGAAAAGCCGTCGATGAATCGGCGGTAATAACCCGCCAACCCGAGGAAGCTTCGAATATCTTTGACGGACTTGGGAGTTGGCCAATCCAGGATTGCCTGAATCTTGTCAGGTCTCACCACTACTCCAGCAGCTGACACCAAATGGCTAAGAAAATGAGCTCCTTTAGCCAAAACTCACACTTGGAGAACTTGGCATAGAGGCGGTGATCACGGAGCTTGGTCAAGACTAGTCGAAGATGCTCGGCATGCTCTTCTTCGGTTTTGGAATAGACAAGGATGTCATCGATGTAAATAATGACAAACTTGTCGAGGTACTCATGGAAGATGGAGTTCATCAGCCTCATGAATGTAGCCGGAGCATTTGTGAGGCCGAAGGACATGACGGTGTACTCATATAACCCATAGCGGGTAGTGAAAGCCGTCTTCGGAATATCCTCCTTTCTGATTTTTATCTGATGGTAGCCTGACCTCAGATCCATCTTGGAGAATACCGTTGCACCAGCTAGCTGATCGAACAAGTCGGTTATTCGAGGAATGGGGTACTTGTTCTTGATGGTCACCGCATTTAAAGGGCGGTAATCAACAACCAGCCGAGGGACATTTGTATCCCTCTTCTTGACAAAGATGACCGGGCAGCCCCAAGGTGAGCTACTCGGCCGGATGAATTCTTTTTCTAGCAGCTCATCAAGTTGCTTCTTTAGTTCAGTTAGCTCTTCCGTTGGCATGCGGTAGGGCCTTTTGGAAACTGGGGCGGTTCCCGGAACCAACTCAATCACAAACTCCACGTTGCGATCAGGTTGCATGCCGGGCAATTCCTCCGGGAAAACATCGGGGAAATCACACACCACAGCAACTTCATGCATTTCGGGCGGGGTGGTTCCTTCCAGGAACCATAGACTGATCTCCGGAGAGAGAGGAGTGGCTGCGGATGGAGTTGCAGAAGTTGGGGACCAGTAACGCACTTCCCCATAGCTTGGGTGGATCACTGTGACAGTCTTGGCATCACAGTCCAGGTTGGCCTGATACTTGACTAACCAATCCATACCCAGAATAACATCGATGCCCTCTGACTTCAGGGCTATCAATGAGAACGGAAAGGGTATTGACCCTACGGAAATCTGAACCTCAGGAGTTATCCCATTTGTGTGCCAACTAGAGCCTGGGGTCTTGACCACTAGCGGGGAGTCCATATTTGCAAATGGTATTTGATGGTTGTGTGCATATGATATGGATATGAATGAATGCGATGCTCCAGAATCAAATAATACTGAAGCTGGATATGCATTGATTCGGAGCGTACCCATGAGAACTCCGGGGTCCTCTTCGACTCCTTCAGCCGAGACGTGATTCAGGCGACCACGGCTGGCGGTCGTGGCCTTGGCGGCTGGGGTAGAGGGTGCTGGTGCAGGTGCTGCGGTAGCCGGTGCCTTCTGGGGACACTCCCTGGAGTAGTGCCCCGGCTGGCCACAAGCGAAGCAAATGAGCCCCAGCGGTGCAGGCAGCCGAGGTCGAAAACCGCCTCCAGCCGCACCCAAGGTCGAAGTAGCTGGGCGAGGCGGAGGTGGCAAGTACCCGGTGGGCCTCGGAGCGAAAGGAGCGTGTGGCACAGCGCTGAAAGGCACGAAGACCCTGCGCTTCTTGCCCTCACAGGAGGAGGAGCTCTGGTTGTCAGCTGGAGATGGCCTCTTGGAAGCGTCCAGCTCCTTCCTACCCTGCTCCATAGTGAGAGCCTGGTTGTACAGCTCCTGGTAGGATTAGAACTTGAAGGGTAGGAGCTCGTATCGGAGGCGAGGTGCGAGCCCCTTGCGGAAGAGGTACTGCTTGTCCTCATCATTTGTCACGTCCCGAGGGGCGTAACGCGAGAGGTGGTTGAACTCCCGCCCATAGGCTTGGACGTCCATGCGTCCCTGGGTTAGATCCAGGAACTCCCTCCTCTTGAGGTCCATGACGGGCTTGGGGATGTACGCCGCACGGAAAGCGGCGCGGAAATCCTCCCAAGTGAAGACATGGCCCGCGGCAAACATTGCCACGTGGCTCTCCCACCAGGAGCCGGCGGCTCCATTCAGCAGGTAGGTGGCGAAGTTGACCTGTTCCGCCACCGGAACGTGCAGAGCGGCAAACTTGCGCTCAAGAGCCCGGAGCCAATCATCCGCATCAAGCGGCTCCTTAGCTTCAGAGAAGGTGGGAGGTTGGGAGTGCAAGAACTCCGTGAGAGTGTTGCAGTCCGTGTTCCTCCTGGCCCCTTGCTGCACCAGCTGCTCGAGCAGACGCTCATTTCGCAGCCGGTTTTGCTCAATGGCCATCAGGACCTCCGCCATTGAGGGTGGCGGCGGTGTATCAGGATTGCTTTGTTCCCCACGACGGGTAGGAGCCATTCTGAAGATTTGGAACAATGACAAGTTAGTAACCAACTCCGACTGTTGGGATAGATAAATAGAGTTCCTTACAGATATGGAGAATTAGATAGCTCAAGCACAAAACAGATATAGTCAACCACGGTGACATCACGTCATCGTGGCGATAGCAAACGGATACAACGGACTCGAGACATAACTGGACGGTGAAAACCCAACCCCGAGAACCTAAACTTTGACACCAAGCTTAAAACAAATAGAGATAAGAATCAGAGTAGAGCGAGTTGGATGAGGAGTAAAAAGAATCCTAAGAAAGTTTTCACAACTCATTTTTAGGTTATAAATAATTTTTCCACTAGACTCGACATCGACCAATAGAAAGGGTTTCCTACAGGCAGTCCTGCTCTGATACCAACTTGTAGCGCCCCGACCACAGAACTATACAGTGAAGCATTGTGCAACCGGTCATGCTACACAATCGAAGGTTACTGGGTTTACCAATCCCAAGCCCAAAACCTTTGGCAGGTGTGCTCGGAATGGATCATCGGCACACAACACCTCGATCATGCCATATGCTCAGACATCGCTATCACGTATAGTTAAGAGACCGAGACTTGTGGAACTACTGGCACATTGCAGACTCTATGACACAAAAGCATATAGCAACTCATATAAGAGAAGATACAAATATTACACACAAAAGGGATCACAGATCCATCAGTACATCAAGCGGAAACGGGTAGTGTTGTCTAACAACAAGATGCAAATATATGGCCTAAGAGGCCTATAATAAACATCACCCAAGCCAGCTTGTTCCACGGTCCCAAGCTGCCACCTGGGAACCCCGGAGTACTAGTCGACGTCCACGAAGAACCCACCTAGCTGCTCGGTGTCGTCCTCCTCTGAAATACAAATATAAAGGCAGCAAAGAGAGACTGAGTACGACGTACTCGCAAGTTTAGTAGGGCGATATAGGCCCAATGATGACGGAGGCTCTAAAGCTGTATATGTAGTTGTTTTTGCATAAAGCTGATTTTCAATAATAAACATAATTGACATATGGCATCGTCTACTCAGAATATTTTTCACAAACGGGGTAAGAGAGTAAACTTTTCATCTTGGCTCTCATCGAACCAACTTGTTGCCAGAACCACTCATCTCACACAAAGGCAGTCCCTCGAATCCCCCTCGAGGAAATGAACCTTTGATCACACGTTGTAATGCAACCTTTAGCTGCCAAATTTTAGTTAGGTTAAGATTTTCTATGGTCTTGTATATCCGTTCCCAAGTCATCTATAACCGCGGACACGGCTTTTCGAAAAGATTAAACCCTGCAGGGGTGTACTATTTTACCCATTGGTACCGTCCGGCTCACCTAATTGGCCCTCTTCCGGGGAAGGCCGGCGAGTGGGCGCGGTTAGACCTTTACAATGCATGAGGCTTACTCAAGAACCATCAGTGTGCGGAAGGACAGGTTCAGCGGCTCCAACACCCTGCCCCGCGGCCACATCCTAAACACCACAGTCCTCCTCATTTTCTTTTCCACACGCGCAAATGGAAATAGCAAACTAGAGGACCCTTGACAAGCCCCTCACAAATTATTCGGTCACAGGGGATTCCATATGTCCCCACCTTTGGCAGCATGCTCGATCTTGGTTCTAGAGACAAGAACTCGCACCTAGGGGCAGGAATGAGGCAAAACACCATCCCCGATGGCAACTCATCCAAGCATTTTTAAGCAAATTAATTAAGGAACCGCAAACCACCATGTCCGACATTCCATAACATCAAAAATTATGGAATTAAGTCAACGGACAATATAGCATTTAACTAAGCATGGCTAAGCATATAAAGTAATTCTATCTTACTAGTCAAGTTATTATTATTAGGTGCAAGTCGTCTATGATCTTGTTAGCCAGCATCATCACCAAGTCGTCCATAACCGCGGACACGGGTTTTCGAAAAGATTTAACCCTACAGGGGTGCACAAATGTAACCACACGTACTTCAACCCTTATTGCCAGCTATTAGCACACTTCCTAAGGTGTACCGGCAGGGTATCCGACACTACACTTCACTACAACACTAGTCCAGGGAACCACCTAGCTAGGTTGGAGCCGCATCGAAAGTCTGGCCGAAGCTCCGAGGCGGACCTAGCCATTGCGAGGACGGTGTTGGGAGGCACACTCATACGATTTCCATCCTTCCACACTCGATAAACGAATGTACCGCAAGTCCTACCCTAAGTTACCATCACGTATAAGTCCCAGAGGCATCCCATCCGTACCTGCATCACAAATAAATAAAGCGTCGCGCAAATGGAAACACTCGAACTACTTGTGGCGCCCTGGACAAGGCTGCAGATCCGGTATTAGGTCGAGGGGAGTCCCATTGCCTCCCACATGTGGGTAGTGCGCTCAGTCTTGGATCAGAGGACAAGAACTCGGGTCCTAGGCGACACTAGCAGAACAAAACACCACGATTGGCCTTCTGTCGGTGCCTTATCTTTATTAATTATTCTCATCGCCAAACATTATAAATTAACATGTGAATTTAACCCAACTATCATATTAAAGCAAGACTAGATAAACATAACAAGACTCGAGCAAAACAAACCTAAGCATGCATGCGCTACGACTTGCAAAGGCCAACAAGATAAACAAACAGCAGCTTAATAGGATGTGGAGGTGTGGCTATATCATGGCTGCCAGGTAAACATGCAAATAGGATCGGGACACAAGCATCGTATCATAAGGCTAGAAAGGAACAAAAGATAGGATTGAGAGACATAAAACAAGCAAAGATAGCAAGGGAGTATCACTTGCCTGCAATCGGGTAGAGGTAGCAGAACCTGTCGTTACTCACATCAACTCATCGTCCTATTCCCGAAGAAGCAACAAACAAAGGCGCAAAAATGCATTTTATTACTACGGCAAAAGAAGCGGCATGTTGATGACATGTATGCATGACAATTTAAATGTGATTCAATTTTATTCCTAACACATGGCAAATCATTTTAAATGGGATCGGTGCACAATATAAATGCACCGAACAAACCCCATAATTTAATTGATTTAATTTGACTAAATGGATAAAGATGCGATGTTAATTAATTATGCATGATTTTATATAAGATATGCATATATGGTATAGGATTAGGGTTGGGGTCACACATCGGATTGGGGGATCTTCGGATTCAGAGCGGAAGTAGTCGACGTCGTCGAAGTAGTAGAAGTAGTCGTTCCGTCCGGAGTCGAAGTAGTCGAGGTAGTCGACATCATGGAAGTAGTCGTTCACGGAGTGTCGTGGTTGAGGACCTTGGCGTTCCGGTCTTCGGGGTCGACGGGGTTCATGGTGGTCGGGGATTACAGCGAGTCGTTTTGTCGCACTTGTCGTATCCACGGTGGTCGTCGCACTCGGTATTCACGGACGCGCACGAAGGCGGCCGGCACAAACGGACGTCGAAGCAGAGAACTTGGTGGTTCCGGTTGCGGTAGACCTTGGCGGCTTCATCGGGGTTCGGACACGGCATCCGAGACAGAAATAGAGACGTCGGGGAGGCCGCAGCGTAGACATCGGGGAACACAGCGGGAACGGCCACGAAGATGGGAACGGGAACGGACGCGGGAAAAAGGTACCGGGTTTTCCTTGCGGGCATTCCACCGAACACTTGGCGGGCGCAGGGGACGCAGCGGCGGAGATGTGCCCATTGGGGAGCGGCCGGAGGAGGATAGGAGGCAGAGGAGCTCATCGGGTTAGATCCAGCCGTCATGGTCGAGCTCGAGGGGAAGGCGCCGAGCGCGGCCATGGAGAGGCACGGGCGTGGAGGAGGACGACCGGCCGGAGCAGAGGGCCGCCGGACGACGGCCGCAGCAAGGACACCGACGGGGGACTAGGTGGAGCCGGCGTGGGGAGGAGCCGGACGAGGGAGTGGCGGCTCAGGCCAAGCTTGGTGGGGCGGAGGAGAGGCGCGGGAGACCGGAGGCGTGGGTGCTGAACGAGGACGGCTCGGGAAGGCGCGGGATCGAGCCGAGCTATGGAGGAGGAAAGGGAGGCGCGGTAGGGGAGAAGAGGAGGAGAGGAGGGAGAGGGATGGGGAAGGAGAGGCCGGCGGGGAGAGGGGAGCTCAGGAGGGAGGAGCAAGGGGCTGGTGCGGGAGAGGAGGAAGAAAGTGGAGAGCCGGGAAGAAAAGAAAAGGAAAAGGAAGATAAGGAGAGAGGAAGAGGATAGGGTAGGGACCCAAAAAGAAAGGAAAAGGGCCCTTTTGAGAGGTGGATGGACCGGAACGCAAAAAGAAGGGAAGGGAGGAGGGTGGCTGCAAAAAGGCAGGGGTGGGAAAGGAAAAAGGCAGGGGGAAACACTAGGGTTTGAAGGTTAGGTGGGCTGTGGGCCAGGTTTGGGATACTCTCTCGCTCGCTCAAACTTTTTGTTTTCTTTTTCTTTTGCAAAACAATTTTGGCAAATAATTTTAGAAAATGGAGACGAACGTCTCGGTAGAACTTTTGTGACAATTTTAGCAAAATAAAATAGGGTTTAATAAAAATAGTTTTTTTGCCAAAAATATGCGATGTGCATGATGCTGATGTCATGATGATGCAAAAAGAAAAACAAACAAAAACTAATTTTGGGAAAACCCCGGGACATTACAGGCCCCAGTCTAGAACCTTTCGGAACCTTCTAAAAACTTCCGGTACCCTGCCAAAAAAAAAATCGATCCTTTCCGACGGCCCCGAAAACCACTTTCCTTATATGAATTTTATTCTCCGGACTCTTTCGGAGCTCCTCATGATGTCTAGGATCTCATCCGAGACTCCGAATCAATATTTGTTCATACCATCAATTATCTCATGGCAAACCCTAGCTATATCGGAGTGTTAAGTGTGTGACCCTTCGGGTTCGAGAACGTGTAGACATGATCCGATCAATAATCAATAGCGGGACCGGGATGTCCATATTGACTCCTACATATTCAACGAAGTTCTTTATCGGTTTGAACCACGATGCCGGAGATTCAATTAATCTCGTATATGATTCCCTTTGTCTCATAATATTTTACTTGCCCGAGATTTGATCGTCGATATCACCATATCCAGTTTAATCTCATTACCCGGAAAGTTTGCTTTACTTGTCCATAATATAGGATCCTCGTGATTACCACTTAATCACATGTTTGCAAACTTCCTGATGCTATATTACCGAGAGGGCCCCAGAGATATCTACTCCGTCACATGGAGGGACAAATCCCACTCTTGATTCATGTCACCCAACTAGTACCATCGGAGATACCTGAAAGCCACCTTTATAATCACCCAGTTACGAAGTGACGTTTGATGTCCACATAGTATTCCTCCGGTAAACATGAATGACATAATCTCATGGTCTAAGGAAACTATACTTGGCATATATGAAAAGCGTTGGCAATGAAACTGTGTGACATGATCAATTGCAATGCTTTATTATTGGGTCTGTCCATCACGTCATTCTCCAGTGATGTGATTCCGTTATCAAGTGACTATAACAATTCCATGGTTAGGAAACCTTAACCAACTCTTGACTAACGAACTAGTCTAGTAGAGGCTTACTAGGGACACTTTGTTGTTTATATTCCACACATGTATTTTGTTTTCGGTTAATACAATTATAGCATGGACAATAAACATTTATCATAAACATGAAATATGATAATAAATAACTTTACTATTGCCTCTTGGGCATATTTCCAACAGTCTGCCACTTGCAATAGAGTCAATAATCTAGTTTACATTTGTTTAGATCCAACACCCATGGAGTCTTGGTGCTGATCATGTTTGCTCGTGGAAGAGGTTTTGTCCAAGTTCTGTACTATATAGTTATTTATATTCTTTCCAAACGATTAAATGTCACCTGATTTGACATTAATTCATCATCACATGATGAACACTAATATATTTGGTTGTAGTGTGAGACTTTTGTTTTTCCATTTATGCCTACATGACGTATGATCAGTCAAGTGGACTTTCACATAGTATGTGCACCAGGAACTCACTCAAATTGGATCAAAAATCCTCAACCAAAATATTACATCTTCTAATCCTCGAATTAATAATATACTCCTATATGTTGTAGACTCACAAATCGACAGTGCAAAGCATGCTACTTCAATATTTTCAATCACGCTTTCGCTGCCCTTCTGCTTTTACGAGGTTTTCAATCTAGTTTGGTGTCATGACTTCAACCAAGTCTCCCAATTTCTAGATACAGTTCTCCTATCTCCATGTTTAGTGATTTATCATTCTGAAACATGTTCTTCCAACCAAGAACTCACATTTCGTCAAATACAAAATATGGTTCTTATATGTTAGAGCCTATGACCAAGGCATAAAACATATCCTTCAACCATTATTCTTGTACTAAGTATCAACTCAATGTTTTACCTATCTTTACAAGTAATGAACTTTTCTTCACTTGTTCCATTTTGAAATCCTTCAGAATCTTATCTAGGTTAAAACATCTTGACTTAAATGTTTATCAAACACATCTATCTCAATAGATATTTGATGTTCAAATTAACTTCACAAGTTATACGTAGGTTCCTGAAGTATTTACAACATTCACAAAATGCCAATTCATGTATGCAACATGTTGTAAACTCCCATTCAAATATACTCTGTACATATTAAATTGTGAAACCAATTTGGCTCCCACTCAGAAATATGTTATCCTTATATTTGATTAACAAAGATTCACTAGCTCCCATTCAAACTTATGTATCCACATATTTGATCATGGAGGTTAGCTTCTTCTCTCACTTAAGATATGTCGCCACATATTTTAATTAGATCCCACTCAGTTTCTCGTGCATTTTCTTGACATTTTGGACATTTCCAGAATTCTTAATTAACTTTTAAAATCAAGAACATATATAAGAAAAACACCAGCACCTTGCCAGCATTAATCCCACAGACTTAAGCATCACTACACTCTGTAGTCAACAACTTTGAATATGTTAAAGAATTTTACTTCTTTGACAATTTGTGCTTTCATGTCCATTAAGTTTTATTTATTCTCTATAAACCCTTTAAGGAATAAATATGTGAAATCATCACTTTCACAAAATCAAGTAACGATTACTTTGTGATTTAAACTTAACATAGGATTATCATGACTGTCAGTCATTTTCGTATCTCGGGGCTTCTATTTCTTCTTTGTAGTTTGTAGGCATGTCTTGTTTCTGAAACAAGACAAGTAAATCATGAATATTATTTTGTAACTCGAAAAAATTTATATTCTTGAATCCTACTGTCTCTTATAAAAACTTAATCGAAATTCAATGATCATAATCATTAATTCCTCTTTCATGTGTCAAGCTTAAATCCAACAGAACACTTTCCGCTGTGCTACTTGATACATTAAAAAGCAAGGTCAAACACCTTGTTTCAGCTTCTCAATTTATTCCAACAATTCTTTTTATCAATGAAACCTTTTCATGATAAACCACTAAAATACTTAGCATAACCAAATTGGTCTGCCCCTTTTAGTTTCATGTTGTGGAAATGTATTCATAGTCACACATATAAATACACTACAAAAAATTTATTCGCTATAACTTTTAATTATCTCATAATTACTGAAACCACGACTTCTCATAAATCATATGGAATCGTTTATGCGAATCACAAATAGACCCTTATTTTAAATGGACTGTTATTAAAATAAATCTAAATGTTATTAATAAACCCTAATAAGAAAAACCTTTCTTAGACCACACAATATCTAATAGAGCGTGATTACAATTTTAGGACACATCAAACAATTTTGAAAAAGTTCTAAATTTTGTAATTTGTGAAAACACTTTGCACAAGCCTGCATACTAAAAACAATAACATTTATTTTCTGAAACGGTAACCGACCGGACGCAACAGCAAGAGCATACCAGGCCTGCGGGCCCACAGGCCCGGTCGGGCCCCGAGAGGCCTGTAAAGCTCCCGCCGTCGTGCTGCAGAAGACGCGCCGTTGGCGCCGCTACCCCCTGTCTGAGCCGCCCTCCCTCACCTACGTGCAGAAGACAGCGCCACTGAAGATCCGAGCCGGCCCGCCTAAAACCCAGATAGGGCCCGGCGGGTCCCGATCTGGGCCGGGGGCGGCGCGCCGGCCCAGCAGCCCGCCGCCAAGGGGCGGCCTCTCGCTGCTCAGGCCACCCAGACCCGCCAGGGGGCGGCCGGGACCATTGCCGCCGAGGGGCACCGCCGTGTCACCACCGGCCCGAGTTGGGGAATGACCACGCGCGGGGAGAGGAGATCCCACCGCCGCCGGCACCGCCCGGGCTTTTCCCGGCGGCTCCCGCCGGCGGCGGCAGGGGAGAGACGCGGGAGTGGGCGCGGAGACGCGGGCGAGACGGGGCCGCGCCGGTCGCCGCTCGGGGGCGACGGGCGCGGGCACGGGGAGGGTGGGGGCGGGGGAAGAGAAGGAGGGGAGAGGTGGCGCCGGCCGCCGCGGGCGTGGGCGCGGTGGCGGCTAGGGTAGGGGAGCGGGGGCTCAAAAATAACCTTAGCGAGGCGCACCGGAGGGACTAGAGAGAGCTCTGCACCGACACTCCTAATAGAGCATCCGGTAAGTGCATCGGACACACTCTATTCGGAGCGGCAGCACACGTTGTCGGGCTAGTGGGAGCTACGCCCCACGGGTGACTCCATTTTTTCTTTTCAAATGTAGAATTTGAACATGGATCGGCGAACTTCATTGCAATTTACGAGATTTGTACAAATTTCTAAGAAAGTCAAACCTATACTACTCTAATCTAGAAGTAGCAGTTGTACTGAAAGGGTTCGGTAGCAGAAAACAAAAAATCTATCTAACGCAACACCAAATAGCCAGGATCTATCTATTAGTAATGCGGTAACAGGGCGGTTTCGACGACATACCTTTTGTAGACCGAAAGCGTTTAACGTCCGAGTGGAACGTGGACGATGTAGTCGAACTCGAAGCCGGCCTCAAGGTCGCGAAGATCCCGGCGCGATGAATGGTGCCGCAAACAGCAGCACCCCGAGGACTCGCAGACGTACGGTGCTTGACGACGACTCCCAGTCCGTCCGATCCAGCCGAGGTTGCGGAAGTAGATCATCTGGCGAAATTCCCGCAGCACGACGGCGTACAGCGGGGAAGATGTCCCTCTCGTATGCGGCCCTTACTTGGGGCCACGAGCTACGAGAGAGGTGGAGAGGTATCGTGAAAGGGCCGTGGAATTAATTGGAATTTCTCCAATTTTTGCTTAATTAATTTCCTCCACGTGGCACCCGTGTATATAGGTGAAAGGGGACTCCCCTCCTCCTTAGCTCCCCCATGTGGGACTAAACAAAAGGGAGGAGGGGGTGGTGCGGCCGGCCGGCCGTGGTGGCCATGGGCCCCACACGGCCACCTTGGCCCACCCGCCCCTTTGCCTCCAAGGGGTGGCCGGCCCCCTTAATGGGCTGCCTCCTACCGGAGGTGGCCCAATAAGGTGGGCTGCCCCAAAATTCGAAATTAAAACATTTTTAATTAAATAAATAATATATAATTCATTAATTAATATATTTACTTATTATTTAATTTATTTATTATAATATATAAATATTTAATTCACCAATTAATTATTTATACATTATCGGATTTATTTCTACCAATATATGAATATATATAATTCATCAATTAATATATTCACATATCATTTATTTTCCCGTGACTTTGAAACTCTTTTCGGATTACCCCGAACATCCTTCGGACCTTCCCGGAACTTTTCCAGTTCTCTCTCTTCCTATCTTCGGTAACTCCGAAGCTACCAAAATGATCTCCAGCGTTGTCAAACCGTTAAGTGTGTTACCCTACGGTTCGGAAACACTACAAACATGATCGAGACTCCTCTCCGATCAATGATCATTAGCGGGACCTGGATGCACATAATGATCCCTGTGCATTCCACGAATAACTTGTCGTTGAACCATAAACATATAGTCTTATTCCCTTTGTTTCTGCGATACTGACTTGCCCGAGATTCGATCATATAGTTTCTCCATGCCTAGTTCATTCAGCATCTCCATGCTTATTTCTCGTTACCGGTCAAGTGCTATTCAACTCGTTCCCGTGATATTTTATCCCCATGACCTAGTCATATGTTACGCAGCTTATTAGATGAAATCTCACCGAGTGGGCCCAGAGTATCTTTCCGTCACGCGGACGAACAAATTCCGCTCTCGATATATACGCCTCAACATATCACCTTCGTATACCTGAGCAACACCTTATGATCACCCTGTTACGGTGTGACGGTTGATGTTGTCAAGGCATCCTCCAATGATAGTGATTAAATATTATCTCACGGTCTAAGGAATAAGTTACAACGTTTCCTAATTATTACAACTATGAACTTCGTGACTTGATCGTGTTGTAATACTCGTTATTGGGTAATGTCCATCATCTCGTCCTCCGCATTAAATGACCTCGTTGTCAATTGATTGGGAAACCTCAATCATCGTTTGACCAATGAACTAGCGTATCCTTATACCACTAGGGACCTGGTTGGTTACATACCACATGTGTATTAACGTTTCCTTTTAATAAAGTTATAGCATGGTATAAAACTAATTATAAACTTAATGAGATATTATAATAAACTCTTTATTTATTTGCCTCTAGGGCATATCTCCAACATGTACTCCCAATAGTTCTCGTCTTCATCGTCATTGTCACCACTGTCCTCGTACTCGCCTCCACCATCCTTGCCTCCGTCATTGTCGTCTCCGTGGTCTTCCCCGCGGCCATCATCGTCCTCGGTTGTCACAACGACCCGCACTGATCCATCAACCACGCCTACGCCCAACCTAGGAAGGTGGGTTGGATTGTTTCGAACAACAACCACGTTGCATTGGCAAGCTGTCACTGGTACTCGGCCTCGGCCTCCTCCTCTATCATCGCCCTTCTTAACCTTGTGGAGGGGGGCGGTCGCTGCCGCTGCCTCCTTCTTCTTCTTCCGGCCGAGGAAGAGTCGGTCGTGCAGCGGTGAGGTCGGCTCCTCCTTCACCTTGCGAAGGGGCGGCGGCAGCGCTCGTGCAGACGCTAACCCGGGCTCCCGGATGACAATGCTGCCGGTCCTCCACGCGGCACCGACCAGACCTCATCCTTGACCTTGCGAAGGAGGCGAGCCGGCCCGAGCGAGGATGACGGCTCGTACTTTGGGACTAGGAGGCGGGGAGCCAAACTTTGAGATGGACCATGATGAGGAGGTGGGGAGCCGGACTGCGGGGTCAACGGCCCGCGTGAGGAGTAGCGCGAAGAAGACCACGACGTCGATGGGGCCAACCCGATCTAGGTAACCTGCCGATGCGACAACTTGGGATGCAACCTGTGTTGTGCTAGCACGTCGTAGAGATGCTTGTTGTGCCACCAATGCTAGCGCTCCTGTCGGTGGGAATCCCTCCACCCTTGAAGTGGTCGACGGCTGCCTGTCGCTCCGCCTCGATGATGGCCTGCCAGCTTGGGCTGTTCTCACCGTACTCCGGGTCCGCCAGCTGCTCTGGCGTGAGGAGTTGATGGTGAGCCCGGATAGTAACGCACCACTCCCTTTCGTTTGTGGGTAGCAGCGGTATGGCGAGGCCGTCGAGGTTGATGTTCCATCCATGGGGCAGCCGCATGCACGGCGGCATGAGGATGCGGTGCTCGGCCAGCACTGCCGCCTCCTCCTTCCGCAGTTGAGTCTTGTAGATGTGTCCGCCGTCGTAGCCTCCACTGCCGCCAGCTTTGTTGTTGTTCGCCATCCGCGCCGGCAGGAAGTGGGCGGGAGAGGAGAAGGGAAGAGGCGAACTAGGTTTGGATGGTCGAGGAGACGGTGCTCACCACGGCTATTATACGTGCCGGGGAGAGGAGACGACGCCGCTCCCAAAGCGTCATTTACTCATGCGACTCCGCGTTGGAGTGACGCGTATCTCCGCTCTATTGTGAACCGTTGCGCGTCATAAATTAAGCTGACCGACCGCAATAAAATAGTTTTACCGACGTTTGGGTCTCTGACAGGTGAGGACCATCCATCATGATCCGACATGGCTAGGATTGTCGAAACTATCGGTACTCCCACGCCGGTTGCTATGGACTGGGGCCGGCGCAGGGGTGCCGGGCGCCTTATTAGGCTCGTCCCCATTTTCGAGCCACGGCTGAATGCCGTTTTCGTGCCAGCGGTCCCGTTTAGCCTATTGGGAGTGCTATTGAGAGCGTCGGTGGATATATATGCTTAAAGAAAGAAGCATGGTTTATCCAGACCAAACTCCTGACAAAGGAAAAAAATCACTATGCCCCGTTCGGCCGTTCATACACATTGTTTATTTACTTCTACGCCATCAATAATTTTCCATTCATCATACTTTTCATGTCATAAAGCGATCTCGTCGGTCGCCACCCCGACGTGTACGGTCCTGCACATATCACACCATCAGTAAATCTGTAGCAGCGCACGTCGCTGTGCCGGGCGGGCCACGGAAACCAGGACAATGCCATGCACTTCCGCCGCCCCCTCTATCATGCACAGAAAAAGGTAGGAGAGGCGTCTTGTGGAAGAAGCCTGCCTGCCCAAGGCTCTCGTCTGTTTTCCCCCGTCGTCTTTCTCTGTACGTAGCTCTTCTTATCATCGTTGCTTTTTCGTTGGTGTGTTTCGTGGCTTTGCTTTGCGGTTGCCATCGCTTTCTCTTCATTTTAACTTTCGAGGATCACGTGAGGGCGGCTGGGACGACGGGGGAGGAAGGAAAAGCCGGTTGATATATATATTGGGATTGGGATCAGGGAGAAAAGATGGCGATCGATCCATCCATCTGGCAGGAAAAGCTTGCTAGAAGATACCATTCCATGCTGAGTTTGCATTGCTGAACTAGCGTAGTACGCTAGTTAGCTAGTGTGACCATTATTTTTTGTTTCATTTCTCGTGAGCACACGCATCCACGCATGCACATCACACGCGAGTGCACGTACGCGCCTCGAGTCATGCACGGATCCAGAATGTACGGAGACGATAGACAGATTTGCTGCTAGTAGTACTATCTCTTGTGTGTTGCGTAACTGGACGGGCGCACCAGAATTTGAACTACAATTCTGAACCCAGATCGAGTATGTGATGCCATCAACGGTAAGAACAATTCAGAAAAAAAAGGTGATTAACGGCTAGAATGAGATGCAAATTCATGCAAAGAATGTCTCCTTGAATCTTTGATAGTTTGATCTTTCTTTATCGCAAAGGTTGGGTTCGATGTAAGATTTATCCGTATATTCTCATCTGCACTTAACTGGAATATTTTTTGGTCGCCGATCAACGTAACACATATACTCCTTAGTGTACTACTCCGTACTAGTTACTACAGTAGGTCTGACTTTGGTGTGCAGCCGTAGCGCCCCTCGGTCTCATGTTCTCTTTCCAATCCTAGGTCTGACTTCTCTTTCTCCTCTCCTCCTGTTACTGTTGAGAGCCTTCTTTGATAGTCCACCGTCCATGCCGCCCGATTCCGGCCGCTCTCGCTGTCGGCGCTCGCATCGGATGGTGTAGAGACGAGCTAGGATGTCGGCCTGCCTTGTACATATGTAGATCTAGGTTTTGCTTTGCCCGTAGTGGAGTCTGGCGTATGCCGTCTTTCTCTCCCTTTTTCTTTCTTCTAGCTTTGGCTCCGGTGACCCGCAGCGACGCCGGAGACGGCATCCTTCGCCTCTGTTTGCCGGATCCATGGTGGATCTACTGCAGAGATGAAGATGGTCATAGCTTCTCCAATAAAATCGACTGCTGTATCTGCTGCTCTGTAGATCAAGAGGCGAGATGGCGGCTTCTTCCTCTGGCTGGCTGTGGAAGCAAGGAGAGGGGGATGTGCTGCTGCTCTCCTTCTGGATCGATGGAGTGGCTTTGGAGTTGGTTTGTCCTGGCATTCGAGCGCGGTGCAGGACGGCGACCAAGATGCATCTCCGGCGGGCTTCCGTGGTGTAAGCAGAAGCAGGAGCTGCTCGAGGTCAACTCCGACATCAAGCGTTGCAGCTTCTTCATCGAGCAAGGTATGCGGTGGCTGTATATTCCTCTGGCCGGCCGTGGCGGCGGGGGGTGGAAGAAAAGCTGCGGTTTTGCCTTTGTTTCTGTGGGGAAGCTTCTGCTGCATCATTTCCGAGCTCCACACGCAGCGGCCAGGCTTGCCGCTGCGATCTTTGGCCAGGATGGTGGCCGTATTTCAACCTCCATGTCGGAGGCTTGCTGGATCCGACGCCGGAGCTCGACGCCGCGATGTAGCCAAGTGGTTCGTCCCCGGCTATGCCGTGTGTGCCGGCGCCAGAGATCATCCGCCGGAAGGGAGAGTTCGAGTGCTTCAAGGGGCTCCGATCTCGGCGCGTTCTGTGCCTGGAGGTCGCCGGCGGCGAGTGGCAGAGAAGACCATGGGCTCCATTGCGTTTCTTTTTTCAGTTCGAGGGTCTTTTTTCTAAGGTTTCTGGTCCTTTCTTCGAATATTAGGTCTTCTAGGGCAATAGACGAAAAGGACTGGAATGTAATTTGTACCTGCCACGTGTTGATATAGAAATGCAGCACCGGGGTCTCTGGACCTCACCCCTTGTTAAAAAAAAAAACCATTTCACTCCGGCCGCCGCTCCGGCATCCGCCGGGCTCCAGTTTCTAGTGGTGCCGACGACCAAACCGGATAGCGTTCACACCTGTCCAAGTGTCCAGCCGTCGGGAGCCGCTGCTTTTGACCTACTATACTCTTCCTCCACCCGAGACCGGACGGGATTGGCTCTTGGCAGTTGGCACTTGGCACTTGGCACACCATTAGACTAGTCACATTGGGAGTATTATAAGTAGTATCATAGTTGCCATGTTGGCAAAAAGACGATGTGGCGCAACAATAAATGAAGATAGAGGAGGTAGTGGTATCATAATATGATACCGTAAGAGCATCTCTACCGGGGGTGCCTAAATTGTGTCCGGCACCACCCGTTTGGAGGCTCAATTGCGGGGTGCCAGATACATGCGTTTTTATTTTCCCCTCCCCCACCGGCACCCCCTAAAGGAATCCCCAAACACAAATTACCATCAACCCAAAATATACAATTGCCAATCGGCCATGTAGTTTCACCGGCCGGCCAACACAGGCACGGCCAGGTAGTTGCATCGGCCGGCCAACACAGGCACGGCCAGGCAGTTTCTCACCGGCCAAAACAGGCACGGCCAAATAGTTCAAACCGGCCAACACAGGCACGGCCAACAAAATATGACTAGACCTCGGCACCGCGACCAAATCATCCCTCCTGGGTGTCGGCGTCCTCGGCCATTTGTTTCCTCACATTCATGATGCACGCCACCTCCTGGGAAAGTACTCTTGGCGATCTGTCGGCATGTTTGGCGTGTTCGTGGCCATGATCTTGAGCTCCCGGGCTTCTTGCATCTCCTTCACCTTCATCTCTTTCACCCCCCTTATTTCTTGCATCTCCTTCATCTTGTGGCCTTGCACGGTGTAGTACATATTCCACCTTTGGTTGTTGTCTTCGTGCATCTTCTCTTTGAGAATGATAGATTTGGCTATGAACGTGGCAATTTCCTCGTGTAGGGCGGTATATGCACCGGCCTTGTGTGCCGCCGTCTTTGCCTTCTTGTTCCCAATTGGCCGAGGGGTTGGCCCAGACCCCGGCATATGGGTTTCGTCGAGGACAGCTTTGCCAATGGACGTACGCAATGTAGCCCATTTTTGACAATCTTGAAGCAACTGCCAACAATGCATGAATTTGAATGGCTTATTTTTGTACAACTCTTGATGGATCGTGATAGCTTCCTTCAACTAGATTAAAAGAGACATGTTAGTGTACAAACTGGCTCTCCTCCTCCCCCTCCCCCTCCCCGCACTCCTCCTCCTCGCCATCATGTTGGTAATCGTCCTGGTTGAGGTCGACCAGAGGGGTCGGGCCATGGATCATATCGTTCATTGCGTCATAGTTTTTGAATATTATGAAATGCACAATTCAAACTATCGGCGACATCAATAAATGCACAATTCAAACTACCGGCAACATCTATAAATGCACATTTTGAAGCGTACCCTCGCCATTCCGTTGAGCATGTACGCGGCGTCGGTATCTTCATCGGTGAACAGCTGCATTGGCGCTACGGCCGCGGCGCCTACGGTTCGACGAAGCACAGGCGAGTCGCTGAAGTGGGCGTCTGATGACCCACAAATGTAGGGGATCACAACAGTCTTCGCGGGTAGTTTGACCCTAACTTATTGATTCGACACAAGGGGAGCCAAAGAATATTTATAAGCCTTAGCAGTTGAGTTGTCAATTCAGCCACACCTGAAAAGGATTTCTCTCGAAGCAATTTATCAGTAGTAACAATGATTTGATGGCAGCAGTAGAATAGTAACAGCAGTAGTAAATAAAGACAGCAATGATAACGGTAAAAGTAATGATTGTAAACATCGGGATTAAAACACCGTAGGTATAGGGACAGATAGACGGGCGTTGCATGAATAAGATAGCTCATGAAATGAACATGACTAAGCACGAAGCAAATACATATATAAATAGCATCCAAGTATCAACCAGTCATAGGCATGTATTCTTAATTTAGCCGTACGTACTTGCAATAAGAACTTGCACAGCATCTTTTGTCCTGCCATCCGGTTTCAGCCGGGCCAATTAAATAACAAATGGCAATTAAGGTGTTCCTTTTAATAGAACACCGGATCAAAGCATTAACACACAATGAATACATGTAACCCTCGAGTTGCCAACCATTCCCATCGATGTCCCCGTTTCTGTCACTCGGGGTCTCCGGTTCCGGTTGACAACAAGTGCATACAACTAGTAGATATGATCCAAACAACAATTATACTCATGCAAACATAAGTGTTCAGATCTGAAAACATGGCACCCGGGCCCAAAGTGACAAGCATTAAGCATAACTAGTTGCACCAACGATGATTAACACAAATAGAGGATACTAGGCATCGTGCCCTAACAATTTGGCATCGAATTACATGAGCAATCTTATTCAATCCCTTCCATCCCCTTGCCTACAGTAGGGAACTACTCACACATGGAGGGGGACAACATGGATGGTTGATGGAGAGGCGTTGGCGGTGACGATGGCGGCGATCTCCACTCCGGCAGGGTGCCGGAACAGCGATCCTGGACCCCGAATTTAGGGTTCGTGATGGCGGCGGAGCTCCGTAAGGTTTCTGGAAAAAGTGTTCGGGGGCTTGCGTTTTTAGGTCGAAAGGGGGCTTATAAGCGAAGGGGGGCCGAGAGGCGAGGTCCCAGGGGCAGGGGCGGCCTCCTGCCGCGGCCTGGACCCCACTCGCGGGTGGGACCCGCCCCTGCTCCTGGGGTGGCCCCCCCTCGCGGTCTTCTGGCTCCGTGGCTCTTTTCCCTCAAAAATACTTTTTATAATTTTTCTGGAATTTTCCGCGAACTTCTGAACCCTGCACAAAAGAAAGACACCAAATGCAATTCTACTGAAAATAGCGTCAGTTCGGGTTAGTTCCAAACAAAACATTAATAATCAGAGGAAAACAATAGCAAAGTGCTTGGAAAAGTAGATACGTTTGCGACGTATCAGCTCCCCCAAGCTTAGCTTATTGCTTGTCCTCAAGCAATTCAGTTGACAAACTGGATGGGATAAAAGAAACTTTGACAAACACATTTGATTCATTTAGAGCATAGGAGTTTAAACCATGATCAGTATTTTAATAAGCACAAGAGAGAAGTTACAAAAACAATAGAACTAAAGCAATCATGGAGACTTATGCAAAACTCACAATATGCTAACAAGTAATAATTTAAACATGCAAACAAATAGCACCGATGTAATGCATATAACTAGGTATGGTAAAGTGATCTGTCGCTTGCCCGTTTTGTGGGGCAAAACATAAATGTCGGGCACCTCTTGAGACATTAAACGGCGACTAGATGTAAAGTTATCAGAATTGAGAAGTATCTCAAACATGCTCCAATCATTAAAATTTTGGGACAAAGCACGTTATACTCAGAATGACAGCAATGCTCTATAAGATGGTGCTCAAAGAAGGATGACGACTCAACATAAATATATAAAAGAAAGACCCTTCGCAGAGGGAAGCAGGGATTAATCATGTGCTAGAGCTTTTTATTTTTATAAGCAGAAGTAAAACAATTTTGAGAGATGCATGCTTTCGTCAACGATTTCACAACAGAGAGGCTATCTAGTCCCTCATAACAAGAAAGGCTTTTAGACTTGTGAGAGCAGCTGGTTTTTAGAGGAGCGAGTACGCTCCTCTTTCTCCTTGGTTTCACCACTGTCCAATGTTTGAGCTGATTTCTCAGATTTTGCATTGCGCGGAGGAGAATGGTGAGTTATATTTATATTTAGCTTAAGCTGCTCTCGGGTTGATTCAAGTGAAGACGTAATCCATCAACACCGGGTGAAAAGGGGGAAATGACCTTGCTTGTCACAAGTTATATCTAGCCCTCTACTGCTTCCTCATGAGCTAAAAACAGAGACATAAAAAGAAGCATTTTTTAATTATTTAAAGGTAGCACATGACAAATTTACTTGGAATGGCGGTGAAATACCATATGTAGGAAGATATAGTGGACTCAAATGGAATACTTTGGGTTAAGGTTAATGGATGCACGGATGGACAATTACAACCAGTACAAATGGAGGCTAGCAAAAGACTCGGGAGCGACCGATCAAGAGCACTACTGTCATAATCATGCTTTGCGGCAAAATCAATCAATGAATAAAGCATAAGAGTGATACTACAATTCTAAGCACAATAAACCGTCAAGGCTTAACAGATTTTATTTTTAATCTTTTATATGTGTGAACATGTGCCAAGTCAATCCAAAATAAATCTTTTGGAGGAGGATCTCACTTCACCATACCATATTATAAACAATGCAAAACATGCTCATGTCTACATGACAAATTATTCACTCTTAACAAGTTGAGGCTAAGCATAGGAATCCATAAAAACTAAGTAATATCATCTACGCAACATTCTACCATAGCAAACTAAAACATGAGCACGAGGATAAGCATCTGTACAAAAATGAAAACAAATAGAGTTCATACCGAATTTCCTCATCAAATCCGCATCTCCAAATATCATTATTATTGCATAGACGCTTCCACAACCGAAAGATATGGAAATAATAAAAATGTGCAAGTGTCGTCACAAACACTGGATGAACTCTGAAACAACTACAAAACGAAGAAGACGAGAAAATATTTTTTGTGTTTTTCGAATAGCGGAAGGAATAGCGCAGAAATATAAGAGAAATCTTTTTGTTGTTTTCAATTTGGGAAGAAGCGACTAAAAACGAAGTACAAAACAAACGAAAAAGAAACAAAAAAAATATTTTTGGTCTTTTTGATTATGAGAAAGAAGAGGCAAACAAAGAGGAAATATTTTTGGGTTTTTGATTAATAAACAAAAAGAACAACTAAGGCGACTGAACAAATTGAAAAGAGCGAAAAGAAAGCAAAAAAGAAAACTAGTGAATATACAGAGGAATAACGAAGACACCGACATATGATAGTTGAGTGAACGAAATAAAAAGATGTCGGTGAGAAATACGTACTCCCCCAAGCTTAGGCTTTTGGCCTAAGTGGGATCCATCTACCACGGCGGCGGCACGCCCCAGTTGGCGCCCGTCTGTGGCTGCCACTGCATATCCTGTGGCTCCTCCTCCGGTTCCTCCTCAGGGACTAATGATGCGAAGTACTCATCCAGCACCTCCTCGGGAAATGAATATTCGTCCCTAGCAACAGTGTCAAACAAAGCAGGAGCAGGTAATCTCACAAAGCGAGGGTTATCCAGATCAAAACAAAATAATAACCTGTACTGCAAATTCTCCAAAGTGGAATCATAAGTGACATAGTGGTGAGTTTTCATTGCAGCAAGATTAAGCCTAATAAAATCCAACTCTAGATCATCCTCTCTAGGAGGAAGCATGGCAGTAGCAAGCATGATCGAAGCAATAATGCCTCCATAAATAGGCCCTGTAACCTTGTTAGTGCTAAGACGACGAGCGATAAGAGCGCCAATGTTATAAGTTTCATCACAATTAATAGCGGCGGCAAGAATAGCAAGATCAAGACTAGTCATGTTACTCGTGTTATCCCGGGGAAGGATACAATGAGCAATGACATAGCCCAAATACCTCACAGCTGGAAACTGAATGCTCCCAAATTTTGCACGCGTAGAGTCTCTCCAATCATCATGACAGATTCTGGCATAGAGCTCCTTGAGGTACTGGGGCTGCGTGTTCATCTTGCCTGTGAGCCCCAAGTTCCTCACTCCTAAAGCGCTGCAGCTTGTAGAAATTCATAACATGGGTATACCGATGAACGCACATCCGTCTCTCGAGCAAGCACAATAACATCAAGTGGCTCCAAATCTTCATTATATGAAGGACTCATTGGTGCATTAGAACTTGACCCTCTCGTTTCTCGACGAGAAGAGGGCTCCTTCTGCTTAAAGATCCCACCTAAATTGAACTTAGGCATGTTCTTCCTTTTCTAAAAAAATTCAACAAACCTCATAAAACTTGAAAATAAAATATAGGAAGTGCATTACACTATTCCTAGAACTCAATATCAACTAGTACATGCATCAAATCCATCTAACAAGTCACAAATCAAGCATGCAAGTTCATACTCAAAGTCATAAACAACAGCAAAATACTCAACTTATACAAAACCATTCAAGATTCTAATTGGAGGGGTGAAGGAGTCACATACCGGAGAGGATTTGCTCCAATTTCAGCAAGAATAATGGGCTGAACAAAGAGATCGAAAATCCCAGCACTCAAGAACAAAAACTCGGGTTTGAGAAATGGGGGAGTGATTTTTCGAGAGAGAGAGGGAGTGTGTGGGAGGCAGCTCACCTGGTGGGGCCCTCCAAGGGGCACAGGCGGCCCTTGGCCGCGGCCAAGGCCTCACCCGTGGGTGGGACCCGCCTGTGCCCCTGGGGTGTCCCTCAGGTCAGCCCCAAGCACTCCTGTGTCTCTTTAAAAATAATAAAATTCATGTAATTTTTCTGAATTTTTTCGAAAACTTTTACAGAAGAACTTAAATGAGATCAAAATAAGCTAATAAAACAAGATAATTGTATTTAAAAAGGACAAACTAAGCAAGAAATAAAATTACAGAAAAATTAAAGATGAGCAATAGAAGAAAATTTAATGAATCTTGATATCTTTATGTTGCTAAAGTTGGTTTGTTAGCAAGGATGATCAAGTCTTGCTACCACACCAAATTTATTTGACATAAATTATTCAATATTCAACAGACAATCAAGTTACCTCATATTGAATAGGAATTGTCCCAATCATGAGAGTTTCATATTTTCTTGAATGTGTATGAATAGGACAATCAATAGCTCCAATCTTGATGGATTCAATATTCTCAATGGAGTTCAAACCAATTTTGGTATTGATCTTCTTTGGAAAGTACACCGTGTGTTATTTATCATCAACGTTAAAAGTAACTTTTCCTTTATTGCAATCAATAGCAGCCCCTGCAATATTAAGAAAAGGTCTCCCAAGAATAATAGACATATTATCATCTTCAGGCATTTCCAATACCACGAAGTCAGTTAGGATTAAACAATTAGCAACTTTAACAGGAACATCCTAACAGATACCAATGGGCACAGCAGTGGATTTATCAGCCATTTGAAGGGAAATATCAGTAGGAATAAGCTTATCTAGTAAAAGTCTCTTATAAAGAAAAAATGGCATAACACTAACTCGTGCACCAAGATCACATAAAGCAGTTCTAACATAATTATTTTTAATGGAGCAAGAAATAGTAGGTATACCTGGATCACCAAGATTTTTAGGAATCTTGCCGTGGAAAGAGTAATTAGCAAGCATAGTGGAGATTTCTTCATTAGGGATTTTTCTTTTATTAGTAACAATGTCTTTCATATATTTTGAATAGGGAGGCAACTTAATAGCATTTGTCAAAGGAATTTGCAAAAAGAGGGGCTTCATCCATTCACAGAATTTATTATAGTGTTCTTCTTCCTTAGCCTTCTAAGATTTAGATGGAAAAGGCATGGGTTTTTGCACCCATGGCTCTCTCTCTTTACCATGTTTTTTAGCAACAGGAGGTACAGTCTCCTCCTCCGGTTCTTCAGGTTCATTAGTATCAGTATCATGCTCATTACCACTTTTAGTTTTAGCATCCGAATTAGAGACAGCATTAGGATTATTACTTATAGGTTCTTTATCAAGTTCCATATTACTAGCTTCTCCTAATTCTTTATGTTTCTTCTTTTTCTTTTTCTTTTTAGGGGAACTAGTAATATTATTTTCAACCAGTTGAGATTCTTGTTCAATTCTTTTAGGATGTCCCCCAGGATAAAGAGGATCTTGAGTAGAGATACCTCCTCTAGTTAAAACACCACAAGTTTGTTTATTATTTTGTGTAGGAATTCCAGCAAACAAGTCTTTTTGCACTTTAGTAATTTGTTCAAGTTGAGTTTGGACCATATGAAAATGCTTAACAAGACCTTTGACATCATTAGCAGTTTTCTCCAAGACAGAATGCAAATTTTTTAATAACCAAGGTGTCATCATTTAATTGGTCTTGAATTTGCATATTAAAATGAGTTTGTTTAACAATAAAGTTATCAAATTCATCCAAACACTGACTAGGAGGCTTACTATAAGGAATATCATTAACAGTAAAATTATGAAGAGAGTGTACCTCTACCATAGGTGGGTGAGTGGAAGGCTCACATAAAGTTTCAATTGGAGCTCTAATACCTTTTTCCTTAATAGATCTCTTGGCTTCTTGCATATCTTCTGGATTTAGGAAAAGCACTCCCCTTTTCTTCAGAGTTGGTAATGGAGGAGGTTCAGGAATGCTCCATTCATCATGATTTTTAGCAATCTTAGCCATTAGTTCTTCAGCTTCATCTACAGTCCTTTTCCTGAAAACACAACCAGCAAAGCTATCTAGGTATGTCCTAGATTCAACAGTTAGTCCATTATAAAATATATCAAAGAGTTCATTCTTCGGAATATCAGGCCCTGGCCGAGCCCTGAGTAATGATCCGAATCTCCCCCAAGCTTTAGGGAGATGCTCATCCTCCAATTGTCTGAAATTGAAAATTCTGTACAAAGCCTCATGCTGCATGTGAGCGGGAAAATATTTTTCAAAGAAAACATCAAGCAATTCATGAGGACTTTTTATGGATCCATAAGGTAAAGCATTATACCACACTTTGGCATCATATTTTAATGAGAAAGGAAACCACTTTACTAAATAGTAACGTTGTATCTTTTTATCATCAGAAAATAGAAGGCTAAGCGAAGCTAATTTATTCATGTGTTCTACAGCATTGTCATCCTTAGTTCCACAAAAAGGATCAGATTCAACATTAGATATGAGTGAAAGATCAACAGAGAAATTAAAATCATCATCTTTAATGCATATGGGAGAAGTAGCAAACTCAGGATCAGGTGTAAGATAATTCTTAACAGCATGCTTTCCAAGCAATTTTCTCAAAGCATCAAGATCTTTAGAAGTAGAACAGTCCATATATTGTCTAATAAACTCATCATTAAGATCAATGTAGGAATCATCAGGATACCTACTCTCATAATTATATGGATTAGGAGAGCTAATAGGTGTAGTAAGATTTTCATTGGGCATCGTAATGTCTTTAGACCTAGTGACAAGAGATTCTAAAAAGGGGCCTAAAGAACCAGCATCATCAAGCACAGCAGAAGCATCATCAAATTTATTAGAAGCAGTAGCGGACTCAGAAAGCAAAGCATCAACAATAGGACGAGTGTTCACAGGTGGTGTAACAAGTTGACTTAAAACAGTAGGTGAATCAAGAGTAGCTTTAGAGTTCAGAGCAGTACCTTTCCTTGTGGTGGAAGGCAGTATTGGAAACTTAGGATCTCGCTTGCCCTTCATGATGAAGAGTAAATTACAGCAGACAGAAAAACTCCCAGGTGAACTTATAAATAGAGCTATGCTCCCCGGCAACGGCGCCAGAAAATAGTCTTGATGACCCACAAGTGTAGGGGATCGCAATAGTCTTCGCGGGTAGTTTGACCCTAATTTATTGATTCGACACAAGGGGAGCCAAAGAATATTTATAAGCCTTAGCAGTTGAGTTGTCAATTCAACCACACCTGAAAAGGATTTCTCTCGAAGCAATTTATAAGTAGCAACAATGATTTGATGGCAGTAGTAGAATAGTAACAATAGTAGTAAAATAAAGACAGCAATGATAACGGTAAAAGTAATGATTGTAAACAGCGGGATTAAAACAACGTAGGCATAGGCACAGATAGACGGGCGTTGCATGAATAAGATAGCTCATGAAATGAACATGACTAAGCACGAAGCAAATAAATATATAAATAGCATCCAAGTATCAAAGAGTCATAGGCATGTATTCCTAATTTAGCCGTACGTGCTTGCAATAAGAACTTGCACGACATCTTTTGTCCTGCCATCCGGTTTCAGCCGGGCCAATTAAGGAACAAATGGAAATTAAGGTGTTCCTTTTAATAGAACACCGGATCAAAGCATTAACACACAATGAATACATGTAACCCTCGAGTTGCCAACCATTCCCATCGATGTCCCCGTTTCTGTCACTCGGGGTCTCCGGTTCCGGTTGACAACAAGTGCATACAACTAGTAGATATGATCCAAACAACAATTATAATCATGCAAACATAAGTGTTCAGATCTGAAAACATGGCACCTGGGCCCAAAGTGACAAGCATTAAGCATAACTAGTTGCACCAACGATGATTAACACAAATAGAGGATACTAGGCATCGTGCCCTAACAATTTGGCATCGAATTACATGAGAATTCTTATTAAATCCCTTCCATCCCCTTGCCTACAGCAGGGAACTACTCACACATGTAGGGGAACAACATGGATGGTTGATGGAGAGGCGTTGGCGGTGACAATGGCGGCGATCTCCACTCCGGCAGGGTGCCGGAACAGCGATCCTGGACCCCGAATTTAGGGTTCGTGATGGCGGCGGAGCTCCGTAAGGTTTCTGGAAAAAGTGTTCAGCGGCCTGCGTTTTTAGGTCGAAAGGGGGCTTATAAGCGAAGGGGTCCGAGAGGCGAAGTCCCAGGGGCAGGGGCGGCCTCCTGCCGTGGCCTGGACCCCACCCGCGGGTGGGACCCACCCCTGCTCCTGGGGTGGCCCCCCTCGCGATCTTCTAGCTCTGTGGCTCTTTTCCCTCAAAAATACTTTTTATAATTTTTCTGAAATTTTCCACGAACTTCTGAATCCTGCACAAAAGAAAGATACCAAATGCAATTCTGCTGAAAACAGCGTCAGTTCGGGTTAGTTCCAAACAAATTCATTAATAATCAGAGGCAAAACAATAGCAAAGTGTTTGGAAAAGTAGATACGTTTGCGACGTATCAGCGTCCTGGTTGAGGTCGATGCCTCGGCTTTCGTTGTCCTCGTCTGGCGAAGAGGAGAAGCGCGATTGCTGGAACGTCGGCAACAATGGATCGTTGAAGTATGTCGGGGAAGACAGTGATGACGATCCCCGAGGAGGGCGAGACGACGAGCTCCCTTGGCTCATGCCGCCTAAAGATTGGACGGCAAGGCTCTACGCTATCCTCAATTTCGCCTGATGTCGCCGGTCAGCTCGTAACCGGGACGCCGCCGTCCGATCCGCTTCGTCTTGTGGGCGGATCACCGGCAGCTCCACTTCTTCCGCCTTCATCACCGGTGGCTTCATCGGCACGGCCCTCGTCGTACCCTTTTCCTTGGCGGCTTTGCTATGGGTGGGCTTTCTTAGACCCACTCCCGCCGGCTTCGGAGCCATCATCGCCAGCTATTGGATGCGATGAATGCGCCGGCGGAGGGACGAGGAAGGAGTACGGGTGGGCGGCGGCGGCGGGGGCGAGGTAGAAGGGGAGAGGTTTGTGAGAATGGAGGGAAGAAGTCCAAGATTTGGCGGCCGGCGCGGCAATGTAGGGGGAAATTTCCCGCCATTCGTTTCGTGTGGCTGACGGGTGGGCCATATCTGTTGGAGGCTTGGCCGGACAGTGTCCGACACCATGAAGGAAGCCCCCAACTTTGGAGGCCCTGTTGGCGGTGCCGGACAGTTTTTGGGCCGGACAAAGCTTTTGCGACCCCCCGGTGTGGCCTGTTTTTTGTCCGGGGCCCTAATGGAGTTTTAAGGGCCCTATTGCGACCCCCCGGTGGAGATGCTCTAACATAACGGATTTCAAGACACAATAAGTCTATAAGCTAATAAATGCAATATTTTATGATACTACAAATATGTTACTACCCACTATAGAGTTAGTAACATAGACTAGTCTCATATGCGTGATACTAGTTTATGTTATTTCCCATTGTGACTAGTCTTACACCAATCGCTTTTCCCCGTGCTCACACGTACGTCTCCGAGGTGCCATACCCCATTGTTCTTTTTTTTTGCTTCCATGCTTCAAAGTTCAAATTTCCATATATTTCCCCTTTCTTTTGATGTCTTTTTATGTGAAATGTTTTCATCAAACAACATTTCCTTTTTACAGGGGAAACTATTCTTCAAGTATGTTATATTCCTTGCACAAACCAGTAGCTAGTTCCTTTAATTTCTCAGATGATTTCTTCATAATGTAGTCGATATAACACAGAGCAATGTGAAGCACGCACTAGTAGCTTGGTGAATTTGAACAACACTACACGTATACCGTCGGCAGCACAAGACAACGGCACGAGGAACGCGAGCGTGAGAGCTCATGCAGCGGCTTTTGTGATGCTAATAATTGGATAAAAAAGGGAAAGCAATAGCTGATGGGTGCCCACTGGTCATCTATTGATACGTCGCAAACGTATCTACTTTTTCAAACACTTTGCTATTGTTTTGTCTCTGATTTTTAATGAATTTTTTGGAACTAACCCGAACTGACACTGTTTTCAGCAGAATTGCATTTGGTGTCTTTCTCTTGTGAAGGATTGAAAAGTTCGCGGAAAATTCCAGAAAAATTGGAAAAAGTATTTTTGGGAAGAATAAGCAAAGGAGCCAGGAGGACCCGGAGGGGGGCCACCCCAGGAGTAGGGGCGGGTCCCGCCCGTGGGTGGGCCCTAGGCCATGGCCAGGGGTCGCCCTGCCCCTGGAACGTCGCCTCTCGGCCCTCCTTCACATATAAGTCACGATTAACCTAAAAACGTTGGAGGCGAGACCACTTTCCCCAGAAACCATACGGAGCTCCGCCGCCATCCCGAAACCTAAATTCGGGGTCCAGGATCGCTAGTCCGGCACCCAGCCGTAGTGGAGATCACTGCCAACGCCTCTCCATCAACCATCCATGATGTTTCTCTCCATGTGTGAGTAGTTCCCTGTTGTAGGCAAGGGTATGGAAGGGATTGAATAAGATTGCTCATGTAATTCGATGCCAAATTGTTATGGCATGATGCCTAGTATCCTCTATTTGTGTTGATCATCATTGGTACAATTAGTTATGCTTAATGCTTGTCACTTTGGGCACGAGTGTCATGTTTTCAGATCTGATCGCATTATGTTTTCATGAATATAATTGATGTTTGGGTCCTATCTACTAGTTGTATGCACTTGTTGTCAACCGGAACCGGAGACCCCGAGTGACAGAAACGGGGACATCGATGGGAATGGTTGGTAACTCGAGGGTTACATGTATTCACTGTGTGTTAATGCTTTGCTCCGGTGTTCTATTAAAAGAAACACCTTAATTGCCATTTGTTCCTTAATTGGCCCGGCTGAAACCGGATGGCAGGACAAAAGATGCCGTGTAAGTTCTTATTGCAAGCACGTACGGCTAAATTAGGAATACATGCCTGTGATTGTTTAATACTTGGATGCTATATTTATTTGCTTCGTGCCCAGTTATGTTTATTTCATGAGCTATCTTATTCATGCAACGCTTGTCTATCTGTCCCTATGCCTACGATGATTTTAATCATGCTGTTTACAATCGATATTTCTGCTGTCAACATTGCTGCCTTTATTTTATTACTGCTGTTACTGTTCTACTGCTGCCATCAAATTACTATTACTACTAATAAATTGCTTCCAGAGAGATCCTTTTCAGGTGTGGTTGAATTGACAACTCAACTGCTAAGGCTTATAAATATTCTTTGGCTCCCTTGTGTCGAATCAATAAATTAGGGTCACACTACCCGCGAAGACTATTCCGATCCCCTACACTTGTGGGTCATCATCTATCAAGATCAAGCTCCCCCTCGTAAAAAAAGAAGACCGAGTTGGGGGCATGTGTCCACGGATTGTCCGTCATTTTGGGACGGAAATGACCGTTTTGGCCCATTTTTTTAAGCAAAAAATAAAATTTAAACATACATAAGTATAACACAAACATTAAACTTAAACCTGACAATAGTATCCACATAGTATAAACATTAAAACATACCTAAAACTAAAATTAGGATTTCTAACCCTACTCTTCATCGTCGGACTTGATGATGATCACCGACGCATCAGGCATGGTGGCATCAGGCGGTGGAGGTGGCGGCGGCGGTGCACCACCTATGCGGATGATTGGAGTGCCACCTGGAAGCCGGACCACTCCACGCAATAGTACAAATCAGGCGTAAGCCTCCCCCTAATCAAACACGGATGTAGTCTTCCGTGTGTGTTATCCCATATCACTTTACCATAAGAAAAGAGAACCGTGTGTGATGCTTTGGAGGGCATTCGCATGCGAAAACTTTACATATGGTTTCATTTTCTAAACCGTGTGTTATCTATCGCACATGATTTGGCGGAACTAACTGTTTGCATTCTTGTGAAGTATCATATATTATTTTTGTAATGTAGTCATTTGCATATGACAGTTTCTTTATCATGTTTGGATGATACTTTACTGTTTACATTATACACTTTTCTTAAGGCGATACTCTATTGTTTACAGTTTAAATCTTAGAGAGGAAAGCATAGAAGTGCTCTCGAAGTGGAGTATCAGTAATAGATGCGGTACCGGTGTGCGGTCTATTTTTTTTTACGTAATGCTTACATGAATATTGGCATGAACATTCTTGCTATTTTAATGCTATTTAATTCTGTCAATTGTCCAGCTATATTTTGTTTACCCAGCAATGTACTATTATTTATGGAGAGATACCATCGGTTAAACTATGGCCCCCGATCCTTTCTTTTACATTGATTACAAACTTGTTCTTTGTTGTCATGTTTTGTTACTATTTGTGTTTTGCTCTACTTTTCACACTATTACGTTTAATCCATTGTTTTAGCGAGACGGGAAGTCCGTCAAAGCTCCTAAAACATTGGGGACAAAGTGTTTTGTGCGTTGTGTGCCGATCCTACACCAAACTCTGTGGCGTATTATATTCTTACTGGTTCGATAAAACTCGATTATGAACTGAGCAAATTTTGCTGCTATACTACATCAACCTTCCTCTTGGGGTTTCCCAACGCTACATCAACTAACTCACCAAGGACCAGGACCGAGCGGAGCCTCGGAGATCGATGACAGTCACCGGAGTAGAAGAACACAAATTTAGTGACATCATAGAGATCTCTCCGCGTAGATTCCTTCGCCAGAAGGAACAAGGGCGCGACGAAGCTATTGTGCAAGGTGGCGACACTCGGTGTATTATTTATCAACGAGAGAATAACGATGCCAACGACAGCGTGCTCCGGACGCCATTCCAGTGACAAACCATTGATCATCTCCTTGGGCGGCAGACCCGCTGAAAGAACATCTCTTAGTTTTGGTGATTTAATGATGATTGCTACTGATGAAGAGTTGGGTGGTGCCCCAAGCGAAGGCGGAGATGTAGCAAGCATCAGTTTTCCCTCAATAACGAACCGAGGTTTATCGAAACAGTAGGACCTTGAAATCAACAACAAAGTGAATATTGAAGATCTCTGGCGCTTAATCTTTAACAGACGTGGACCTGCACACACTCAGCCAAAATACTTTGCCCCCAACGGCGGAAAGGTTGTCAATCTTTCCGGTCTCGCAGAAAAATTAATTGTATAGTGAAATAGATGAATTATGAAAATGTACCAGAGGAGTAATGATGGTGAAAAGTGACGGATAAAGGTTGCAATCAATGTAAAAAGATGGACCGGGGGCCATGGGTTCACTAGTGGAGTCTCTCGAGTAAATAGAACATTCATATGATGGGTAAACAAATTACAGCTGGGCAATTGACAAGATTATAACACAAACTTAATCTAGCTATGACAAAGAGAACATGATAATATTTAAGTAGGCATCACGACAATGAACAAAGACCGTTGAGTCCAACTGCATCTTTGTCTAAAAAGTCCACCGTGGGATCGCTATCCAGCCTGTCACCCATCGGTATTAAGTTGCAAGCAACAGAGATTTGCATTAAGTAAAACGCATGAAGTAAGCAATATTAAATATCAAAATAGACTTTAACACCACTGTTTTACCCTTAGTAGCAATAGCACACCCTCGCCCTTAGACGTTTCTGTCACTCGTGCCCATGAACAAAAGGGGGCATGAACCCACTATCTAGCATAAATACTCTCTCTTGGAGATACACACAATCACTTGGCCAAAGTAACTACGCACATCGGAGAGCATGCAAGAACATAAATCAACATATAAGAATCATGCACAATCTGATCATAACTTTATAATCCATCGGATCGCAGCAAACACATCACATAGCATTACAATAATTGATCTTGATCATGTTAGGCAGCTCACAAGATCATAAGACATGAAGCACAAGAGAGAGAGACTACCATCTAGCTACTGCCATGGACCCAAGGTCCAAGGTGGGACTACTCACAAATCATCCCGGAGTAAGGCATGGCGATGAAGAGCCCTCCGGGATCGATCTCCCCTCCGGCAGAGTGCCGGGATCTGCTTCAGAATCACCCCCGAACTAGGGTTTGAGTTGACGGTGCCTCGGGATGACTTTTCTAGAAAATAATGGCCGCCCCGACATTTTTAGGTTTAATGTGAATTTATAGGCGTTGGAGGTGGCCGAGGGGGTGCCCCACGGGTAGGGGCGGGTCCCACCTGCGGGTGGACCCCAGGCCGCGGCAACAGGCCGCCCCTGGCCTGTGGGTGGCCCCCAGGGCTGCCCTTTGGTGTCCTGGCGCCTTCCGTCGAGTAAAAATTCCTCGTAAATTTTCGTCCAATTCCGAGAATACTTCCAGAAGTAAATTTTCTGAAATACAAAAATAGCAAAAACAAGAAACTGGCACTAGGCATCTTGTCAATAGGTTAGTCCAACAAAATGCATAAAAATGATTAATATGATAATAAAAACATGTGACAACATCACAAAACTAGCATGGATCAATCAAAAATTATAGATACGTTTGACACGTATCAGCATCCCCAAGCTTAACTCCTACTTGTCCTCGAGTAGGTAAGTGATAACAAAAAAAAATTTGATGAGACATGTAACCAACACTATCGTGATCAAGATAGTAATGTAAAGCATAGGATGTGAATGAAGTGATACAAAACAATTGTCTATAGTTGATAGCAAGAAAGCAATGAATAACCAAGTTGAATCATTCAAGCAAAACCTTTCATAAATAGTATGTTAAAGACATGAAAGCAATGTGATCCACATATTTGATTAATTCACAAAGGTAACAACTCCATGACAAAAGTGTTTGAGAATCAAAACAAAGAAGATGTAAGTTTTAGCAAAAAGCTTCAACTTCCAACGGTAAAGTCAATATAAAGATTCATGTTTAATCTGACAATACAATATGATCAATGATACCCAGGGTCAATGCTATATGTTTGCTTTGATGGAGATAGAAGGAAGAGGAAAACTGACTCAACATTAAAAGTAAAAGAAAGGCCCTTCGCAGAGAGAAGCAGGGATTAGTCATGTGCTAGAGGTTTTTATTTTTATGAAACAGAAGTAAAACAATTTTGAGACATGCATGCTTTCGTCAACGACTTCACAACAGAGAAGCTATCTAGTCCCCCATAACAAGCAAGGCTTTTAGACTTGTGAGAGCAGCTTGTTTTTAGAGAAGCGAGTACGCTCCTCTTTCTCCTTGGTTTCACCACTTTCTCAGATTTTCATTGCGCTGAGGAGAATGGTGAGTTATATTTATATTTTTGCTTAAGCTGCTCTCGGGTTGATTGAAATGAAGACGTAATCCATCGACACCGGGTGAAAGGGGGGAAATGACCTTGCTCATCATGAGTTATATCTAGCTCTCTACTGCTCCCTCATGAGCTTAAAAACAGAGGCACAAAAAGGAATATTTTGAATTTTTAAAGATAGCACATGACAAATTTACTTGGAATGGCAAGAAATACCATGCATAGATAGATATGATGGACTCAGCTGGCAAGATAGTTTGGCTTTGGGATTTGGATGCACGAGTGAACCATACACTCAGTACGAATTTTTAGGCTTAGCAAAGAAGGTATTTGAAGCAAACATCTAATATTAACCGGTAACAGAGTAACATTAGACATTAGTCAATCATAACCATAAAAGCTCCACACCGTCTCCCTTATTGACCAAACAATTCTTTTGATGGAAAGATTAGCTTAATGAATTAACAACTACGAAACACCACAAAGTTTCAAGCTTTTAACAGTATTTCTTTACTAATAAATTACACTAAAATAACCAGAAAGTTTAAGCATTCATCTTAATATCTCAAAACAAATGACAAGTATCAAGTATCCACAAAATGATCTACAATACTATGCAGGTTTTCGTTTCATTCCACTATCACATGAATAGCATTTTGTCACGTTGACAATTCAAGCAATTTATCAATAACAACTCACCAACAAATATAAGCGAAGAACAAGAGAGTTTAACAACAACTGCTAGCAGCTCTAAATAAGATAAAAGCTAAAAGCGAGAGCTTACTAGCAAACAAACAATAGCTAAGAATACTCAACAAAATATAAGCGAAGCACAGGAGTATTCAAACAAAAAAGTGGAGCGTGTCTCTCTCCCATATAAACAAAGCAAGGATCCAACAAGCATATGACCAGCAAACAAACAAACAAAACTGAAAGTAAAAAAGATGCTCCAAGTATAGCACATAATATGTAAAGTGATAAAAACTTAGTTCAATGAAGATGACCTTATGATAGTCGATGAAGAAGAGGGAATGCCTTGGGCATCCCCAAGCTTTGACGCTTGATAATTCTTGATATTCAGAGGGGGGTGCCATGGGGGCATCCCCAAGCTTGAGCTCTGATCCATCTTCAATTTCTTCATTATCCTCTCCTTTGGAACTTAAAAACTCCCTTCACACAAAACTTCTCATAAACTGATTAGAGGGTTAGTGCTCATAAATTAAAATGCACATGTGTTCAACTCAAGAAAAATTGCAAAACAAATTTATTAGGCATTAGCTACTGTTTACTAAGCCTCAATGTGGCACTCCACCTCTAGAGTATCATATTTGACGATAGTAAAGAGACGAATACAAAATAAAAGCAGAATCTGTCAAAATCTGAACATTCTGTACAGGTCGAATTTTTCGAGAAACTTTTGTAGCTCAAATCAGAAAACTCAAAACTAACGAAATGATAAAAGTATTTGGCTTGCTTTCTAAAAATTTCAGAAAAAGATAAAATTCAGAGATTTTTGGATTTTTGAACAGTGAAGGACAGGAATCTGTTTCTGGACAGCAAAACAACACCTCGCACTTTCAATGCATTAGAGGCTAAACTTAGCACAAAAAACCAAAAGAAAAGGATACAATGAAGTTGCTACAGAGGCAACAACTTCAAGACTCAAGAAAAGTAAAAAGCAAACTGAAAGTAAAAGATGGGTTGCCTCCCAACAAGCGCTTTTCTTTAACGCCTTTTAGCTAGGCGCAATGCCAAATATCAAGTTATCCGGAGGCCTTTGCAACATCAAGATCATAGCTTGACCTTATGATTGATTCAAAAGGAAGCTTTTTTCTATTTCTAGGGAAGTGTTCCATCCCTCTTCTAAGGGGGAACTGAAATCTTATATTTTCCTCTTTCATATCAATAATGGCACGAACGGTTCTCAAAATGGTCTCCCCAAAATAATGGGACAAGAAGCATTACACTCAATGTCCATAACAATAAAATCAACGGGAACATAGTTATCATTAACAACAATAAGGACATCATCAACTCTACCCAAAGGTTTCTTTTTAGAAGAATCAGCAAGATGAACATTTAAATAGCACTCTTCCAAAGGATTTAAATTGAGCATATCATAGAAACTTTTAGGCATAACAGAAACACTAGCACCAAGATCACACAAAGCATTACAATCAAAGTCATTTATTTTCATCTTAATAGTGGGTTCCCATCCATCTTCTAATTTTCTAGGAATAGAAGTTTCTAGCTTAAGCTTTTCTTCCCTAGCCTTGATAAGAGCATCGGTAATATGTTTGGTGAAGGCAATATTTAATTTACTAGCATCCGGTGACTTAGCAAGTTTTTGTAGGAACTTTATGACTTCAGTAAGATTGCAATTATAAAAATAAATTTCATCATCTTTAAATAGGCTAGGAGGTTCCTCATTAGTAGTTTGGATAGTATAAACTTTAATAGTTTTCCTATTCATTTCAACAATTCTAGCTTCTTCTTTCTCCCTAGCCCACCTAGCTTTCAAGCGAGCCATCATCCTTTCATTATGATTAATTTGAACAGAAATAGCATTTAAAGATTCAGTAGGCTTGTCTTGAAAAGGAGTGGTTCTAATTTTTAAAATTCAATATCATGAGCAAGATCTTCCACTTTAGAGACAAGTTTTGTTGAAAGCTTTTTCGAAGTGATAAATTCTTTTAAAACATTTTCAAGATCAGAGGACACATTCTTATTAGGATTATAAGAATTACCATAGGAATTTCCATAAGAGTTGCCATTATTGGGAGGATAAGGCTTATAGTTGTTACTACCAAAATTATTTTGATAAGCATTATTGTTGAAGTTACTTCTATTAAGAAAATTAACATCAACTTGATCCTTTTCTTGGGCAATTAATGAAGCAAGTGGGACATTATTAGGATCAATATGGGACTGATTGGTAGCAAGCATAGACATAATCATATCAACCTTATCACTCAAAGAGGAAATTTCCTCGACAGAATTTACCTTCTTACCACTTGGAGCTCTTTTGGTATGCCATTGTGAATAATTTGTCATCATCTCATCCAAGAGTTTAGTTGCTGCACCTAATGTTGTGGACATGAAGGTGCCTCCCGCGGCCGAGTCCAAGAGGTTCCATGAAGAAAAATTCAAACCTGCATAAAAAGTTTGGATAACCATCCACATAGTTAATCCATGCGTGGAACAATTTTTAACCATAAATTTCATTCTCTCCCAAGATTGAGCAACATGTTCATTATAAAATTGTCTAAAGTTCATAATGTTACTCCTTAATTGTATGATTTTAGCAGGTGGATAATATTTTCCAATAAAAGCATCTTTGCATTTAATCCAAGAATCAATGCTATTTCTAGGCAAAGACAATAACCATTCTTTTGCTCTCCCTCTCAAAGAGAAAGGGAAAAGCTTCAGTTTTATGATGTCACTTTCTACCTCTTTATACTTTTATATATCATATAACTCAACAAAGTTATTTAAATGAGAGGCGACATTATCAGTACTAGCACCAGAAAATTGCTCTTTCATAACAAGATTTAACAAGGCAGGCTTAATTTCATAAGATTCCGCTTTAGTAGCGGGTGGAGCAATTGGAGAGCATATGAAATCATTGTTATTAGTGCTAGTAAAGTCACACAACTTGGTGTTTTCAGTGGAAGACATAATGATAAAATAAAATAACAAGACCAGAATAAAGATTACACTAATTTTTTGGGGTTTTAAAATTTTGCAAGAGGAAAAATAAGTTAACGAGAAATAAAACAAGCAAGACAAAAACAAAGTAAAGTGATTGAGAGTGTGAGACTCCCCTTGCTGTAGCTCCAAGATCCCCAGCAACGGCGCTAGAAAAGAGCTTGATTGCTACTGATGAAGAGTTGGGTGGTGCCCCAAGCGAAGGCGGAGATGTAGCAAGCATCAGTTTTCCCTCGATAACGAACCGAGGTTTATCGAACCAGTAGGACCTTGAAATCAACAACAAAGTGAATGTTGAAGATCTTTGGCGCTTAATCTTCAATAGATGTGGACCTGCACACACTCAACCAAAATACTTTGCCCCCAACGGCGGAAAGGTTGTCAATCTTTCCGGTCTCGCAGAAAACAAAGCGGTTAATTGTATAGTGAAATAGATGAATTATGAAAATGGACCAGAGGAGTAATGATGGTGAAAAGTGATGAATAAAGGTTGCAATCAATGTAAAAGATGGACCGGGGGCCATGGGTTCACTAGTGGAGTCTCTCGAGTAAATAGAACATTCATATGATGGGTAAACAAATTACAGCTGGGCAATTGACAAGATTATAACACAAACTTAATCTAGCTATGACAAAGAGAACATGATACTATTTAAGTAGGCATTATGACAATGAACAAAGACCGTTGAGTCCAACTGCATCTTTGTCTAAAAAGTCCACCGTGTGGGATCGCTATCCAGCCTGTCACCCATCGGTATTAAGTTGCAAGCAACAGACATTTGCATTAAGTAAAGCGCATGAAGTAAGCAATATTAAATATCAAAATAGACTTTAACACCGTTGTTTTACCCTTAGTAGCAACAGCACACCCTCGCCCTTACACGTTTCTATCACTCGTTCCCAGGAATAAAAGGGGGTACGAACCCACTATCTAGCATAAATACTCTCTCTTGGAGATACACACAATCACTTGGACAAAGTAACTATGCACATCGGAGAGCATGCAAGAACATAAATCAACATATAAGAATCATGCACAATCTGATCATAACTTTATAATCCATCGGATCCCAGCAAACACATCACATAGCATTACAATAATCGATCTTGATCATGTTAGGCAGCTCACAAGATCATAAGACATGAAGCACAAGAGAGAGAGACTACCATCTAGCTACTGCCATGGACCCAAGGTCCAAGGTGGGACTACTCACAAATCATCCCGGAGGAAGGCATGGCGATGAAGAGCCCTCCGGGATCGATCTCCCCTCCGGCAGAGTGCCGTGATCTGCTTCAGAATCACCCCCGAACTAGGGTTTGAGTTGACGGCGCCTCGGGATGACTTTTCTGGAAAATAATGGCCGCCCCGACGTTTTTAGGTTTAATGTGAATTTATAGGCGTCGGAGGGGGCCGAGGGGGTGCCCCACGGGCAGGGGCGGGTCCCACCCGTAGGTGGACCCCAGGCCGCGGCAGCAGGCCGCCCCTGGCCTGTGGGTGGCCCCCAGGGCTGCCCTTTGGTGTCCTGGTGCCTTCCGTCGAGTAAAAATTCCTCGTAAATTTTCGTCCAATTCCGAGAATATTTCCAGAAGTAAATTTTCTGAAATACAAAAATAGCAAAAACAGGAAACTGGCACTAGGCATCTTGTCAATAGGTTAGTCCAACAAAATGCATAAAAATGATTAATATGATAATAAAAACATGTGACTACATCACAAAACTAGCATGGATCAATCAAAAATTATAGATACGTTTGACACGTATCAAATGACAACACACTTTGTGAGCTAATCATGTCTTTTAGGTTGTTGAATTTTAGGTTCATATGTTGATCATGCCAAGTCGGGGAAAAGATCGAAGACAGAGGTGTGCAACGAAGTCACCGGGCTTTTCGGCCAATTAGGCCCGGAAGTTCCAGTGTTCATGACCGGAAGTTCCGACCTAAGGGAAATGGGGCTAAGTAATTTTTGGGGTACCCCACGGTAGGGGTCCCGGAACTTTGGTCCGGATGTTCACCCGGATATTTCCAGTGGCCTGGAAGTTCCGGCCTGATGGCTGGAAGTTCCGGCCCTGGGAAAAATTCGGGCAAGAAAATGACTTAAGTAATTTTGGGAACCCTCGCGGAGGGGTCCTGGAACATTCGACCGGAAGTTCGACCGGAAATTTCCAGCTGTCCGAAAGTTCCGGCCTTGAGAAATTTCTGGGCCAAAAATGGCTAAGTCCTTCCCGGCACCCCTCGCTGTAGGGGGTCTGGAAGTTTGGCCCGAAGATATCCGGTGCCCCAGAAGTTCTGGCCTTAGCACCGGAGTTCTGGAGTTAAGTGTCCGGAAATATCCGGCCCGCCGCAAGATAACAGTCAGATTTCATGGAATACCCCTCCACCCACCTCGAGCCAGCTAGCTTTTGAACACTCTCTCTCCTCCATTAATGCAAAATCTCAAATCGACAAGATCTCCCATCCATCCACTCAAACTTGCTCAAACTTGGAGGATTGAAGGAGAAGGCCCTGATCTACAAGCTCACCGAAGGGTTTTCCATTTCCCCCTCATTTACTTGAGGGATTTGTGCCTAGTGTTTCAATTGGGAAAACCTAGGTGTTGTGTTGTACTCACTTCGATTGTTATTGTTTCAGTTGTTGTGTTGATTTGGGAGCCCCCGATTAGGTTGTGGGTGTGTGCCCCAAGAACATTGTAAAGGCTCCGGATTCCGCCTTGAAGGATTCCGATAGTGGAAGGTGAACCGAGCCTTTGTGGCGAGGTTCATCGGAGAATAGGGTGAGGCCTTTGTAGTGTTGAGTAGGCCTATTGTGGCGAGCTCACACCCCTCCAACGAGACGTACTCCCTTAACAAGGAGGAACTCGGGAATACATCCTTGCCTCCACGTGCTTCTACTTTCGGTTATCTCTATCCCTTAGTAGCTTTTACTTGTATCGTGATAATTTCCTAGTGTTAGTTGCTCGCTTGTCATATAGGTAAATTCACCGTAGTTGCATATCTAGAGAATTTACCTTTTGTGTCAAGCCTAATTTGAAAAAAAATTAAAATTTGGTGTAGCACCTATTCACCCCCTTCTAGGCGCTCATATGATACTTTCACCCGTTGTCCTCCGAACATCGGTGACTCGACTATGGAGATCACACAGATACGTACGTCGCGCACATAGGGGATGCACGATGCACGCAGCCTCGCCATCGCGTCGTTCCTGTCGCCGGTGTGAGAGTGACCATAAGGTGTTCGACGAAATGCCTCATCAAGCATTTTGTGTTTTTGTAATGATATTTTTGCCAAGATATTTTTCGCAAAACAATGGTGACACCTCAACACCTTGAACCAGTACGTGACAAAGTTACTCATCTTTGACAGTTATGTGACCAGTTTGGAACGTTTTGAGAGCTGTACGACCAAAGTGCTCATCTCACTTAAATTCAGTGACCAGCGATGTGTTTCCCTTGATAGAAAAAGTGCAAATGATGCAAAATTTAATGCAAATTTTGTCGTATTCTAGGCTACATAAAAATAATAAATCTGACAAATTTTAAAACTATGCACCGTTCAAAGATTTAGAGCTACACATTTTTATTTTTTCGCATATTAAATATAACAAATTTTACACACCGATAGAGTGCAACATTATCTACACCTATAAATGTCTTCTATTTTTGTTTTTAAATTTCAAATAAAAATTTTGATTTTTTTTAAACCAAGCTCCATGCAGCCCTGCCTTCAAAACAACACTCGGCTTGGACCAACTATATATATATATATATAGTCTTGAAGGACTACATTTTGTGTGCTTATGACCTTTTTGAATTACTCCATCCGTTTACAATTATAATGTTTTATAACAACATTTTTGTGAAACTTATGTATCTAGAGTTCTAGACGCTAGATTTATTTATTTTGATCCATATGTTCACATTAAATTATACTACCTCTATTTCATAATATAAGCCTTTTTAACATGCTAAACTAGCTTACTAAAAAGACTTATATTATGGAACGGAGGGAGTAGTCCATAAAACATCATATAATTATTGTGAACGAATGGATGGAGTAGATTAAAAGGCTACACATTTAGTTGTTTTTTTTTGTACAAGGGTTGGGGTCCAAGGACCCCGGTGCTGCAACTTTATAAATCAGGGGGGCAGGTACAAAATTCGCTTAGGCCTTTTTCATCTATTGCCCAGGAGGACCTAATATTCGAAGAAAGGCCCAGCGCTTTTACATAAAAGACCCTAGAACTAAAAAAAGAACTGCAATCAGGTCCTAGGTCTTCCCTGCCACCAATCGCCGGGGACCTCCAGGCGCGCAAGGCGCCGAGATCGGAGCACGGTGAGGCACTCGGTCTCTCCCTACCGGCGAACGATCGTAGACGCCGGCAACCTCGCCGCAGCCGGGGACGCACCACTTGACTGCTTCGAGACACCGAGCTCCGGCGCCAGATCGAGAGGGCCTCCGCCTTGGAGGTTGAAGATCGGCCACCCTTTTGGCCATAGAACGCGACGGCGAGCTTGTCCACCGCGTGAGGAGCTCCATTCTGCAGCACGAACCACTTTGCACCGCAGCAGCACCTCTTCCTCCCCCCGCCGCCACGGCCGGCCAGAGGAACACAACACCACATCGGAGCAAAGCAGGAGATACAGTGCGCGGATTTATTGAACCGACCTCGATCTTCATCTTCACTGCAAGCAATCCTCCTTGGATCCAACCTGCAGACAAGAGAAGCTCCGCTTCCGGCGCCGCTGCGAGCCGCCGGAAAGCAGTCGAAGGGGAAGGGGAAGGGGAAAGACGGCATACGCCAGACACCACTATGGGATAAACAACACCTACAGCTACTTCTATACACGACGGGCCGGCACCCTATTTCATCACCGCACCAGCCAGCGTAGGCGCCGGCGGCCGGGAAGGCCGGATCTAACCGGAGGCGACGGTGGACTCTCAGGCCTCGTTCGGTTTCATGTGGAATGACAGGGATTGGCATGGATTGAGAGGGATTAAATCCCATCTAAGCCAAATTCCACCTCATTCCACTCCAATCCACCCCAAACCACCTGGAGAGTGGATTAACCGAACAAGGCCTCAAGGGGACGCGAGAGGATAAGGATGGAGGAAAAACTAAGCTTGGGAGTACTTGGATTGGAGAACGTCACACATTTAGTTGTTGTTCTTGGTTTTGCAGCGGGAGAGAAACACGATGCCTCTAAGGGTGTGTTTGGTAGCCTGTGTCACCTTGACATGTGTTTCTCAAGTGAGACAGGCTCAACTTATACAGGCTCGGCAGAGATTTGATCGTGTGTTTGGTGGCTTGTATGTGTCGAGCCAGGCTGAGATGAGATGTTGTTTGGTGGTTGTATACATTGAGCCAGGCTGAGTCATTTCGAAATTTTAACATTGTGTAAACAACAACTTAATATTGCTTGTATTATATGGTTGGATTAGCTTAATTTTTAATATAGAACCGATTCTAGGATTAAAAATATTATATCACAGTTTTTACTTATAGGTCCTCAAAATACAGGAATTGGAATTACAAACAGGTCCAAATCATTACACTCAGGTCCCTGAAAAGATTTGAAAAAGCAATCAGGTCCTCGGGGATTCCCATCGGCCATGGCGTGCGTGGAGCTGCCCGTCGGCGCCGTTGGACGGAGCTGGGCGGAGGTAGGCGGCGCTGGGCGGCGTTGGGCGGGGCTGGCCGGTGCGAGGAGTTGCACGGCGCGTGGAGGACCTCGGCCGGCGCTTGGAGGACCTCGGCCGGCGCGAGGTGGAGCTCGGCCGCGCTCCGCGGCGCTTGGCGGAGCTGGGCGGAGGTAGGCGGCGCTGGGAGGCGTTGGGCGGAGCTGGCCGGCACGAGGAGCTGTGCGGCGCGAGGAGGACCTCGGCCGGCGGGAGGACGACCTCGGCCGTGCTCCGCGACGGGAGGGGCCGCGCTTGGCGGCGCGAGGGGCCGCGCTTGGCCGCGCTCGGCGGCGCGAGGTGGAGCTCTCCGGCGGGCGCAGAAGGAGCTCGGCCGGCGCGTCGCTCGGGTGGAATACGGGGGAAAATGAGGAGAGAAGGAGACGGGGGAAAATGACGACCTGTTTCGCGAGGGGCTCGGTGCCGCGACGCTCGGTGGGACCCACGCGTGGGATTTTTTCCGGTTGAGTTCAGCCAGGCTGAGATGTGAAGCTCGATTTGAGCTTCTCTACTCAGCCTGGCTGAGAGGCCTTTTCTGTGCGAGGTGGGCAGGGCTGAGAGTCACCGAACGGGCTACCAAACAGCTGAAAATTGTGTGGGCAGGGCTGAGGGCAGATTTTCTGAGCTCAACCAGGCTACCAAACACACCCTAAACCGATCCATGGAACCGGGATGTGTCTCACTCACTGGACAGCGGACATGCCCCGGCGGCATCTCCGCAGTGGCATAACCGTAATAAATCGTCAACGTGCGGGGTAACCTCGGACGCGGGGTATATAGAGGGGAAGTTCCGGCACGCGGTAAAGGAAGCCACTCGCTTTCTTCCTTCCCCCATACGTCTTCTCCCCGCTCCTCCCCTAAAAATCCCCAAATCCGACCAAACCCTAGGCAAATCCTCTACCCCCGCTTCCTTCGCTGCTAAGTATATCCCCGGCGCTACGAATCTCCTCCTAGCGGATTGGGTCTCGTAATCGTTGGATGAGAGCTTGGGAGAGTGGAGGACGATGACGGTGATGGAGCTCAAGGCGCTGCCGCTCGGGTTCCGGTTCCACCCCACCGACGAGGAGCTCGTCAGGCACTACCTCAAGGGGAAGATCACGGGGCAGATCAAGGCCGAGGTCGAGGTCATCCCGGAGATCGACGTCTGCAAGTGCGAGCCGTGGGACCTCCCAGGTACTGCTGCTGCCCGCTGCGGGCGCGATCCAGCGCCTCTTGTACGCGTGTTTTCTGTGGCGGTCTGTTGGTTTTAGAGATTGGTCGGTCGTGTCGTACATGGTTGATGCGTCTAGTTCGATTCGGGGGATTCCTTGCTATATTTTTTTTGGGTGTTGTTTCGCTAGTTTTGATTCTGATCGCTGCGGCTCGTGTCTAGTTTGGGGTTCTGAGATGGATCTTGTCCCCATTCTGCATCCTCTTTTTGGGCGCGTTGCTGTTCTTTTGGCAAGTCTGTTCTCGCGATTCCCCTTTTATCTCCGTCGCTGCTGCGGCAGTAGCTTTATGGCTTAGGGTTTCCTCTGCAGGATCCAGACGACTAAAGTTTTGTTAGTTTTGGGCAGCTCGCTAGCTTCTCGCTGTTTGCATCGTGCTGTTTTAGGGCTGCTAATTCTGTAAAAAAAAGTCTTCGGGTGCATATCTTGATGCGATTCCCCCGATGCCTGCTAAATATTTCTGTAATATACCCTCTTTCCGAGATGCGATTTGGTACGGTCCAGCTGAAATTTTTAAGCGTGGTGCTATTTTAGTAATCTAAAATGTCAAATCTCTTAAGTGGAGATTCCATTTCTTCTGACGACGGTATCATGTTGCTTGCAGATAAAGCTTTGATCCGCTCTGAGGATCCTGAGTGGTTCTTCTTTGCACCGAAGGACCGCAAGTACCCCAATGGAAGCAGGTCGAATAGAGCAACGGAGGCTGGCTACTGGAAGGCGACTGGGAAGGACAGGGTTATCAAGTCCAAGGGCGAGAAGAAGAAGCAGCATATGATTGGCATGAAGAAGACTCTTGTGTTCCACCGGGGACGTGCCCCAAAGGGTGAGCGCACTGGGTGGATTATGCACGAGTACCGCACCACCGAGCCGGAGTTTGAGTCTGGTGAGCAGGTATGGGCCTATCTGTTTCTTTCGCAGTTTGCAGTGACAGTGGTGTTAGATTTTGCTCAGAGTTCGGTTCTTAGTTGTTGGATATAATATGCTCATTCAGGAGTCTTGTCAAACAAACCAGTTTGATTTTAGCTTGTAAAAGAATGTGATCAGATAATCAACACACAGTATGAATCATTTTTTTGATTACCTGCAAATGTAGATCTACAAGAAACGAACATTTTGCCAGCCACTGTATTGGAATTAATTGCCCCAACTTCATTGTCTGATGCTTCTGCTGTGATATGTGTGCTTTCAGGGCGGTTACGTTCTATATCGCCTATTCCAAAAGCAAGTGGAGAAAACTGAGCGATCAACGCCGGAGGAAATGGATAGAAGTGGCTACTCTCCCACTCCATCTCGTTCGACTCCTGACCATATGGAGGCAAATGAGGAGGCAATCACACCCTTAAATAAGGAGTCTCCTGAATCTGGTCTGCATGGATGTCCAATTGACTTGCCAGGTACAGTTGAAACTCCAGCCGCGCCTATTACAAGGTGGCTTGCAGACAGGAATGATAGTTTGGTGACGAATGAAGCAAACGGTTCATGTGTGCCTTTTCATGGTCATGTTGATGGAAGACCCAAGGTGAGCAGAACTGTGTAACAGGCCTGTTAAAACCTCTTCTACATTCCACTGTAGTCTTTCAAAGTTGTTAACTTCTGGTGCTGAGTTCCTATAATAATGCATGTCATCTAATAACAAGCAGGCTGGTCCTTCAGTTGGATCTTCGACTCAGCTAATTGATTCACAGAAGACAACTGTTGGCTCTGATGAATACGCAACCCTTGCTGCTCCCATGTTAGCTCATGACGTAGATGCTTTCTCGAATGATTTTCCCCTTCAAGGACCTTCAGGTGACTTCTGTGGCACTCTGAAACGCCGTGATCCAGTGGAAGAATTCTTGAATGAAACAATTGCTGATCCAGATGAGCATTCATCATCAACATCTAAAGTTCAGTATGATTCAGACACTGGGATTATGCCTACTGAGTTTGACAACAACTGGGTTATGCAGGTAATTTTTTTTGGCGTCTACTCTATATGTTATCATTATTTTCCGCACTCTTATATTTGTTTGCTCTGCAGGGTGATTTGCTAGATGATTCAAACTGGTTCGAAAATTTAAATTTTGTGCCAGATGACATGAATCCACAGCTGAGTGGATTATATGAGAATGCAGCATTGCTTCCTTATGACAGCACTAATCCGGATGTACTTTCCATGGACTCTGGCGACGAGTCCTTGCAAGATTTGTTCAATAGCATGGAAGATACTAGTGGGAAAAGGGATGTATATGAACCTGGATTTAATGCCATGCATCAGCAGTTACAGTCTAATATGCGTCCGAACTATTTATGGAGCAATGCCATTCCCATGCATCAGCAGTTACAGTCTACTATCCAACCAAACTATGTAATATCTCAACAGGGTGTTGCACCAAGGAGGCTAAAGCTATGCGATTCATTGTCTGCTGTCAATGTTGAGAGTCGTGAGAGCATAACCAGAGATGAATCGGAAGAATCAGATGTTGTAACGTCGAAATATATGGGTGGATCTGTTGAGTCAACTGCAGATGTAGATGATGCTGAGTCAACAGGGGTTATTATTATGAGCCGGCGCCATGCTCCAAGTTTAAATGTGCCTTCAGATGGAGATGATGCTGAATCCACAGGGGTTACTATCATCAGCCGGTGCCCTGCTCCAAGCTCAAATGTGCCTTCAGATGGAGGTGAAGCTGAATCCACAGGGGTTACTATCATGAGCCGGCGCCCTGCTCCAATGTCAAATGTGTCTTCAGATGGACATGAAGCTGAATCCACAGGGGTTGCTAATATGAATGGACGCCCTGCTCCAAGTGCATATGTGCCTTCAAATGGTGATGATGATGTGTCAACAGGGGTTTATATCATGAGCCAAGACACTGTTTCAAGTTCAAGCACAGATAATTCATTAACTCAACAGGGTACAGCAGCGCGAAGGTTGCGGCTACAATTGAACCTTAACACAGGACCCTGTTCTAGTGTTGATGGTTCGTCAAGTTGCATTATAGATGAAAATGGAAGTGACAAAGGGGTGAAAGCTGAGGTGAGAACTTTGTTTATTCCATAACTAATTCTAGAACTATATGTTGGTGGTAACAAGTATAATATTCCATTTTATACTGCTAGCTCCGTTCATTCTGTTTTAACAAATATGACCCCCTTTCTGACAATGAACTGCATTTTGTAAAAGCTACTTTGCTGAAAAAATACTAACAATATTTGGTGTTTTCTTGCCAGATCGAAGAGCACGTGGAAACAAACCTTGCATACAATGTTGGTTTTGTTGGCAATAGCCAGGCTGATGCACAAACAGACATTCCTGATCATGGTAACTAGTCTACTGAGCAATTATACATCTTATTATAGTTTTGTTATTGTTTAGTACCACTTTGCTAAGCCTATTCGACATGTTATTGACATGCAGATGGTGCGATGCTTGTTCCAGACGCCAATTCTGTTATGAGGCAGCGTAAGACGTTGGAGAAAAGCGACAAGGTGAAAGAGGAGTGTGGTATTCAGTCGCATGTGAGAGCATCAAGGAAGCTGGGAGGCTTCCCAGCACACATCATCTGGCCAGTTCTCTCGGTGGCTGTGCTTGTCCTTGTCAGTGTTGGGATGTACGGTTGGGCATAGTGGCTCTCCCCCGGTGGAGTTTAACATGCCGCGTTTTACCATAGGCAGTGTGCCGTGTTCCTTTGTACATAAGGTGTCTTACTGCCTGCGTTTAGACGGCTGTAAGATACCCTCGAGTGTTGGTTCCCCTTCCGGCGATCTGAGGCAGTAGAAAATCCCAAAAAAAGTCATTTGAAAAGTGAGGTAGCAAATGTGAAGGGAGGAAGCAAGTAGTAAGTGTTGCTGTAGATCTCTGTGACTTAGTGTTAGTTTTTGTTCTGCTGTTACTGCAGATGTTTGCCACCAGGTTTGTTAAGCAGTTGTAGGCTTGTAGCCATGCCTGGGGCCTTCGCCATCCCTTCTGCGTGCTGTTCCGATGATGTACTCTAGCAAGATCTGAACCTAATTTAATCTTATACATATCCTTTTTCCATTTTGTAAAACTATGTGCTTCATTTTTAGTTGCTGCTCGTGTGTATCTGATGATGTATGGTGGTTGAATCGCTGCATCTTGCTTGGGTACATAGATCATAAATGTGATTGAACTGGTTATTGCGGCGCATTATCAAGATCAGGAGCTGCAGGGGAAGCTTCCTTTACCTTTTGACGCGGTTGAAGCTTCATACAAGTCTTTGTTCGGTAGTACTTTCCATGTTTCTGTCTGGAGCTTTCGTTCGCATCCGGACACGACATGGTACGAATTCTTTTCCTTCAATCAAACTTAGTGCGGACAACTAAACAGTTTGCTGGCGTCCTCAGCACTACTTTTTTTTTTAGATGAAAGGCATTACGGCAACTCCAACGTGCCGACACATTTCGTCCGGCGCGTTTTGTTTATGTCCGTTTGGATGGAAACCACGGCTCAATACGCCGACGTAAACGACGTCTGTTTTTTTCCGTCCGCGACGACCCAAATCCGGCCCAAATTTGAGCCGAGTTTGCGTCGGCACGGAAGCGTGTGGACGACGCGCGGAGTTCTCGCCTTACCTTACCCTAGCCCGCCAACCAGTGACACATTCCCCTTTCCTTCCCTATTGCTAGTCCATCTCGCTCGTTCCCCACCCTCGCGCCATCCATCGTCTCCGCCACCACCTCCAGCCGACACACCTAGACCGTAGGAACCCCGCCACCGCGCCACCTCCCGCCGCAATCGTCGCCGTCGCCGGTAAACCGCCACCGCCACAAAAATCACCGGTCCTGCTACCACCAGCACAGCTCAGGTGAAGCTCGCAGCACCCCTTCAACCAACTCCGGTCGCCGTCACCACCAGGACCACCAGGTGTTCGGCCGTTTGCCCAAGGTACAAATCACCTCCCATGGATAGCGCGAACAAATATTTCTTTGTAAAACTATGTGATCAATAATTTATTTGATTTGGTTGTAAAACTATGTGATCAATAATTTATTCGATTTGGTTGATTTGGTTGATTTGGTTGTAAAACTATGTTATTTATTCAATTTGGATGAAATCCATTGTCTAGTAAAAGACAAGGGCAGATCAAATGGGTCGGCCCGTTGGGTGCAGTGGCCAGAAAAAGCCGGACGGGGACGGACGCCTGTTTGTTTGGCGACCCAAACGGAGGAAAAACGGACCAAAATTAGGTCTGTTTTGGTCGGCGCGTTGGAGTTGCCCTTCCACCCGCCATAAATAATAAGGCCACAAACGGTAGGTACAAGATGTTGATAAACAACTTACAACATCAAGAACAACAAATACCAGATAAACAAGAAAAAAACCCAGCTTAGAGGAAAGTTCTAATGGTGTCCGAGCTACACATAGCCCTCTTTTTTTTCAAAATTTAAATCGGAATTTTTGGGTTTAAAAAATCTAAACAAAATCCTGCGTGTAGGTAATGTTGAGATCTGACAGTGTGCAAATTTCAAATTTCAATCCAAAATTCGTATTATTTTAGGTTACACAAAAAAGATAAATCTAGCAAAATTTCAAAAAAAAATTAAACTGTGTACTTACCACCCAGATCCACCAGTTTGTTCATTTTACCCGGTCTAAAATACAAAAAAATAGAAATGAAAATTTGCACACCTGTAGATCATATCATTATCTACACCTGAAGGTGGGCTTGCCGGCTTGCTCCTAGCCCAGCCCACCAGTTTGTTCATTTTACCGCCACAAGTAAGCTAAAAGAAAGGACTCGGCAAGACCGGAGTCCCAATACAATCCGGAGTACCCACTTGGAAGGCAAGGACCTATAGTAGGACTCTGTATTCATGTGTAACTCGGTGTGGCCTACGAGTCCAGGGACCTGACCGCCTTTATAAGGAGGGCCCTGGACCTTAGATCGATAAGCTCTCAAGTCCCATAGTCGTTGATACTCGAGTTAGCGAGATCGGAACCTTGTAATCGATCTCAACACCAGCAATAAAGAACAAGCAGGAAGTAGGTCTTTACCTCCATTGAGAGTGGCTGAACCTGGGTAAATCCTTTGTCCCTCGTCGAGATTAACCAGCTCCCGCACTTCCAATCACAATGTCCCCACAACTTAGCTTCCCGGAGGAAGTACTTGCCGTGACAACCCCACGACAGTTGGCGCCCACCGTGGGGCCGATGATGGAAGGAGTTGAGATCATGGGAAAAGCTCGCCGAGGTATGGAGAAGCTCGCCATCGGCAGGGTCTACACCAACCAGTACGGCGAGACGGAGATCGACGACTAAGGGTGGAGCTCGGAGATGGACGAAGTCGATGAGGGCTACCGGCTCATCTTTGGCAAGATCAACATGTTTGTTGGTATGGTCAACGTATCAGGTAACCGAGTTAACAAGTTGGATTCTGTTTCAGAGGCAACAGCTATTGTCGAGTCCGATGGAGAAGAGTCTGTTGGCACAATCGCCGAACAAGAGGAGCAGCAGATCCCCACCAAGAAGTCGGAGATGCTGTCAGAGCCGGGTTCGGAGCCAGACTATGATGTTGATTCAGAATCAATTTTTCCCTTATTTGAAGATCGACTTGGATATGGAGTTGAGGAGGAGTACATGCAGTCACCCGTACGCCCACGCCATGTTGGAGTATACATGTCTGGGGGAAATCAATTTGATCCTAACTTGTTGACCAAGGAGATCACAGCAGACAATGCGGCAACTCGCGCCGAGGAGTTGATTACAACCCGTGAGGCCATGGAAAAGCAGCTAGCGGATGTTGCAGAAGCTAGCAGGAAATTATTGGAGGACCAAGCCGTGTCCAGGCAGAACAAGCTCGCATGCAGACAGAACAAGCTCGCGTGCAAGCAGAACATGATCTTGTACAAGCTGAGGCTTTAGCGGTGCGCAATCGCCAAGAGGAGCTTGCCTCGGTCTAGCTTAGGATAACAAGGAGTCGGCTGCGTGAAGGAACCATGATAAACCCTACCAACCTCTTTTAGACACCTATAGGTCCGAACGCAGGCGCAGGAGTCGTAGGATCAGCACCCGGGGCAGGGGCAGGAGCTCCACCTCCACCACCACTAGAAGGGAACGTAAGAGCACCCGAAGGAGGAGCTAACGGACCTAACGGGCCGCCGCCACCCGAAGGAGGAGTCGGAGCTAGAGCAGGCGGCATGGGGCCATCACCGCCACCGCCGCTAAGGTTTCACACACCACCAGGACATTACTCAAACCCAATGGACAATGTACACGCAGCCACCATGGCTTTACAGCGGATTCCTATCGAAGAAAACGCATTAGGACGAGAGGCACGACTCGCAATTGACATGCTAAAAACGGCAATGGCTCAGCAAGCGCTTTACCCCAACTTCTCAGACGCAAGCAGGGTTCATTCAACTCCATATAACTCCCGAACAAGGAGTCGGCATGATGAATCACACCCGGCCGGGTCCACGAGCGCAAGACGCCACGAACTGGCACGGAATCAACCACATGTACCAACTTTCTCAAAAGCTCAAAGAATCATTGATCAGGCACGGAATAGGAGGGAAGCTCACGCGGCCAGAGTCCCAGAAGCCGGAAGGGCCGGAGGACCACCTCCAGCAGGAGCAGCGGTTAACCAACCACAACCAACTCGCGCAGTTACAGAGGTACCTCGCCTGGAAGTTCGCCTTCCTTGACGGGTCCTGAGTGTTTATCAGAAGCCATTAGAGCCGAGTCCTTCCCTAGCGATTTCAAGGAACCTCGCAAGGTTGGCAACTACGAGCCCAGCATGGATCCGACTTCCTGGCTCAGCAGTTACGAGATGGCAATGAGTATTCACAATGCCATAGGAAATGTATGTGCCAAATTTATGTATCTCATGATGGATGGGGCAGCCAAGGTTTGGATGAGGAACTTACCCCCTAGGTCAATCAACTCATGGGAGTAGCTGAAGACTGCTTTTATTCAGAATTTCCAGGAAACTTGTAGAAATTTGAGTACCATTGATGTCCTGGAACGATGTGTTCAGAAGAAGGGAGAATCCGCAAGGCATTGGATGAAACGAGTGTCAGAGATTATCAACTCCTCACAAGGACTCCCACCGATTTTTGTGTTGATGGCAATGGAGAGGAATTGCAGCTTTAACCCAGTAAGTTGGAAGCTAGGGCGTATGAAGGAAAGTTTAAACCAAGGTATACCTGTTACCATTGGAGAGATTATGGTAGGAGCTAACAAGCACGCCGCCCCCGAAAAAACGAAGGATCAGGAGGAAGTCGGAAAAGGCCAAGGTGGTAGTAATATGAACCAGAATCAAAATCATGGAGGGACTAAGCAGACATATGGAGACAACTCCGACCTAGTAGCTAACACCAACTCCGGGCACAGGCGCAAGGAAAACAACTCCCAGGGTTACCAGGGGCGTAGGCTGACTGCTCAGGAAATATTACAAAGCCCGTGTCCTCGCCATGTCAAAAACGGGAGGTGCGGGCATACCCTGGAGCAATGTGTAGATTTGCAGCGCTGGAGAAACACTTCTGCAAACAACAGGAACGACGGTAACAATGGAGGTGGAAACGGTGGATACATAGGTAACAACGGTGGCGGAGGACCTGGCAACCATGGCGGAGGAGCTGGAAATAACCCAGGACCTAGCCAGGACGGAGGTCACCAGCTAGGAAATCACGGTGGTTTTCAGCAGAACCCTAAGCAGCTTCATGATAGTGATGATCGGTGATGGTAGCGTTGGGTTGTGCCCCAAGCAAAGGCGTGGATGTAGTAAGTAGCAGTTTTCCCTCGTTAACGAACCAAGGTTTATCGAACCAGTAGGACTTTGAAATCAACAACAAAGTGAATGTTGAAGATCTCTGGCGCTTAATCTTCAACAGATGTGGACCTGCACACACTCAACCAATTACTTTGCCCCCAACGGCGGAAAGGTTGTCAATCTTTCCGGTCTCGTATAAAATAAAGCGGTTAATTGTATAGTGAAATAGATGAAAATATGAAAGTGGACCAGAGGAGTAATGATGATGAAAAATGATGAATAAAGGTTGCAATCAATGTAAAAAGATGGACCGGGGGCCATGGGTTCACTAGTGGAGTCTCTCAAGTAAATAAAACACTCATATGATGGGTAAACAAATTACAGCTAGGCAATTGACAAGATTATAACACAAACTTAATTTAGCTATGACATAGAGAACATGATAATATTTATGTAGGCATCACGACAATGAACAAAGACCGTTGAGTCCAACTGCATCTTTGTCTAAAAAGTCCACCGTGGGATCGCTATCCAGCCTGTCACCCAGCGGGTCCCACCTACTGTCCTAGGGCAGGCCGCGGCTGGGGGTCATCCCTTCCCTGTGGGTGGCCCCCAGGGGTGCCCTCTAGACTGAAACTCCGTCTTGGCGAATAAAAAATCCTCGTAAATTTTCAGCGCATTCCGAGAATATTTTCTGTGGTAAGTTTCTGAAACGAAAAGACAGCAAAAACAGGAAACTGGCACTGGGCATCTTGTCAATAGGTTAGTCCGACAAAATGCATAAAAATGATGTAATAAGATAGTAGAAACATGTGACAACATCACAAAACTAGCATGGATCAATCAAAAATTATAGATACATTTGACACGTATCAGATAGCCAGGGGCAATACTACATAGCAACTCGGCCACATCACCCGAGTCAAGGCAGTTATCACGTTTTCACCACCAGTACCTCAAAACGAGCCAGGAAGTTGAAAGTTCGCGCTGTCAATGCCGTGGAGCCGGCAGTGCCGCAATGGTTAAGGTGGTCAGAACAACCCATCACTTGGAGTCGGGCAGATCACCCGCCAAGGATTGAAGACCCGGGGCAGCTAGCCTTAGTGGTAGCACCACAAGTCGGAGGATGTACACTTAGCAAGGTACTTATGGATGGTGGCAGTAGCATCAACATATTATATTATGACACATTCAAGAGGATGAAGTTGCAGGATAGGCAACTCATACCCATAAAGACAGCTTTCCATGGGATAGTACCGGGGAAGTTGGCAAAGCCCATTGGTAAGATTTATCTGGAAGTTGCTTTTGGCACCTTTGAAAATTTTCGGTCAGAAATTCTTCCTTTCAAAGTTGTGGACCTCCATAGCCCATACCATGCTCTTTTTGGACGACCTGCGTATTTCAAGTTCATGGCAAGACCATGTTATGTGTACTTGAAGCTGAATATGCCGGGACCTAAAGGAGTTATCACGGTAAACGGTAGCAAGCAAATGGCACTCGAGTGTGAGCAAGGAGATGCAGCTATGGCGGAAATGGCTTGTGCTCAGGAGGAGCTCAAGTTCTATAAGGCACATGTGGACCTGGAGGATAACTCGGTTCTCAAGAAGCTGGCCACAAAGGAGAAGGTGAAATTGAAGTCGGCTCAAGATACCAAGCAAGTTCATTTTGTCCCCGGTGAGTCCTCCAAGCAGTTTACCATCGGGGCGCACCTCTTTGACAAATAGGAAAGCGCGCTCGTCGAGTTCATCCGTGAGAATCGGGACGACTTTGCATGGAAGCCCTCTGACATGCCAGGAGTACCAAGAGAACTCGCCGAGCACTGCTTACATGTTAACCCTAATGCAAGACCAGTATAACAAGGACTTCGTAAGTTTCATGATGACAAAGGAAAGCTATTGGAGAGGAGGTGGCTCGACTCCTTGCGGCCGAGTTCATCAAAGAAGTGTTCCATCCAGAGTGGGTGGCCAATCCAGTCTCGGTACCAAAGAAGACGGGGGAGTTACGCATGTGCATTGATTTCACCGGGTTGAACAAAGCATGTCCTAAAGATCCCTTTGCCCTACCTCGCATCGACCAGATTATTGACTCCACAGCGGGGTCTGAGTTGCTCTATTTCTTAGATGCTTATTCTGGCTATCACCAGATTCGGCTTAAGGGGAAGACGAGTTGAAAACCTCCTTCATAACACCTTTTGGAGCTTTTTGTTACAAAACAATGCCTTTTGGACTTAAGAACGCAGGAGCAACGTACCAGAGATGCATTCAGAACTTCTTCAAGGAACAGATTGGGAGGAATGTTCACGCATATGTGGACGATGTGGTCATCAAGTCACAGAAGAGCGACTCCTTGATCGCCGACTTGGCAGAAACCTTTGAGAACCTACGTAAGTACAAGATGAAGCTCAACCCAGGCAAGTGTGTATTTGGAGTCCCTGCAGGCAAACTCTTTGGCTTCATCGTTTCAGAAAGAGGAACTGAAGCAAATCCAGAGAAGATCAAGGCTATTCACAATTTACATAGACCGACTTGTTTGAGAGATGCTTAGAAGCTTGCAGGCTGTGTGGCAGCCTTAAGAAGATTTATATCACGACTCGGAGAGAGGCAAGTCCTCTCTACCGACTCATGAAGAAGTCGGATAAGTTCCTTTGGGAGAAAGAAGCTGACGACGCCTTTGAAGAGTTGAAGAGAACTTTATCAACAACGCCAGTCCTTACAGCTCCTACAGATAAGGAGCCCATGTTGCTATATGTAGCTGCCAACGAGAGAGTTGTCAGCGCAGTGGTGGTTGTGGAACACAAGGAGGAAGGAAAGAAGTACCCAGTACAGCGTCATGTCTACCACATCGGCGAGGTCCTTACTGACTCCAAGCAAAGGTACCCACAGTGGCAGAAGCTAGTCTATGGAGTCTTTTTTAGCAAATCGAAAGCTCAAGCATTATTTTCAAGAGCATCCTATCAAGGTGGTGAGTTCAGCACCACTGGCAGATATTATCCGCAACAGGGATGCGACGGGACGAGTCGCAAAGTGGGCAATTGAGTTAGGTCCTTATCATATAATGTATGAACCTCACACAACAATCAAGTCGCAAGCTCTGGTGGACTTTGTTAATAACTGGACCGACTTCACATCATCACCACATTCGTCCTGCACCAAGTATTGGACGATGCACTTTGATGGATCTAGACAACTTGAAGGTTCAGGAGCCGGCGTCGTTCTAACTTCACCAAAAGGAGATAAGTTAGCATATGTTCTTCAGCTGCACTTTACTTGCACGAACAACATGGCAGAATATGAGGCCCTGCAACATGGGCTCCGCATGGCCAAGGAGATGAACATTAAATGCATTAGGTGCTTCGGGGACTCAGATCTCGTAGCACAACAAGTATCAGGAACTTGGGATTCGAAGGATGCAAATATGGCAGCTTACAGGAGAGCAGTTGAGCAGATTGCCGGGTACTTTTCTGGTTACCAGGTGGAGCACATTGACCGTCGCAAGAACGAGGCAGCAGATGCACTGTCAAGGCTAGGTTCTCGAAGAGAGAAAGTACCACCAAATGTCTTCTTAGATGAGCTTCACCATCCATCAGTAAAGTTGCCTTCAGAGGAGGAGCTCGCGTTTCCAGACCCGGAGTCAGCTTTGGCCGCAGCAGCACACGCAATTCCGGCTTGGACGGAGCCGTACTTAGCATATCTACTTCACTGTGAACTTCCAGAAGATGAAGTTAAAAAGAGGCAACATATCAGGCAGTGCAAGTCCTATACAGTAATTGATGGGGAGTTGTTCAGGAGAAGTACTACTCGAGTTTATCAACGATGTGTGTCCCCAGAAGAAGGCCGACAAATTCAGCAGGAGATCCATGCAGGAGATTGTGGCCACCATGCATAAACAAGGTCCTTAGTGTCAAAAGCTTTCAGGCACGGCTTCTTTTGGTTGACCGTGCACCTGGATGCTGAGAATATAGTCCGAGTTTGTGATGGGTGCCAAAGATACGCAAGACAAGATCATGTACTAGTGCAAGAGTTAAGGACTATTCCCATCACTTGGCCGTTTGCAGTCTGGGGGCTTGATATGGTGGGTCCTTTCTCAAAGTCGCCTTGCCAGAAGACTCATCTGTTGGTTGCGGTTGACAAGTTTACCAAGTGGGTTGAAGTTGAACCCGTCAGCCGAGTCGATGCAGCATCAGCTGTCAGGTTCATCAGAAAGATAGCTACACGCTTTGGATGCCCACACAGTATTATTACAGACAATGGAACCAACTTGTCAGTTGGAGAGATGGCCAAATTCTACGGAGAAAACAACATCCGACTTGATCTAGCCTCGGTATTGCACCCGCAGTACAATGGACAAGCAGAGCATGCAAATCAGTAGTTACTTAGAGGGATCAAGCCCAGATTACGAGTTCCCCTGTTGCGAGCTACCGGGTGCTGGGTTGAGGAGTTACCAGCAGTTCTCTGGAGTATACAGATGACTCCCTACAGATCTACCGGCTTCACGCTGTTCTTCATGGTCTACGGAGCGGAAGCAGTCTTGCCTAGCGACCTACTTCACGAATCATCACGAGTCGCCAATTATGTCGAGACAGAGAACGAGCTCGCTCGCCAGGACTCGGTGGACGCACTTGAAGAAGCAAGGGAGTTATCCCTCGAGAGATCTGCAGTTTATGAACAGGACTTAAGACGATATCATGCTCGCCGAATCAAGAGCCGGACTTTCCAAGAGGGAGACTTAGTGCTTCGGTTAGTCCAAAGTAAGGAAGGGATGCACAAGTTATCTTCATCATGGGAAGGACCGTTCGTCATCAGCAAGAACTTGCACAGCGGGTCGTACTATCTAATGAATGTACGAGAGCCAGCAAGAGAAAGTGAAGGAGCTGACACAGCTCATACGTTGAACCCCTATGCAGAGGCGAAGAGGCCCTGAAACATAGCATAGTTACGTCCTTACTATAGCTAAAATCCTATAAGCAAAGTGTACAAGTTAGGAAAGAGCCCAGAGAGCTATGCAACATTGTAACACGTTTATTATGATCAAGGGAATAAAGCTGAATTATCTACGGTAAGAGTTTTTGTCGAGTCACTCAGTATGTGCGTTTTATATTTTGTTTACTTTGATCATATGGTCCTCGGGGGTTTGCCTTTCAGAAAAAGTCAAGCTTTAGACTCATGGATGTAATGTCCCGGGGTTTTCCCCAAATTAGATTTTGCCTGTTATTTTCTTTTTGCATCATCATGACATCATGCATCATATCACCTTGCATTTTTTCCGAAGAAATCAAAATATTATTTTGGCAAAACCTATATTTTTGTTTTGCAATTTTCCCCTCTTCTTTTTCTTTTCCCTCTTTTCTTTTCTCTCCTTTCTTTCTCTCTTTTCCAATTCTTCAATTGGGGATTTCCCTAATTCCTTCTCAGGCCAGGGAGCAAACTCGGTTTGGCCCATCTCTTCTTTTCTCCAAAGCCCATGGCTACTTCCAGCCCAGCACCCACCTCTCTTCTTCTACCTTTTGACGTCATCCTGTACGAACCCCTCCTCCACCACATGATCTCCTCCACCTCCGTTCGATGCACGTCGTCCAGTGCCTCCCTCTTCTATAAATCATGTCCCCGAGCAAACCCTAAGTCTCCTCTTCCTTTCCCCCCACGGCAGCGCCGCCGTTCCCTTCCTCTTTGCTTCGGTGTCGCCATGCCGAGCAGCGCGCCCTAAAGCTCCGTGGTCGACCTCCGTTCGTCGTTACCGTCAGCCTACGCCACCCTGAGCCTTGAGATGATGTCTACGATCTGCGCCTACATCTTCTTAGTCTTCTATCCGGAGGAGCCGGATCCCGGAGCTGCCAGGAAACTGCCAAGCTCGTCGTCGTCTACGTCCACCCGGAGCACGCCAAGGTCGCCGTTCGTCTTCGTCGCCTACATCATGCCTCCAGTCGTCCCCGAGCCAAATCCTCTCGCCAGCAGCCTCCCCGAGGCAAGCTTCACCTCGTGCACCCTTTTCCCCTTAGAATCTGTCGTCGTGGGCGCCGTGCTGTTCGCGCCCGAGCTCCATGGCCACCACGGCCATGGCAGCCGTTCCTTGTCCACACGCACGCAAGCGCTGCTGCTGCGGTTGCCTGCTTGCTTCCGCACCCCTGCGTCCAGCACCACCCTCTCCTGCACAAGCACACCCAGCTCGTCCCCAGCAACGTTCGATCTTCGTCGTCGCCGGTTCCGTCCGTTCCCGTCCGCCCCTATTCTCTGAACCCGGAGTCTGAACCTGTTGCCTTTCAAAAATTCAGTTATCTTCTTCCTCTTCTTCTTGTAAATCCCGAACCGACAATCATCACTGGCGCACCCGCAGCCCAGTGGCTTTGCTCTCTGTTAACTCTCCCGGCCAGCCCAAGTTCGATCCCTGGCAGCACCCAAAGGCCACCCTTTTTCCTGTCTTTTATTTCTTTTTGCAAATATGTTTAAATCATATCTTTAAATGTATAACTCCAATTGCAAAGTACTCCCTCCGTTCCACAATATAAGATGTTTTAGCCTTTTTCCACATTTACATTTGGATCACATGTATCTAGACATGTTTTAGTGTATATGTCCATTCTCTTTCCATTCCTTTTAGTCCGAATCTAGACAACATGTAAAACACCTAAAACATCTTATATTATGGAACGGAGGGAGTATATTATATGAATTTTGATCAGAAAAATATAAGGAATGTGAATATGCCATCTATGCTCATGTTTGCATCATGTAGCTTGCATTTTAGTTGTGTTTTGTTTATCACCTAAATAATTAAATATGAAATATGTGGGTTCTAATTTAATTGTTGACCCGGTTCCATTTAATTTTGAGTAGCTCCTTTTTCCTGTCTTTTATTTCTTTTTGCAAATATGTTTAAATCATATCTTTAAATGTATAACTCCAATTGCAAAGTATATTATATGAATTTTGATCAGAAAAATATAAGGAATGTGAATATGCCATCTATGCTCATGTTTGCATCATGTAGCTTGCATTTTAGTTGTGTTTTGTTTATCACCTAAATAATTAAATATGGAATATGTGGGTTCTAATTTAATTGTTGACCCGGTTCCATTTAATTTTGAGTAGCTCACCCATGCATTGTTTAGACTTGCTAATAACATTTAATTTTGATGGTTAGAAAAATAACTTGAACCCTATATTTAAATGTCGGAATCTCAGTTCCGTTTAATTTGGCTTAAGTGCATCTCTCATGTCTTGCCATGTCATGCATGCATTGCATCAACATGCCGCTTCTTTTGCCGTAGTAGTAAAATGCAATCTTCCGTTGTCCAGTGTTTGTTGCTTCTTCGGGAATAGGACGTTGAGTTGATGTGAGCAACGACAGGTTCTGCTACCTCTACCGGATTGCAGGCAAGTGATACTCCCTTGCTATCTTTGCTTGTTTTCTGTCTCTTACTCCACCTATCTTTTGTTCCTTGCTAGCCTTATGTCACGATGCTTGTGTCTCGATCCTATATGCATGTTTACCTGGCAGCCATGATATAGCCACACCTCTACATCCTATTAACCTGTTGTTTGTTTATCTTGTTAGCCTTGCGAGTCGTAGTGCATGCTTAGGTGCTTTGCTTGAGTCCTGTTCTCTTTATCTAGTCTTGTTGTTAACATGATAGCTAGACTCAACTTAAATGGTAATCTTTAATTTCTGTTGCGATGGGAATAACTTAATAAAGATAAGGCACCGGCGGAAGGCCAATCGTGGTGATTTGTTCTGCTAGTGTCGCCTAGGACCCGAGTTCTTTTCCGCTGATCCAAGACTAAGCGCACTAACCACATGTGGGAGTTCTATGGGCCTCCCCGCAATCTATTACCGGATCCTCAAACCTGTCCAGGAGCCACAACTTAGTTCGGGTGTTTCCATTTGCGCGCATACAACGATGATGATGATGATGAGAAGGTAAGATGATGATGGTTACGTGGTTACTTACGGTAGGGCTTGCGGTACGTTCATTTATCGAGTGTGGAAGGAGGGCAATTGTATGAGTGCTCCTCCCGAAGCCGTCCACGCAACGGTTAGGCCCACCTCGAAGCTTCGGCCGGACTCTCAAGGTGGATCAGACCTAGCTAGGTGGCTCCCTGGACTTGTTTGTAGAGAAGGGAAGTATTGCGTCGAACGCTCCACCGGTACACCTCTAAGCGAGTGTTTCGATGCGTGTGGGTTCATTGGTGCATCCCTGCAGGGTGAAATCTTTTCGAAAAGCCGTGTCCGCGGTTATGGACCACTTGGTGAAATGCGCTGGCTAAAAAGATCATAGGCAACTTGCACCTAATGATTATAACTTGACTAGTAAGATAGATTACTTGAATAATAACCCATAATACTTATCCACCGTGTGAGTTGCCCTGATTGCTTCCTCGCGGGTGGTTGATCGAGGGAGTAATACTTGGGCGGGTTTTTGATGTGGTGAGTAGTATAGTTGGTTTCTTATGCGCTCTCTTACCTTGTCTCTGATAGACGAAAGTTGCAGTGTGACTCTATAAGTTGATAGTGCTGCTTGCCGCCGCCTCAATCGCTAACCCTCTTTCCCCGGAATTCCAGCTTTGATATATTATGAGTATTACTTGCCAGTATTGTTTATAGTACTGACCCCTTCGGGGCTGCTATTCCAATGCAGCCGACAGGTTTGAAGTTTGACGACGTTAGCTTGGGAATCCCTCCGGCTTGGCCTGGGCAGGGATATGGTGCCTTCGTTTATCTTCAGGACTCTTAGTCCAATTTGTATCTTGTCCGTAGTCGGACGCTACCCGCTTCTGTTGTTATTTTGGATCTTTGTATTGTATCTTTGCTCTTGACTCGGTGAGTCGTTGTTGTATATATGTTCTTTTGTGGGTTCCATCGAGAACTGTTGTAATGTTATCACAATTCCACCCGCATAACGTGTGTGTTGCGACGTGCACGTTATGCTTGGTGGGCGTCCTTTAGGATTGTTATTACGCGGATTTGGCTGGAACGCTAAAATCTGCATAGTACCGATCTTGGGGCGTTACAATAGATCTGGCAAAAAGCCAACTTATTCCTGATTTTTACTGGTAAGTTAGATGCATCTCGCACAATATGGCTAGTCTAAAGGCATGACTTGTTTCGAACTCCTATGATGCCTAAAAAGGACTTAGGAGGTCACGATCTCGTCAGAGCAAACTATTAGCAAAAGTGATGTGAGGCCTACTTATTTGGACTAAATTCAGGAGGGTTATAAGAACCAAAAAGACTTGTATTAAAAGGACACCAGCATGTCCATTACATAAAAACAAGTCGCCAAATATTCCAGCACCAAAAGCATAAGTTTTTACAACCAGCAGCCGAACAAGTGGCATAAGTTATCATTACAACTCAAAAATCATCCAAGGAGTTCTCCTTTTCTGCAGCAACGCTATCTTTTTTGCGCAGGAGTTTGATCAGTGGAGGTATTTCCTTCAGCTTGATTAGACGAGTCCTTCATCGCAGCCTCATCACCACGAGGAGCATTAGCTGCAGTACCTTGAGCAGAGATTTGCGGGGCAGACGAGTCCTTCACCGCTAGAGCAGCTTCTTCTTCTTGATGCTGGGAGTCACCACCATCTTCTGGACGAACTCGAGCACGAGTTGGCGCTACGGGAGTTGATAACACTGGCCCGGCAGAAGTTGGTGCACCGACAGTTGATTGTGAAGGAAGGCCGAAGTCCACTAGAGGAGGAGTCTCCAATATAACCTTTTTGTTGTCCGAGTCATAATGATGGGTCCTGCTGACTGCTGTTGGGAGACCCCAAGAGGAAGGTATGAAGCAGCATAGCGGAAATTTTCCCTTGATTAGAAAACCAAGGTTGTCGAACCAGTAGGACTTGGAGAAGGCTTAGCAAGGTGTCAATAGCGCCATTTCTCGATTATTGACATGGACCTACACACAATCACCAACAAACTACTTTGCCCCAACAAAACAGAGAGGTTGTCAATCTCTCCGGCTTGCCAAACACAAAGAATTAAATGTGTGGATGTAAAATATGATGATGATGAAATATGACCAGCGAGCAAATGATGATGAAAAGCTATGAAGACGGTTGTAAGCAATGTAGGAAAGTAGGACCGGGATCCACAGTTCACTAGAGGTGTCTCTCCAAAATATATACATGATGGGTAAACAAATTACAGCATGACAATTGACATAATTGTAGGCGCACAACAAGGCTATCATAAAACAATATAGTTCACCGCTTCATCTAATATGGGCATTACGTCAAAATACATAGACCGTCATCCAACTGCATCTATGACTAATAATCCACTCTGGGATCGCTATCCAGCATGTCACTCGAAAGTATTAAGTTGCAAGCAACATATCATTGCAATAAGCAAAGTGCATAATGTAAGCAATGTAGATAACATGAAGAAATCACACCGCTGTTTTCTCCCTAGCGGCAAAAGCACATCTCTAGCCTTAACCTTTCCTGTCACCGAACTCAGACAAAGAGAGGCATGAACCCACTATCTAGCGTAAATACTCCCTCATACAACACTAACAATTACTTGGCCAAAGAAACCACTAGCATCAGATAGCATGCAAGATCATAGATGAAACCCATAACTGAAGAAAAGTAATGACTTCCACAATTCATCGGATCCATGCAAACACAATCATGTAGCAGTTACAAATAGATGATCTTGATCATGATAGGAAGCTCACAAGATCTAAACAATGGAGTACAAGGAGGAGAGACAACCATCTAGCTACTGCTATGGACCCATAGTCCCGTGGTTGACCACTCACGCATAACTCCGGAGGCAGGCATGGTGGTGTAGAAGCCACCAACGTCGATTCCCTTCTCCGGCAGGGTGCCGGGAAGAGCTTCTGAACCCTCCCGAACTAGGGTTTGAGATGGCGGCGGCCTCGGACGTATTCTGGAGATTATGATCACGCCTCCTTTGTTTTTAGGTCAGAGGAGAATTTATAGGCGAAGGGGCGGCGCGAGGCGATGGACAGGGGCCCCAGGTGGGCCCCACGCGCGGCCAGGGGGGGGCGTGGCCAGGTGGCGTCTGGAGCCCCTGTGCCTCCCCTCCGGCTGTCCTTCGGGTTCCGTCTTCGTTTCATATTGGAAATAATTCCCGTAAATTATGAGAAAAATCCGAGAAACTTCCCAGAACAACTTTTCTGAAACAAAAAGACAGCAGTAAACAGGAACTGGCACTAGGCATCTTGTTAATCGGTTAGTTCCATAAATCATGCCAAAATGATATAAAAACATTGTAAAAACATGTGGCACTGATATATAATCAAGCAGGAGCATCAAAAAATGTAGATACGTCAGAGACGTATCAGGTCCAGATTTCTAGGTCCATCTTCTCAACAATCTGACAACCAAAAGGTCTGACAACAATTTGCAATTTATTAAACTCTTCCTTGGTGAAAGGGGAGCCGTCCTCGTGTTATTCTGGCCTACCCAAGGTTAGCAGAGCATGCTCCACAACCGTTGGGTAATATGAGCGCGCCAGAGCAAGAACACAGACAACCGCGCGCCTGAAGGACGATTGTTTCCATGCCTTCACATACGCAGGAGCTCGAGACAACTCCCTTACCAGCCGCTCAGGAGTTGAAGGACACTTCTTTTGCGGGGAAAGGTAGGTCACAATGGCCTTAGCACCTTCTTGTAGACCATGACAATAGTCCAGAAGCTCGCTCATCTGCTGGCTGACTGACAACTTCACCTTTGGAGAACTCGGGCCTAGACAGTTACAGAAAGTTAATATAACAAACCATAGGACACAGAATTAAGTGCAATGATAGAGAAGGAGCAACACTTACCAAAAATTTGCTGGGTCATCACTTTGATGACCTTGCGGCAACAGTCCAAACCAGTGTTTAAGTCCTTGATGGCCTTTTCAGCAATTTTCTTCATGTTGGCAGCTGCCTTCTTTACATCTCAAGTTCAGCACAGACTCTTTTCAAGTCTTTCTCAAGATGGAGGGAGTGTTCTTTCTCAAAGAGGGCAGCTTTAGCGGAAGCAGCCGCCTTGTCCTCCAATTCTTTCATTTCTCTCTTCATGAGAGAGATAGTATTCTGCAAAAGAACAAAGACAACAAGTTAAAGGATTGCTTTAAAAGATAGCTCCAATTCAACAAGAGTAACAACTTGGCACTGAGGGGCTACACGAAGTTCTTTTCGGCAAAATTCAAGTCCAGGGAGTTCAGATTTTCAACAGTTCTAAAAGAAGACACTTATGAGACCCAAGATGTTGAAAAGCAACAACTTAGCACTTGGGGGCTACATGGGTTTAAAGTTTCAAGCTAATGGTCTGGACAGTTTAAAGGTAGTAGCTCCGAGTTGTCGCAGGCTAAAAACCCGACGCTTGGGGGCTACTCACTGATTAGATTTTCAAGTCCTACAGGCTACATAAGTTGAGGTATAAAGTCTTACGCCCTGAGTCATCGCAGGCTAAACGACTCGGCGCTTGGGGGCTACAGTATGAAGTTCGAATTTATCTACGAAAAACTGGATGTGAAAAGCACCTATCTTAGTCTCAAGTCGCCACAGTTAGGTGCTTGGGGGCTACTGATATAGGGGAAGATGTATTTAAAAGGAGAAAGGAAACTTACAGAATGAATCAGCTTGAGGGACATCAGGCTTGACAACTCTTCACTCTACAGCCGTGCGGCTTCTTCGTTCAGCTTAGAGGCCTCCTCCCATGCCTCCATGAAGGACTTGTTATCGCCAATCCGAAGACGACCGTAGTCAATTGTTAGTGTGAAGGCTGGATCAGAGGTCCCTTTGCAGCTTCAGGAGGAGTTGCCTTGGATGTGCTCTTCATGGCATATTGAGTTCCGGCTTTGGGCTGGGACTTGGCAGTCGGCGGAGTCTTGACCCGAGTTGATAAGATGGACTAGGGGATGGGAGGAGGAGATGCAGCAATTGTCACACCTGTTGAAACAGGTGCCGAAGGAGTCGCCTTGGTGCTCGTGGAGGTGGAAGTCGTAGGAGGAACCTCAGGCTTACGCACTAAGGTAATGGTGGCCACGTTCTTGACCTTGGTAGAGGGGCGAGCCCTGAGAATGAATATGGATAAAGCCAGAGTTATATTGAGCAGTTAAAAAGAAAGCAAAAAGGTCAGAAGGATACAATTGGGAAATCAACTTACCCAGTATTGGTCTCAAGGTCTAGAGAAGCATTGGAGTCGGAGGAAGGCATGACTCCAGAATCGTAGGAGACTTGTGCTTGCGACAGTACGAGGAGAGGTCGAGGGAGACTTGAGCTTGCGAGGACTTGAAATCAATAGTGGAGCATCAGCTGGCCCACAGCTTCGCAGCTTCCTCTTCTTTGCAGCCTCCACGCCCTGCGTTGGCTTGTCATCTTTAGTAGTTGGACTTCTAGTTGAGAAAAGGCGTGAGAAGGGCACCTTTGCAATGACGGTCCGACCCCTCTTCTTGGTGTTCTTTGAAGGAGTTGGAGCCGAGTCCTTGTCGCTTGACGACTCTCCTGAAGAAGTCGACACGGCAGCAGGAGGGTCCAAGTTGGAGGGACCCTTACCAATGACAACAAGAGCTTCAGGCGAAGACTCCTGGTTCTCTTCATCAACGCCGTCATCACCAGCGGCTCTGACAGTTTGTTCATTTTTTACGGAGGCTTCTTCCTCGTCGTCTCCCTCAGTGGCGGGAGTCCTCTTCCACCAATTATCATCCAATTGAGCAAAGACAAGTTCAGAATACAAATTCAGAATACAAGTTCAGAATACAAGTTCAGAATACAAGTGTTTGGAATTTACCACTGGTGGAGGAGTAGTCACACAGAAAGGGGAAAGAACAAAGTGTTCTTGGTCCTTGATCAGTTTCCCCGTCAGCTTCTTTATTAGGCGGTTGATTTCAACACCGCTGGTTAGTTTCTCGGACATCCGGAGATCGTCAGTGATGCACCGGGTGTACTCGAGAATCAACCTCTTCCTTGGGCTGAGAGGATGGATTCTCCAGGTGGTCCAGCATCGCACCAGGTCCATGCCTTCAAGTCCATGAGACACAAGGGCGCGAAGTCGGACTAGTAAAGCTTCAACTCGGGGGCGAGCTTCCTCTAAGCACTTCACCTTCAAGAGAGAATCCGGGGAGGCGAGGTTCGTCTTCAGGAGACGTGTCCTTGCAATAGAAGTAAGTTTTTTTGCCAGTCCTTGACATGGCTGGCAAGAATAGGTTTGGGAAAGATGGAGCCTTGACGCCGTTGAAGCGCGACGGCTCCACATTGAAGTAGAGGACCGCCAGAGTACTCAGGTTGGTAATTACAGTAGAAAAGCTCAAGCCAGAGGTCTATGCCCGGCTTGATTTGGAGGTAATCCTCATAGAGAGTAACGAAGTTGGAAAGATTCAAGATGTAATTGGGTGCTAGGTCGTGGATTCGGAGCTTGTAGAAGTTAAGGACCCAACGAAAGAAAAGGTTACCAGGGGGAGTGAAGCCGCGGAAGAGATGCTCGCCGAAGACGACGACCTCCCTGACAGCTGGTGACGGCTCGACCTCCTCGCCGGCGACATGCCACTTGATGTGGGAGGGAATGAGGCCGGTCAGCTGATATTCCTTAAGTGTTTCCTGGGACAGAATAGATCTGCCCCAGTTCGCGGAGATAGTTCGCCGTGGAGCTGGAGTGGCGGCAGCAATGTCAACCACGGTGTTGAGGGGGGCTTTCCCGGCCTTAGCCTTCCTCTTGGTTTGCTTGGGAGCCATGGCAGAAGAAGGAGAGAGGTGTGTGCGTGCGTGGGTGCGGCCACGTGCGTACGAGGAGAAGCAGAGGAAGAAGACGAAGTGGAGGGGACAAATGAGATCTGGTCCCCCCACTTTAATACTTATAAGGGGATAAGGAAAACCCTAGAGAATAATGGCGCCGCCTGTCGCGATAAACTCGCGAAAATATCGGGTGGACCGCGACAATATCGCTGGTCAAAGATGCGGCGAACCCGACGCATCAAGGAGACCGCGGTCAATAGATGACACGTGCAAGAATGAAAATGATATAAAATAATCCAGAAAGGCCGACTTGTCTCAAGGACGGGTCCTTAGTAATATGAGATAAAAGAGTTCTCCCTCCTAGCCGACTCATGAAAAGTTACAGCAACCCGGCCAACCAGAGAGTGGAGGTCGAGTGTGGCGGACTTGAGTAAGGGAAGAGGGGTGACTCGTTTCAACAAATTCATTGTTTATATGAAGGAATTCATCTTGGAGGTAGCAGCATGCGACTTTCGGATTATCAGCTCCCAACGAAGAAGTCAGGAAAAAGGAGTCAGACGAATACGCCAAGACTGCCCCCAAGATAAATTCGGGGCTACTGATCGGGGATACTTTCCGGTTCGGCCCCTGGAGCCGGAAAGTGGACCCGCCAAGACCAAGAAGTCCCAAGCCGGATTACACTTCAAGCAACATGGGCTGGGCTAGGAGCAAGACGGCAAGCCCACCACAAGTTAGCTAAAGGAAAGGACTCGGCAAGACCGGAGTCCCAATACAATCCGGAGTAGGACTCCGTATTCATGTGTAACTCGGTGGGTCTACGAGTCCAGGGACCCGGCCGCCTTTATAAGGAGGGCCCTGGACCTTAGATCGATATGCTCTCAAGTCCCATAGTCACCGATACTCGAGTTAGCGAGATCAGAACCTTATAATCGATATCAACACCAGCAATAAAGAATAAGCAGGAAGTAGGTCTTTACCTCCATCGAGAGGGGCCGAACCTGGGTAAATACTTTGTCCCTCGTCGAGATTAACCAGCTCCCGCACTTCCAATCACAATGTCCCCACAACTTAGCTTCCCGGAGGAAGTACTTGCCGTGACAACCCCACGACAACACCTGATATTTTGTCCGCATTTTTTGGAACTTAAAAATGCAAATCCTAATTTTTTGAAAAATGTGTTGTCTATCTTGGGATCCCAAAAAACGCCGCTCTCGGTTTAAAGCCGTTGATGTCCCCTCCCGCGAATGAAGCACTAGGGGAGCGGCGAAGACAAAATCTCCGAGAGAAACTGCATCGAGGTGAAGCACGCGCTCGTCTTCTCAAGGTACGGCGAGCCAATGCCTGACCTTCCTCCTACATGTCCTAAGGGAGACCCCTACCCCCTCGATTTGGCTCGAAGAGTGCCGTACCATCGATAATGGAGACACACACCATAGAGAATAGGAAGGACCACGAACGAGGCTGCCAATAGAGGGACACATAGGCTGCCTCAATAGTGCACTGAGCACCGAGCTCATCGAGAGGATCCTTGCCACAAACCACGAAAACACCCACGAAGAGAAGCAAATTGGTGAGGACGAAGATGAAGAAGACGCAACACTGAGTAACTGTAGCGGCAATGAGCACTAGAGCAGAGCATGCGAGAGAGAGAGAGAGAGAGAGAGCACGGTGCTTGCACCATCCTAACACATCGCTCCAAACGGGAGAGAGGACCCTTCCCCTCGCTGCCCACGCACACGGGCACCGACCCCCCCACGAACGAATGGAAGGAACATGCAAACATCACGCATATGGAGATGCAAGATACCTAGACCAATCGACTCGGCGCTAACACCACTGCTGGGACCACGTCGCCCACAACCGGAACCAAAGGAAGACCAAACCCACTCTCACCCAAAGTGGCACCTTCATAAGGTGACGACGCCCATGGTGCCGCTGCCGCCCGATCCAAGGATTTGGGATTTCTCCTAGAAAAGAGAGGGGGAGGAAGGAAGGGGAAAGAACGTCAACAATGCCTCCAGGGAAAATGATGGCACCCACATGCGTTTCCACCGTCACGAATGGCGTGACCAAACCAGGGATTTCTCCCGGTTCTCGCCCTAGCTCCGCCACCTAGCCCCACAATAGATTCGGCAACCAGAGGTCATCAGAGCTTAGGACCAGCAACATGGGGCACACATAGCGTAGGAAGAACCTTCCTTCAGATTTGGATTCGGGACAAGCGCATCAACCCCTTCACCATGTCCACCACCAGTCACCTCCATGCCATCCTCACAACCGAGGAGGAGGACCAACACTTGTGCGCGCTGCTCTTCACAGAGCCAATGTTGCCTCACCACCCGAGATAGTCGCCTCGACATCCAGAGTCCACCGCAAAGGCATGCATGGAGCTACTAGATTCTCGCCGCTACCTTCATCAATGGCCGCACAACTTCTCGGCAGTCATCTCTAGTAGCGGTGAGGGGAGGTGGCGGCGCTAGGGATTGGTTCGCCTCCCGAGTCACCCTAGAGGGAGCAACATGGCACTATTCTTTGCGAAATCCAAAGGGATTTACTTAGAAAGCTGAGCGTAAGAGCATCTCCAACCGCAATTGCCAAATTTGACCCCCTTTTTTGTCCCGGGACACGTCCAGACGTGTTCACAAACAGGGGATGGGAATGCAGCCATCCCCGTTAAATCCCACCCCTTAATACCATGCAAACACATGAAACGTGGATCCTCCACCAAAACATCGATCATTCACACAGCGGACAACCTACTAGATAAAAAGTTTAGACAAGTTTCGACTCCCTTTGTCTTCCTTGCCTCTTGTGGAGCCTTATGTCTTATTGATCTTGTTAGTGCTTTAAATGGCATATGAGGAGTAATGATCCCTTGTGTGTGCGTTTGTATTCAAATGCAAATCCTAAAGATAATGCACGAATCTTGGGGGGAGCTTTTCTTTATTATTTAGAACACTATCTTATCAATTGACATTTGATCCTTTCAAATGGCATTTAATTTCTTTCCTTGGTGTTTATGGAAGACAAACCTTTTCCTTCTGTGTTTTGTGCCATCATGAAAAGTGTAGAGAGTGTTTGGTTTGTTTGTTGTAACCTTGCTCTCTCTAGGGAGTTGCTTTCTCATTTCTCGATTTGTGTCTTATCTTCTTAAAATGAGAAATCTCTTTGAGCATGTGTCCTTTTATCTTTCTTCTATGCTCATTGATCTTGCTTAGGTATCTTCATTTGTATCTATTGAAATTTTATATCTCATCCATAGATATTTGTTTCAATTGGTATCTCTTATGGGAGCTTTGATACCTTGTTTCTTGATTTTATTTTACTTGATATCTTTCAAGTAATATTCTTTCTTTTGGTATCTTTTCTTCTAGTTGGTATCTTATTTTCACTTGGTGTCTTATCTCTCATGTGTTGTTCGAGTTGATTCCTATTGATATCTCTTACTTCATGTGTTGATGTGTTTTGGAATCAATCATTTGTTGATTTGATTTGGATTTTGACAAATTTGGACAACCATTTCATGTCACACGTTGGTGTGCCTTCTTGTTTTTCTTGGTATTTTTGTCCAAATTGTATCTCTCTTGGTTCTCGTAAGTCTTTGCATGCTTATTTACTAATATATATATTTTATGGAATGCTAGTCTTTCTTGATCCAATATATAGGGGATACTCCACCAAATCCTAAATTGGCTAAGATGTGCATGAAATTCAATTTCATATCTATATGCACATATTTATGTGGAGTGTGTCCTATGTATTGTAGTTTATCTAACTACTATGGGACCCAATGAGTTTGGGAACCATTTTGTACTTGAATTTTGTTTTTAGGTACAATGGAGATGCATTGGATGTTTGCCTCCTTCATAAGGAAGGTGTTCTCACCATGTGATTATAGGAGTCAAGCTATGGTGGCTAACAAACTATCATCTTCTTCAACACTAATGATGTCTCGATAACAAGTATCTATCCCATGCATACTTTTCTAGTTTCAACCTTGTGTAGGTTGCCTCTTGGCATGAAATCAATTTATATGCAATTGTTGTGGTTTTGGCCTATTTCCTTCACTTGGTATATCTTTGTGATATTTGCGTTGAAATTGCAAAAACCTTTCCTTCAATTGATATCCTCTTTGTGATACTTGTTGCCTTATCTCAAATCTTTGATGTGTATGAATTTCATCTATATACAATAAGATAAATTTGAGCTATCTGCTATGCTTTTAAGCAATAATCTTATTTGTGTATTTATGACTTCCCTTTGGATACCTTGTTCTCTTCTTCTCTAACCATTTCGTATGTACATGTTTATTTGTGGGTGTATATCATCAATGATTTATCTACTTAGAAACCTATACATATGAGAGAGGTAACTTTTTCAATTGGTATCCTTTTTTCTTGTCGAGTCACCTTGATTATTATCTTTGATTCTTTGGTGGCTTCAAAAAGAAATTCGCATTTACCTTTATTTGCATTTTTACGCACTCATGTTTTATTGAAGATCTTTGACTTCATGCTTATCATGGTGAGCATGTTGATTTGTATTTCCTAAATGTTCTCACTAGCTTTTGGCTTTTTTCAATTGGTTTTAGTTTCCAATTGGTATCCTTGAGCTTGTGAACATTTTTTTTTAAATAATCTTCTTTGTATCTTGGTTGGGCCTCTCTTATGTTGAATCTTTTAAATTGGTATCTTCTTTTGGCTCAACCATACCTTTGGTGCAAGTGCTATGTTTTGTTTTATGCACTCTTGCACTTCTTGTGTGTTTTAAATGATTATGGGGGAGTGATGATTCCATTTTTGTGCACTCCTCAATAGAGCATGAACATTGGGGAGCTTCTCCATTTTCACTTAGAACACTCCTTGCTCAAATCATAAAATCTTTTGGTTTGTTGGATCTTCTCGATTGCTTGTTCCTTTGTGGGAAGATGTTTAAAGGGAAATCTTTTTATTTGCAATCTTGGATCCTCAATATAGTTTGACTTTCTCTACCTATTCGTCATTGAACATGTGCATTTGATTTCACTCATATCTTGAGAAATGCACACCTTATGGAGGAACTCATATTATATTGGCCTTCCAAATTTTTCCACCCATTGCGGCAATAGATGCCAGTGGGGGAGAAGTTTAGATGTTTTAAGGAAATTCGGTTTTATACTTTTGTTTGGTTCTTAAGCATTTGCCTTTATGCTATTGCGTGCTTGCTTGTTTGTCTTGCAAGTATGCTTAATTCATTATATAAACCCTCTTAAAAGGGATTGTCATCAATTACCAAAATGGGGGAGATTGAAAGAGCATGGTTGCCCCCATGTGTGGTTTTGGTAATTACAGACAATCCTTAAGGACTAATGTGTGCTTTGAGCTATACTTGCAGGTCTGGTCCATAGCAATGCTTGAACTCCATATGTTGGAGTCAAGGCTAAAAGAAGAAGAGTTTATGTTGATCAAGGCTAAGTGCAAGTTGATCAACACACAAGGCTAGGGATGTACCATGAGGGATTGTATGATCCCATGGTATGGTAAGCAGTTGTCAATATAGCCTTGTGAACTAACCCATGATCTATGTGCTTGTATCTCTATGTGTGGTTAGGCATTTCTCCATGAGCATGCAACGAAAGGGATATCCTATGTAGCCCATGGAGGATGGCGTCACGTGGTGATCGTCATCAAGATAAAGGCCAAGTGAAGATATGTCGAAGAGTGCCTCTCCCATCCTGGTGTATGGGGGAGCACGTTGCGAGTCTTCACCGAGCGGAGCGCAATCAAGAAAGGTGGTCCATCTTGAGAAGACAAAGATCGTCATCATCTAGCTCAAGTGGATTATGCGCAAGGCAAAGGTATGATCTTGATAGGGTTTCTACTTTACCGGTCTCATGATGTTAGTTGAGAGACCGGGTTATAGGATAGATGGCCGTACTATCAAGAGGAGCTCTCGAGCGAGTATCTTGATCGTATCATCATAGAGAGTTCAAACCTTTACATCCTTAGCATCATCTTTATTGGTTCTTATTTGGCTCTTATCGTGGTGTGGTCTTGGTGCTTGTCGTGCTTGTAATGACAAGGCCAAGTTCACCGAAAACGGATTTCATATGCATCTTCTCTTACGTTTTCGGTTTTGGAGATTTTGTCGGTCCATCCGTGCGGAAGGTTTTACTCTTCCATTTATGCTCATTGGCCTTGCCTAGGTACCTTCAATTGGTATTAATTGGAATTTAATATCTCCTCCATAGATATTTGTCTCAATTAGTATCTCTTATGGGAGCTTTGATACCTTGCTTCTTGACTTCTCTTTTACTTGATATCTTTCGAGTAATATCCTTCTTTTGGTATCCTCGCTTCTAGTTGGTATCTTTTTCAATTGGTGTCTTATCTCTCATGTGTTGATTGATTTAATTCCTTTTGATATCTCACTTCATGTGTTGGTGTGTTTTGAAATAAATCATATATTGATTTGATTTTTCCTCAATCACGTGTTGATTTGGATTTTGATATAATTTGGACAACCTTTTTGTGTCACACTTTGGTGTGCCCTCTTCTTGGTTTACTTGGTGTTTTTGCCTAAATTGTATCTCGTTTGGTTCTTGAAAGACTTTGCATGTATATTCTCCAATATATAGGGGATACTCCACCGAATCCTAAATCGGCTAAGATGTGCATGAAATTCAATTTCATATCTATATGCACATATTTATGTGGAGTGTTTCCTATATATTGTAGTTTATCTAACTACTATTGGACCCAATGAGTTTGGGAACCATTTTGTGCTTGAATTTTGTTTTAGGTACAATGGATATGCATTGGAGGCTTGTCTCATCCATAAGGAAGGTGTACTCACCATGTGTTTATAAGAGTCAAGCTATGATGATTGTAAAAGTCTCATCTTCTTCATCACCAATGTCATATCGGTAACAAGTATCTATCCCATGCATACCTTTCTAGTATTCAACCTTGTGTAGGTTGCTTCTTGGCATGAAAGCTTTTATGCGCAATTGTTGTGGTTTTGGCTTATTTCCTTCACTTGGTATATCTAGGTGATATTTGTGATGAAATTGCAAAAACCTTTTTCTTCAATTGGTATTCTTTCTTTGTGATACTTGTTGCCTATCTCAAAGCATCTCCACTATCTCTTGTTCCCTTAGTGATATGTGTGATGCATTTGATGTGTTTGAAGTTCATTTATATACAATGAGATAAATTTGAGCTATGTGCTATGCCATTATGCAATAATCTCTTTTGTATATTCATGACTTCCCTTTTGGATACCTTGGTCTCCCCTTCATCGACCATTTCATATGTGCAAGTTTCTTTGTGGATGTATATCATCAACGATTTGTCTACTTAGAAACCTATACATATGAGAGAGGTCACCTTTTTTTTTGGTATCCTATTTCTTTCGAGCCACCTTGTTTTTCATCTATAATTCTTTGGTGCCTCCAAATTTGTCTCGTTAGTGCTTGTCTCATTTCTATTTGCATCTTTGCGCACCCACATTTTATTGAAGATCTTTGTCTTCATGCTTATCACGGCGAGCATGTTGATTTTATTGGCTAAATGCTCTCACTAGCTCTTGGCTTTTTCAATTGGTTTTAGTTTCCAATTGGTATCCTTGATCTTGTGAACATATTCTTTTTGAAAAATCTTCTTTGTATCTTGGTTGGGCCTATCTTATGATGAGTCTTTTAAATTGGTATCTTCTTATGGCTCAACCATATCCTTGGTGCAAGTGCAATGATTTGTTTTTAGTTCTATGTACTCGTGCACTTGTTGTGTGTTCTAGATGATTATGGGGGAGTGAGGATTCCATATTTGTGTACTCCTCAATAGTACATCAACATTCGGGAGCTTCTCCATTTTTATTTAGAACTCTCGTTTTGGATCTTTTTGATTGCCTATCTCCTTTGTGGAGATGTTTAGAATGACTTCTTCTTATTTGCAATCTTTAGATCCTCAATATAGTTTGATTTCCTCCAAATATTCATCGTTGGATATGTGCATTTGATTTCACTCATCTCTTGAGAAATGCACACCTTTTTGAGGAACTCATATTATATTGGCCTTCTAAATTTTTCCTCCCATTTTGGCAATCGATGCCAATGGGGGAGAAGTTTAGAGGGTTTGAGGAAATTTTGTTTTATGCTTTCATTTGGTTCTTAAGCTTTTGCCTTTAATGCTCTTGCATCCTTGCTTGTTTGTCTTGCAAGGTTGCTTAATTCATTATATAAACCCTCTTAAAAGGGATTGTCATCAATTACCAAAATGGGGGAGATTGAAAGAGCATGGTTGCCCCCATGTGTGGTTTTGGTAATTAATGACAATCTCTATGGACTAATGTTTGTATTGAGTCATACTTGTAGGTTTGGTCCATAGCATTGCTTGATCTCCATATGTTGTAGTCAAGGCTAAGGGAAGAAGATTATATGTTGATCAAGGCTAAGTGCGGGTTGATCAACACACAAGTCCAAGTGAAGATATGCCGAAGAGTGCCTCTCCCGTATTGGTGTATGGGGGAGATATTAGCGAGTCTTCACCAAGCGGAGCGCAATAAAGAAAGGTGATCCAACTTGAGAAGACAAAGATCATCATCATCTAGCTCAAGTGGATTATGCGTAAGGAAAAGGTATGATCTTGATAGGTTTTCTATTTTACCGGTCTCATGATGTTTGTTGAGAGACCGGGTTATAGGATAGATAGCCGTACTATCAAGAGGGGCTCTCGACCGAGTATCTTGTTCGTATTGTTCGTGGAGAGCTCAAACCTTTGCATCCTTGGCATCATCTTTATTGGTTCTTATTTGGCTCTTATCATGGTGTGGTCTTGGTGCTTGTCGTGCTTGTCATGACAAGGCCAAGTTCACCGAAAACGGTTTTTATATGCGTCTTCTTTTGAGTTTTCGGTGTTGGAGATTTTGCCGGTCCATCCATGCGGAAGGTTTTACTCTTCCATTTATTAGCAAAATCTCCCTTGCTTGGTTTCAATATTTTCACTTTTTTTAGGGTAGCCCTTGTCATCCTCTTTCCAACAAAATTAGATTTACCTCGATCGGAGTTTCCTAGCAAAAGTTATTCAATTTCAGGGTTTTGCTGTTTTTCTCTATGCAGCAGTACCGCCGTCTCTGGCGATAGTATAGCTGCTGGGGACTTTGAGCCCTCTCCTGGGCTGTGTAGCACCGCCAGCAGTGCCGCCAGCAGTGCCGCCAGCACTACCGCCAGGGAGGCGCTCTGTTAGCCCTCAGCGGCAGTACCGCCGCCTCTGTCGGTAGTACCGCTGCTGGGGACCTCGAGCCCTCCCCTGGGCTGTGCAGCACCACCAGCAGTGCCGCCAGCACTGCCGCCGTTTAGCCTCTCTGTTGCGCCCTAGCGGTAGTACCGCCGCCTCTGGCGGCAGTACCGCTGCTGCGGGATCTTTTGATAGCCGTTGGTCGGCTGAAATGCGTGGGGCTGTAGTACCGCCGCCTCTGGCGGTAGTACCACCCCTGCGCGAATCTGCCCCCAACGGTTGGTTTTTGGGGCAACCTATTTAAGGGGCCTTCTTCCCCAATGGTTGCCCAACTCTTTGCACTCTCTCTCCTCCATTGTTGACCTCTTTGAGAGCTTGCTTACTCTCCACCCCTCCATGATTCTTGCCTCCTTTTAGAGGAAAAAGAGAGAGGAGATCTAGATCTACACTTCCACCAAACCATATTTCTTCTAAGTGAGGGGAACCCTTTAGATCTAGATCTTGGAGTTGCTTTGTGTTCCTCCTTTGTTCTTCCTCTCAAATCCCTCCCTAGCATTAGTTGCTTTGGTTGGATTTCGGAGAGAAGGACTTGACCACTTAGTGTGTTCTTGCCATTGTATTTGGTGCATCGGTTTGAGTTCCCTACGGTGATACGCGGGATTGAAGTTTGAGAAGCTTGTTACTCTTGGGTGCATAGGGCTCCCAAGAGCTTGTGTCTCTTGGGTGCATTGTGCACCCTAAACGGTTGTGTGTTCTACGGGAGCCTCCTATTGTGTGGAGGTAGGCTCGGGAAAATTGTACGGGTTTGGTCAACGCCCTCAAGAAGACCTCATTGTACGGGTTTGGTCAACACCCTCAATACGACCTCATAGTGGATGAGCAAATCCCCCATCGGGTATTCCCCACGGGAGGAGCTCACGGAGAATAGGGTGAGCCTGGACATGCTTGTAGGAGGGCCAAGGATCCTCCACACCTCTCCAACGTAGACGTACTTCCATTGGGAAGGAACTACGGGAAACAAACCTCCGCCTCCACTTGTGTCGGTTATCTCTATAACCAAACCTTCACTTATGCATTTACCTTGTGATAGCCATCGAGCTTGAAGTACTATATATCTTGCTATCCTAGTTGTTTAACTTGCCTAGCATAAGTTGTTGGTGCACATAGGTGAAAGTGCATGGTTGCCCCCATGCGTGGTTTTGGTAATTAATGACAATCTCTATGGACTATATTTGTATTAAGCTACTTATAGGTGTGTCCATTTGCTGTGCTTGATCTCCATTTGTTGGAATCAAGGCTAAGGGAAGAAGAGTATTTGTTGATCAAGGCTAAGTGCGAGTTGATCAACACTCAAGTCCAAGTGAAGATATGCCGAAGAGGTGCTTCTCCCATATTGGTGTATGGGAGAGCAACATGTGAGTCTTCACCAAGCGAAGCGCAATCAAGAAAGGTGGTTCGTTTTGAGGAGATGAAGATCGTCATCATCGACCTCAAGTGGATTAAGCGCAAGGCAAAGGTATGATCTTGATAGGCTTTCTATTTTACCGGTCTCATGATGTTAGTTGAGAGACCGGGCTATAGGATAGATATCCGTACTATCAAGAGCCAAGAGGGGCTCTCGACCGAGTATCTTGATCGTATCGTTCATGGAGAGCTCAAATCTTTGCATCCTTGCAATCATCTTTATTGGTTCTTATTTGGCTCTTATCGTGGTGTGTCCTTGGTGCTTGTCGTGCTCGTCATGACAAGGCCAAGTTCACCGAAAACGGATTTCGTATGTGTCCTCTATTGCGTTTTCGGTTTTTGAAGGTTTACCGGTTTGCCTTTTATAGAGAGGTTTTACCTTTCCCCATTTGGTTTTATCCTCCTTTGTTGGACTATGATGTTTTTCTGTATATTCTTGTAGAGCTCGTCGTTACGATTCTAACGAGCCCAAGATCATCGAAAACGGAGTCCGGATGCGAAAGTTATGCCCGTTTTCGTTTTGCACTTTCTGCAGTTTTTCAGAGGGGCGGAAGTTCCGGCCCATGTTTTCATCTGAGCAATTTTGGCTAAGTCCTTTCGACGATTCTCTCTGGAGTTCCGGAATTTTGCCCCGGAAGTTTCCTCGGAAATTTCCGGGGGTCCGGAAATTCCGGTACTTGGTCCGAAAGTTCCGGTCCAGAAAATATTGGCTAAGTCGTTTTCGCGTTTTCTATCTGGAGGGGGTCCGGAACTTTGCCCCGGAAGTTCTCCCCGGAAATTTCTGGGGACCGGAAGTTCCGGCCCTTAACCCCGGAAGTTCCGGCCTCCCGTGGCTGTAACGGTCAGTTTTTGGAGGAGGCTATAAATAGCCTCCTTCTTCCCCAAGAGGAGGCTGCCCATTCTTTTCCTCTCTCCTCCATTGTTTGACCTTGAAAAAGCTTGTGTTTCTCTAAATCCCTCCAATGATTCTTTCCCATATTTAGGGATTCAAGAGAGGAGATCTAGATCTACGTTTCCACCGAACAATCTCTCCTCTAAGTGAGGGGAACCTAGTGGATCTAGTTCTTGGAGTTCTTTTGTGGTTCTCCTGTTTGTTCTTCCTCTCAAATCCCTCCCTAGCATTAGTTGCTTTGGTTGGATTTGGGAGTGAAGGACTTGACCACCTTGTGTGGTCTTGCCTTTTGCATTTGGTGCATAGGTTTGAGTCCCCCACGGTGATACGTGGGATTGAAGTTCGAGAAGCTTGTTACTCTTGGGTGCATTGTGTTCCCAAGAGCTTGTGCCTCTTGGGTGCATTGTGTACCCTAGACGGTTGGTGGTGCCGCGAAGACTTCGAGTTGTGAAGCTTCAGGCAAGGTTTGGGAGCCCCCGATTGAGTTGTGGGTGTGTGCCCCAAGATCGTTGTAAAGGCTCCGGATTCCTCCTTGAAGGATTCCGATAGTGGAAGGTGAACTTAACCTCTGTAGTGAGGTTCATCGGAGAATAGGGTGAGCCCTTTGTGGCATCTTGAGTAGGCCTTTTGTGGCGAGCTCACACCCCTCCAACGGGATTTACTCCCTTAACAAGGAGGAACTTGGGAATACATACTCGTCTCCGCGTGCCTCGGTTATTTCTATACCCGAGCTCCTTACTTATGCAATTTACATTGTGATAGCCTTTGTGCTTGATGTCACATATATTGCTATCACCTTGTTGTTATATTGGCTAGCATAAGTTGTTGGTGCACATAGGTGAACCTAGTATATTAGGTTGTTGGCTTGTTAATTTAAACACCTAGTTTTATTCCGCAATTATCAAGCCTTAAACCAGAAAAGTTTTAATCGCCTATTCACCCCCCTCTAGGCGACATCGTTTGTTCTTTCAATTGGTATCAGAGCCTCGGCTCTCTTTTTGGGCTTTACCGCCTAGAGAGTAAAGATGTCGTTTAGATAATTAGTGCACGATCTCACTTTTATATTCGATGGCACAAATTTTAATGTTTGGAAAACTCATATGCTTAGTCACTTACGGGTCTTGGACCCCAATATTGAGCGTATCTTAGATATAGATTTTTCTCCTCTAAAGGACTACGAAAGTATGACTTTAGAGGATGAGAAAAACTTATATCTATATGCTCTAGCCTCTAATGAGTTTTGTAAATTTTTGAGTGTTGTAGTTTTTGAGTCAATCATGCCTCTCCGGAACGCTCATGAATTGTGGACAAAGCTTCAAGATAAATACGGCAAGTCCATGACTATTGAGGATGATTGTTCTCCCTCCACCTCCGGGCGTAATGTGTTCTCAACTTCGTCTACTTCACCAAAATGTGGTAAGCCACAAACTAATGTGATGGTGAGTAGTGATAGCTTGTGCAATAATGATAGTGAGCTCATTGTTGATGATCTTTTATCTCTATCTTGTTGCAATGCCTCATCTTTGGACCTAAACACACATAGCACTATAAATGTCATACATGCTAGTGTTGATAGTCCTTGCATATCATCCAAAAATTGCTTGGATAAATCTCTTGATGATATGCTTGCTTTATCTTGTTGCCATGATAAAATGCTTGTGTTTCCTCTAATTCTTGTATTAGTAATAATGTAGAGGAAACCCAATTAGCTATGGAACAAGATGTGAACTTGAGGAGTTCAAAAATTAATTGTTCTTCTTCATCAACCATCTTTTAGTGATGATAATGATAATAATGATGAAGAAGATGATGATGATGATGAATCCTTTCATAAGAAAGGTCTAATGGTTCTAAATGCCCTTCCTAAAAATAAAAATGCTCATGCTATCCTCTTTGAAATTATGGAAACCCTAATTGAGCGTGGGCTTACTATTAAGACTTTGGAAGCAAGCCTTGTAGAAAAAGGAAGGATTGAAAGAGAGGATGCGAATGAGAAAGCATCTTTAGAGGTGACTCTTGAGGAAGACCAAGAGACTCGGGCTTCTCTTGAGGAGAAACTCGAATCTATTGAGGAGTATCATAATGAAATAATTGCTAAACTCATTAAAGAACGTGACCATGCTCATGCTAAATATAAAGTCATGAAAAAGGAAAATGCTAGCTTTAAGGAAGAGCTTGCCAAGTTGTCTTCTTCCATTCCTAATGTTAATGATGCTTGTGCTACTAACTCCACTTCTTGTGAAGCATCTATTTTGAAGGAGAATGTTGAGTTAAGGGCTCAACTTGAGTTGCTAACTAGCAAGTATGGGAAATTGGAAGAAAGTAATGAAAAGCTATCTAGCTCTAATGATGATCTTCTAGCATCCTATGCTAGTCTAAAGTTAGCTCATGAGGCTAGGTAACATCTTGTGAGCCTTATGTGGATAATAGCACAACTTTAACTAAAAATGCTATATTGTCATGTGCTAGTCCTAGTAGTTCATCCACTCACAATGTTGGTACCTCTTGTGATGAATTACTTGCTTTTCCTTGTTGCTCTAACAATGATGCATCTACCTCGTCTAGTACTTGTGTTGTCACTAACAATGTAGAGAAAAGAGGAGAGCTCAAGGCCCAAGCCACTTCTATGAAGAAAGGCTTCGAAAAGCGTCATGAAGGGAAGAGTGCACTTGACAACATGTTGAGTGTGCAACAATCCCCCAATGACAAGAGTGGACTTGGATTCAACTCCAACAACAAGAACAAGTCCAAGATTGATAAGAAGAAGGGCCAAGAACAAGTCAAGAATTCGGCCAAGATTACTTGCTTCAAGTGCAACATTGAAGGGCACTGTCGTGGGGTTGTCACAGCAAGTCCTTCCTCTGGGAAGGTGAGTTCTGGGGCCATTGATGCACAAAGTACGTAGGAGAGGTTAATCTCGCCTAGGGATACTGATTTACCCAGGTTCGTCCCCTCTTGATTAGAGGTAACGACCTACTTCCTGCTTCTCTTTATTACTCTAGATCTGATATCGATTACAGGGTTCCGGCTCCTCTCTAGGGAGTCGGCGATTAGGTATCTCTCTCCAGGCCTATCGATCTAAGGTCCAGGACCCCGCTTATAAAGGCGGCCGGGTCCCTGGACTTACAGGCTACACCGAGTCACACTAGAACACGGAGTCCTACTCTACGTCCTGGCATTCCAAGTTAGGGCTCCGGGTTTATACTTGGACTCCTTCCTGGCGGGTCCGTGGGCCTACCTATAAAGTATCCCCCCATCAGTAGCCCCCGAATTTATCTTGGGCGCAGCTTTGCGACTTCCTCTGACTCCTTGAGTCGACTCCTTAGTTCGACTTCTTCAATCTGAGTCATCAACTCAGAAGTCGCCTGCTGCTAGCTCCAAGATGAATTCCTGCATAAAAACATAATACACATATAAAATGAGTCCATCCTCATCCCTTGTTCAAGCCACCACTCTTGCCTTTGCACTAGCAGGCCGAGTTTGTTATGACTCTTGTGAACAAGGACTAAATAACTTGACTTTCACTGTCACAGGACTCGCCATTCTGAGACAAGCCGGCTCCTTCCACTTCTGTGACTTTAGTTTTTCTGTTATCATTTCCTATCTGGCTTTTAGCCACTGAATCGTTATCCACAGTTTACTGTGGACCACCTCTGTAACTCTCTAGGGTTTTTACCCCTTTATAAATTGCGAAGGGTTAGGTCTCAAAACCCTCACTTGCCCCTTCAGCTCAAATCTCCCCTTTCTCTTTGCGCTCATCTCTTCCCGCGCTCAGCACACACTGCCTGCTCGCCATGGCACCCAAGCGCGCAAAGGTTGCACCCAAGGCCAAGGCTTCCTCATTGAGCAGGACAGTGGACATCGCCGCCGCAGCTGCTGCCGCCGCCAAATCTTCATCGAAGCGTTCGATTTCTGCCGATTGGGGTGGATCCACGATTACCTCCGAGCAATTGAAGACGCACTGGTCGACTGGCCTTATTCCGTCCAACGTGAAGGCTCGGGCCCCAGGGGATGAGGTAGTGCCCGCTCCCGCAAAGGATGAGGTAGTGATCTTCACGGAGCATCTGTTCCGCGGGTTTACTCCCCCCCGGTAACCTCTTCTTCCGCCAACTCCTTGAGCTTTATCAGCTACGGATTCACGACTTGGCTCCCAATTCTATCCTTACTTTGTCCAACTTCGTCACTTTATGTGAGGATTACCTCCAAATCAAGCCTGATCTTAACCTCTGGCTCGAACTTTTCTATTGCAACCCCCAGCCCGAAACTTCTGGGGGCCCTCTCCTTCAATGCGGCGCCGTCGCTCTTCAACGACGCCTCCATTCTGTCTTTCCCAAGCCTGTCTTTCCTAATCGCATCAAAGATTGGCAGAAAACTTTCTTCTATTGCAAGGATACCTCCCCTGCAGGTGAACCTAAACTCCCTCTATTCTCTGAGGACCGCCTCCGGGCGACTCCCCTTATGAAGGCTAGATGCTCAGAGGCCGCCCGGCCAAGAGTCAAGTCTTTGATCATTCGGATTCAGGCCCTCCTATCCCACAATCTAGAGAATATGGACCTAGTCCGCTGCTGGACAACTTGGAGAATCCAGCCCCTGAGTCCTATGACTCGACTTATTTGTTCATATACTCGCTGCGCGGGTGATGACCTCCGGGTGACAGAACAACTATCATATGGTCCTGAGCTCGGTCGGCTCATCAAAAAGCTGACTGGGCAGCCTGTGAAGGACCAGGCACACTTTGGGCTCCAGCCCTTCTGCTCCACCAACCCAGCTCCCGATGTAAGCTTTAAACTTTACCTCATTTCTAACTTGCTCTTGCTTGTATCGCTTACTAACCCATTTTTTCTGACTTTCCTTGCAGCTCACCGACTCCTTCTGGAAGCCGGCCTCTGGAGCTGGCACTGAGAATAGAACTGAAGCTGAGGCTGAAGCTGAAGCCGAGGTTGAGGAGGAGACTCCTGTCACAGAACGAACTGCTGTGGCAGAAGACACTGATGACGATGACGAGGAGTCCTCTCAGGAGGCTCCCGTTGAAGATGATGTTGATGATGAGGAGTCCTCGCTAGAGGCTCCTACCGAAAATGTTGTTGAAGAGGAGTCCTCTCAAGAGGCTCCCATTGTGGAGGATACTGATGAAGACGAGTCCTCTCCAGAGGCTCCTGCAACTAAACAAGCTCGCACCACCTCTGGGACTGCTGCTGCTCAGCCATCTTTGTCTGAAGAGTCCTCAGCCAAAAGCCACTCTTCTTCCTCCCCAGCTTCCCATAATGGGTCTCGAGAGGCTGTTCCCAAGGTACCACTTTCACGAGTCCTTGGGTCCACTCGCTCACCTGCTAAGCCTGAAGAACGTGTGCAGAGTGTTGTTGCTGCTAGGAAGAGAAAGCTGCGCTCCGACGGGCCTGCAGAGACTCCTGATCCTCTGCCTGTTTCGCACCAACGGAAGTCGGCTTCTCCTCCCTGCAAGGACGACTCCTACCACTCCGGCATGTCTATGCCTTCTTCAGACTCTCAGGCCTCCTTGGACCTGGAAACCAATGTTGGGTAAGACTCCTCTGTTTACTCTACTTGCATTCAAATAACTTCTGCTTTTTCCCTTTTCACTAGATTTATTGCTGACTTCTGTCTTTGCATGTTTCAGGGCTCGGCCTTGTGTCAAGGTAACCAAGCTCCCAGGCATGGCTGATGTCACATCTGGTCGTGGACCTGTCCCTCCTTTGGCTTCCCAAACAACAAGCACGAGGACAGGTCCCTCCACTGCTGCATCTGCTGGTGCAACTACAGCTCCCATCATTCCCGAGTCCCCTTCAAGGACTCGTGCGACGACTCCACCGATTGTCCAGCCCTCTTCTGGGACTAAGACTCCCGACGCTGCGCCTCAATACCAGCCGGTTCCTTTGAAGGCGACTCCTGCAGCTCCACCAAGCATCAAGACTAAGTCATCTATTGACTACAGCCGACTTCGGGTGTCCGATAACATGTCCTTCTCTGAAGCCTATGCTGAAGCAGTCGACTTGAACGATCAATCTGCCAGGCTAAAGGACGATGAGCAAGCGGCTCTTAGATCTCTTCACATGATTCATAGCGTAAGCCTCTTGACTTCTACCCTTTATGCTTTCTAGCATCCTCCTATTCCAGTAGCCCCCAAGCACCTGTCTGCGGTGACTTGTGACTAGGATAGGTGCTTTGCTTTGAAAATGAACTCAACTGCTGTGTGGGAAAAATTCGCACACTGTAGCCCCCAAGCTCTGAGTCCTTAGCTCTACTAGGACTCGGGGCTGCTGATTTGTTATCTGTCGGGTTCTTGAACCAAAAAACTTTTCCACGAGTAGCCCCCAAGCGCCGAGTTGTCAGCCTGCGACGACTTGGAGCTACTAATCCCTGTAAATTATTGATACTTAACTTGAAGAAAAAATTCTGATCTGCGAGTAGCCCCCAAGCGCCGAGTTGTTGACTTGTGACGACTTGGAGCTGATGACTTGTTGACTAGGACCCATGCCTGCTGGTTGTAAGAGAAAAACTGACTCCTGAGTAGCCCCCAAGCGCCAAGTTGTTAACTTGTGACGACTTGGAGCTCATGAGTTCTCTTCTTGACTAGTAAAGCTGACTTGCAAAAATTTGACTTGTGATTGCAGTGCATTGTCTCTAAGATGAAGAGAGATATGAAGGAGCTTGAGGACCAGGCAGCTGCTAGTGCCAGGTCTGCTATAGCTGAAAAAGAACGCTCCCTTCAGCTTGAGAAGGATCTGAAGGTCTTGTCTACTCAACTGGAGCAAGTTAAGAAAGAATCTACTGATGCCAAAAGGGTTGCCCAAAAGGCACACAATGATCTAAAAGCTGTCTTCGACACTTGCCACAAGGGCATTGGGGCCATGTGCCAACATATATTTGGTAAGTTTCTAACTTTTGCTTACTTCCTTTCTGCCCCTTTCTGAACTGCCTTTAGACTGACAATCATTGGTTTCTTTTCTGTAGGGGCTGACTCCCCAAAACTCAAGCTGCCCACTAGCAAGCAATTGCATGAGATGCTTGACCACTGTCATGGGTTGCAAGAGGGAGCCCGTGCAGTGGTGAAATATTTGAACCCTAAGGGCAAGTGCCCCAAAGAGCCTGAACGTCTGGTGGACGAGTTGTCTAGGGCACCAGGTTATATGCGGTTGTGGAAGCAATCTTCTTTGAGGAGAGCATCCATCAGAATCCTTGCTCTAGCTCATAGCTATTACCCCACTGTTTTGGAGCCAGCAATGCTTACTATGGGGAAGCCAGAGCAACATGAGGATGGCAAACCCTTCACCCAAGACGACTTCAAGGCTGAGGAGAAGCTGGTGCGGCCATATGCTTGTGAGATTGCCAACAAGATGGACCCTGAGGTATGGGTTCATCACTATGACTTGGAGAACAAAAAAGTTGCTCCAAAGACTCCTGAGATCGTAAACTTTGGCCGCCCCTCACAGGACCCCGCTGGTGTCCCCTCTTCTTCTACTGGGCCGAGTTCCTCGTCGCCAGCGGCTCCTGTTCCTGGTGCCGAGCCCACTTTGAAGACTCCTGCTGCGCCCACTCCTTCAAGAGCTATCTCTGGAGACGCCCAGAAACAAGCAGAGCTGGCTAAGCATATGAAGAGTCCCAGGGGCACTGGTTTTCAGACGAAGAAAGTCGCCACCAAGCCTCCTGTTAAGCCGGCTCCTACCTTTGCTATCCAAACAAAAGACAAGTCTCCTGTGAAGAAGGACTCCCCCACTCCAGCTGAGAAGTCGACTCTTCCAGAGGATCATCCCTTGGATGATTTTTGAATTTGTGTAATGATGTGCTACTGGCACTTTAAACTTTGTAATGATGCACTGCTTGTGCGAAACCTTTTTAGGTCTTTTTGAACTACTTGTTCTGAAATTGTGCCAATCGGCTTATGATGACTTGCTTGTTAAACTATGAGATTGATATGTACTATCTATGCAAGTCATTCTGTGGTTCTTATAACCCGTCTAATTATCCACTGATGAATAAGTAGGCCCTGCATGACTTCTCTTACAGCTTGTGCTGACAGGTTCCTAACACCTCATGTCCTTTAGGATTCATAAGAGCCAAAGACGAGTCATGCCTGTAGATTAGTCATATTGTGCAGGATGCATCTAACTTACCACTGAGAAAATTAGGCAAAGTTTGGCTACTGTGCCAGGTTCATGAGTCTAAGCTTAACTTTTTTCACTGAAAAGCAAGCCCCCAAGAACCTGATGATCAAAGTTAAAGAATAAATCACACTTACTGGGTGACTCGACTAAAGGACTCATGTTCACAGAAGCCGGCTTTATTTCCTTCGATCATAATAATTTGATTACATCTAGGCATGGCTCACTGGGCTCTTTGCCTTTCAACTCATAAAGCTATTACAACTTAAGTATAATAAGGGCGTAACTGAGCTATATTCCATGGCCTCTTTGCCTCTGCATAGGGGTCTAGCGTATGAGCTGTGTCAGCTCCTTTACTTTCACTTGCCGGCTCTTGTACATCCATTAGATAGTACGACCCATTGTGCAAGTTCTTGCTTATGACGAACGGTCCTTCCCATGGTGGAGATAACTTGTGCATCCCCTCCCTGTTTTGGACAAGCCGAAGCACTAAGTCGCCTTCCTGGAAAGTCCGAGTCTTGATTCTGCATGCGTGATATCGTCGCAAGTCCTGCTGATAAACTGCTGATCTCTCAAGGGCTAACTCCCTTGCTTCCTCGAGTGCGTCCACCGAGTCCTGGCGAGCGAGCTCATTCTCTGTCTCGACATAATTGGCGACTCGTGGCGAGTCATGCAACAAGTCGCTTGGCAAGACAGCTTCTGCTCCATACACCATGAAGAAAGGTGTGAAGCCCGTAGATCTGTTAGGAGTCGTTCTTATACTCCAGAGTACTGCCGGCAGCTCCTCAACCCAACACCCGGCGGCTCTTAGCAAAGGGACTCGGAGCCGAGGTTCAATTCCCTTCAGCAACTCCTGATTTGCCCTCTCTGCTTGTCCATTAGACTGTGGGTGTGCCACTGAGGCTAGGTCGAGTCTGATGTTGTTCTCGCCGCAGAACTTGGCCATCTCTCCAACTGATAAGTTGGTACCATTGTCTGTAATGATGCTGTGAGGATATCCAAAGCGTGTTGCTATTTTCTTGAAAAATCTCACTGCTGATGCTCCGTCGACTCTGCTGACGGGTTCGACTTCCACCCACTTGGTGAATTTGTCAACTGCTACTAACAGATGGGTCTTCTGACAGGGCGACTTTGAGAAAGGACCCACCATATCAAGCCCCCAAACTGCAAACGGCCAAGTGATAGGGATAGTTCTGAGCTCTTGGGCTGGCACGTGGTCTTGCCTTGCGTACCTTTGGCATCCATCACAGACTCGAACTATCTTTTCTGCGTCCAGATGTGCTGTTAACCAAAAGAACCCGTGCCTGAAAGCTTTTGACACCAAGGATCTAGTGGATGCATGATGACCACAATCACCTGCATGAATCTCTTGTAATATTTGCCTGCCCTCTTCTGGAGACACACACCTCTGGTAGACTCCAGTGACACTCCTTCTGTACAACTCGCCATCAATGATTGTGTAGGACTTGCATCGTCTGATGAGTTGTCTCTGTTTGACTTCATCCTGTGGGAGTTCACCCCTAAGGAGATATGCAAGATAGGGCTCTGTCCACGCTGGTGTTGCTCGTACTGTTGCCACCAGTGCCGATTCTGGATCTGGGGAGGCTAACTCCTCCTCTGAGGGCAACTTGACTGATGGATGGTGGAGTTCATCCACAAATACATTTGGTGGTACTTTCTCTCGACGAGAGCCGAGTCGTGATAACGCATCTGCGGCCTCGTTTTTGCGTCTGTCAATATGCTCCACTTGATAACCAGAAAAGAACCCGGCTATCTGTTCGACTGCTCTTCTATAAGCCGCCATGTTTGCATCCTTCGAGTCCCAGGTTCCAGATACTTGCTGGGCTACGAGATCCGAGTCTCCAAAGCACCTGATACGCTTGATGTTCATCTGCTTGGCCAAACGCAGGCCGTGTAGCAAAGCCTCATACTCTGCCATGTTGTTTGTACAATCAAAATGTAACTGAAGGACATATGCCAACTTATCTCCTTTTGGTGAAGTTAGAACCACGCCGGCTCCTGAGCCCTCTAGCTGTCTGGACCCGTCGAAGTGCATTGTCCAATATTTGGTGCAAGGTGAACTCGGTGAAGATGTGCAATCAGTCCAATCATTGACGAAGTCGACTAAAGCTTGAGACTTGATTGCTGTCCTTGGCTCATATGTGATATGGTAAGGACCCAGCTCGATTGCCCACTTGGCAACTCGGCCTGTTGCATCTCTGTTGCGTATAATGTCTGCTAGTGGTGCTGAACTCACCACTTTGATTGGATGCTCTTGGAAATAATGCTTAAGCTTCCTACTTGCGAGGAAAACTCCATAGACTAGCTTCTGCCATTGAGGGTACCTTTGCTTTGACTCTGTGAGGACTTCACTGATGTAATAAACAGGTCTCTGCACTGGATACTCTTTTCCTTCCTCTGATCGTTCCACAACTACTACTGCACTGACCACCCTTTCGTTGGCAGCCACATATAATAACATGGGCTCCTTATCTGTAGGAGCTGCAAGTACTGGCGCTGATGATAGAGTTTTCTTCAAGTTCTCAAAAGCATCGTCGGCTTCTTTGTCCCATATGAATTTGTCTGACTTCTTCAGGAGTCGGTAGAGAGGACCCGCCTTCTCTCCGAGTCTTGAGATGAATCTGCTGAGAGCTGCTACACAGCCAGCGAGTTTCTGAACGTCCTTTAGACAAGTCGGCCTCTGCAGATTGTGAATAGCCTTGATTTTCTCTGGGTTTGTTTCAATGCCTCTCTCTGAAACAATGAAGCCAAGGAGTTTGCCTGCAGGGACTCCAGAAAACACACTTGGTTGGGTTGAGTTTCATCTTGTACTTGCGCAGGTTACCAAATGTTTCTGTCAGGTCTGCTATCAGAGAGTCGGCCTTCTGGGACTTGACAACTACATCATCCACGTAAGCGTGAATATTCCTTCCAATCTGTTCTTTGAAACAATTCTGGATACACCTCTGATATGTAGCTCCTGCGTTTTTGAGTCCAAAGGGCATTGTTGTATAACAAAATGCTCCAAAGGGCGTGATGAAAGACGTCTTCAACTCATCCTCTATGTTGAGTCTAATCTGGTGGTACCCTGAATAGGCATCCAAAAAACAAAGTAACTCTGACCCTGCTGTGGAGTCAATGATCTGGTCGATACGAGGTAATGCAAACGCGTCCTTAGGGCAATGCTTGTTAAGACCCGTGAAGTCGATGCACATCCGCAACTCTCCTGTTTTCTTTGGCACTAACACTGGATTGGCTACCCACTCTGGGTGAAAGACTTCCTTGATGAACTCGGCTGCGAGGAGCCGAGCCACCTCTTCTCCGATGGCCTTCCTCCTGTCATCATGAAACTTGCGCAAACCTTGCTTAACTGGTCTTGCATTAGGGTTAACGTGTAAGCTGTGCTCGGTGAGTTCTCTCGGGACTCCTGGCATGTCCGATGGCTTCCATGCAAAGACGTCCCGGTTCTCACGGATGAACTCGACGAGCGCGCTTTCCTATTTATCAGAAAGATGTGCCCCAATGGTGAACTGCTTGGAAGAATCACCAGGGGTAAAGTCGACTTGCTTTGTATCCTGAGCTGACTTAAATTTCATCTTCTCCTCTGTGGCCGGCTTCTTAAGGACCGAGTTGTCCTCCGGGTCCACGTTTGCCTTATAAAATTTCAGCTCCTCTTGAGCACAAGCTGTCTCAGCCATTGCTGCATCACCTAGTTCACACTCCAATGCCATCTGTCTGCTGCCATTAACTGTAATGACTCCTGCTGGACCTGGCATCTTGAGCTTCAAGTAAACATAGCATGGTCTGGCCATAAACTTAAAGTATGCTGGTCGACCAAAGAGAGCATGGTACGGACTCTTAAGATCCACTACCTCAAAAGGCATAATCTCTGAACGAAAATTCTCCACTGTGCCAAAAGCAACCTCAAGATAAATCTTACCGATTGGCTTGGCTGACTTCCCTGGTACGATTCCATGAAAAACTGTCTCAGTGGGTATTAGCTGCCTATCTTGCAGCTGCATCCTCTTGAATGTGTCATAATATAAGATGTTGATACTACTTCCACCATCCATGAGCACTTTGTTCAATGTGTAGCCCCCAACTTGAGGTGCCACCACCAAGGCTAGCTGCCCTGGGTCGTCGACTCTTGGTGGATGATCTGCCCGACTCCATGTGATGGTTTGCTCTGACCACCTGAGCCACTGTGGGAGCGCCGGCTCCACTGCATTGACAGCTCTAACCTTTAATTTCTTGGCACGCTTGGACGTGCTTGTTGTGAAGACATGGTAACTGCCACGACTCGGGTTTTGTGGCCGAGTTGTGACATAATACTGCCCATTGTTATCATGAAGCTGCTTCGGGTTCTGCTGGAACCCGCCCTGTTGGTTACCTCCTCCCTGAGGTTGGTTAGGGTTATTGCCGGCTCCTCCACCGTGGTTGCCGGGTCCTCCATCACCATTGTTTCCTCTATATCCATTGTTGTTGCCTCTATTTCCTGGTCCTGGGAGCCTAGCACGCTGCAAATCCACGCACTGTCCCAAGGTGTGACCACACTTGCCATTTCTGGCGTGTTTAGGGCATGGACTCGCCAGAACCTCCTCTGTGGTCAGCCTCCGTCCCTGATACCCTTGAGAACTGTTGTCCTTGCGTCTGACCACAGTGTTTGTGTTAGCCACCAGGTCAGAGTTGTCTCCATACGGTCGCTTGTTACTTCCCTGATTCTGGTTCTGACTGTTGCCACCATGTCCTTTGGGCCCTTCCTCCTGATCCTTTGTTTTGTCTGTGGCAGCGTGCTTATTAGCACCTGCCATGATCTCGCCAATCGTAAGGGGAATACCTTGATTCAGTCTCTCCTTCATGCAACCCAGCTTCCAGCTCAAGGGATTGTAGCTGCAATTTCTCTCCATTGCCATTAGCACTGAAATTGTTGGGAGTCCTTGCGATGAATTGATGATGTCGTGGTGGGATCACGGCAGATGCCATATAGGCTTGATGTGGGGCCGATTGGACGCTGGAGGTACCGGGGAGGGCTTGCACGCACTGCGTACAGACACGAACACACACACTCACACACACACACACACACGCGATTTACCCAGGTTCGGGGCTCTCGTGAGGAGATAACACCCCTACTCCTGCTTGCTGCTTGCTTTATATGTGGATTACAACTGGTTACAAGATTGCTCCTCGAGCTGTATGCGAAGAACTGCAATATCTGAGCCTCAACCGAGTCTCAGAACAGCTCTCTGGCTCTCCTCTAGCTCCCAGGAAATGCTAAGTACTTGCGCAGCGTTTCTGCCTATCGCCTGTGAATCGTCCCTGTAAGAGGAGCCCCTGGTACCCCTTATATAGGGAAACCCAGGGTTACAGTGTAAAACAATGCTACTGGCGCCATATCCCTTGGTCTCCGGCCGGCACGGGCGCCGCTGCGCCATGCCCAGACCGTGGCAGCGCTGGTCGCCACGGTCGCCGCTGCACCCGACAGCACGCCCCAAGCCTAGGCTTAGAGCCACTGTGCCGCACCGCCCGCGTCAGAGGCGTGCCCGAGGCTTGGCACGCCGGCCACTTGCAGCACGCCGCCGCCCTTGTTTCACTCCGTGTCTCAAGGAGCTTGGACCACCGTCCGAGATGACCCCATCCGGCATAAGTGTGCCCAAAGCTGGTAACTCGGTTTACTTCTTCCTGCACACAAGAACAACGAAGGATAGTCCGACATATAATAACACGATCCGACATAAGGCTATGTCGGTTTGACCTGACTCGGACTAATCCGAATAAGACAGTACGATATGTCGGTTTCCGTTGACTCGGTCAACTCCGAGTTACCCTTACTTTACCACATTGACCCCACTCGGGGGCTCCCCCCCGACATTAGTCCCCGAAGCTGGCGCGATCCTGCAGCCTCGGATGTAGGACCACGGCAGGTTTACCCGTAAAAACCAACATTCTTAATGATCACCGACATAACGTATGTCGGTAAACAATTTATATGTCGGAAAGCAGTTTTCAGCTTCCATCATGATATCCGACTTTGATGTCGGATCGTTCCGAATCATCGGTAGATCCCACAATTTTTCCGAGTCTTTGGTTCCTCTACGTGGCAGAGCATCTCTGCCCAACGCCTCGACTCTTGCGCCCGGATGGACGTGCCACTGGCACGCATGCCACTTGCGTCACGCCGGTCGCCTCGGAGACTGTGCGCACGCAGGCAATCAATTGCGGTCTTGACCGTGCCACTCGCGTCCCCTCGGGTCCTGCCCGATCCAGTGAGCGGCGTGGTAACCGTTGCCACTCTGTGGCCTCCCGTGTGGCCGATCGGACGGCAGTTACGCCGCAGAGGAAATCGTGGAGAAGATCGTGGGGCCATAACTCCCGTCGGTTACGAGATCGTGCGCAGCAAATCCCGCGCCCACGATCTCCTCCGCCGCCCATAAGTAGCAGGGAGACGGCACTGTTTTCCCCTCCGCACCATTTTCTTCTTGCTCCGCTTTCTTGCTCTCCTCGCTCCAGCACACAGAGCACAAGCGTCGCCGCCGCCACCGCGCACAGCACCGCCGCCGCTTTGCACGCACGGAGCGCGCACGCCGTCGAGCCACCGGACGCCGACGCCGCCGACGCGCAACGCCGCCGCCGCGCACCGCGACACCGCGGTAAGATCTCTTCTCTTCTTTTCTTTTGCACATTTAAAGATTTGAATCTATGGGCTCTTGCTCTTCCTCTAGTTCATCACAGCGGCGATGCATCCCGCACCGCCGGTGAACTTACGGTCGCCGATGCGGTTTACCGCCGGTGAAATAGCCACCGTGGAACCATTTCTTCTCCTCGTCCTTGCTCATTAGCTCTTCGGTATCTACGTTAGATGCAAACACACATAATATTCCCCGTTTGCTTCTAGTTTCTTCTTTTTTTTTCTTTTTACTGTGATGGTTTTGATCTCATCCTCGGTACCTCCTTTTACAGATCTCAGCAACTTTCCTCCGAGATGTCGAACAATCCCAGCCTTGAGGTGGTAGAGGTGGTTGAAGAGGGAGTGACCGAGGAATCAATCCGGGCTGCCTGGGAGGGCTCCTATGTCCGCCAAGCCGACATAGATTGGCTGATTCGGACCCGGCGGATCCCTGCCGGGGTAACGTGCCGAGTTCCGGGTCCCGAGATGACCCCGGATCTGCAAGAAGGCGAGTACGTCGTCTTCATCGCGCACTTCGAGCGTGGATTCGGCTTACCCGCCAGCGCCTTCTTCCGGCATTTCCTCAACAAATTCGGTCTGCAACCACATCAACTCCCGGCCAACGCCTTCACCACGCTCTCCGCCTTCGTCTCCTTCATGGAGGGATACCTCGGTCTCTGGCCAACCGTTGAGGCCTGGTCCAAGTTTTTCGGATTCCGGAAGCAAGTCATCCCGAATCCCGAAAATCCGGACGCGCCCAAGGTGATGACACAATGCGGAGCCGCCACCATCAATCCTCGGCGCGGCTCCATCTTTCCCCGGATTCTCGGTTTGGAGTCATGCCGGAAATGGCAACACTCTTTCTTCTACGTGAAGAACTCCACCGAGGTGGACCTGATCAACCTGCCGAGTTTCTCCATCGGCCCCCCAACTGCTCAACTCAACTGGGGCTACCATCCAACGGATACAAACGTGCTGGTCAACCACATTCACCAGGTCGTCGAGCAGCTCCGAGAGGAAGGATTAACTGCAGACGACCTACTTGCAACTTTCATCAGCCGCCGAGTTCTGCCCCTCCAGCGCCGAGTCCACAAGATCTGCCACATGAGTGGCCCGCTGGACCCAACCCGAGTCAGCACCGTCGAGCTGGATAATGCCCAGATTCGGCGGCGCATCAAAGCCATAGCCCGGACGAAGATGCCGGAGACATGGGAATGGGGCAAAGAACCCCACAACCGGAACAACTTACCACCACACGTAAGTACCTCTGCCGACATAACTGTTTTACCGACATAAACTCTTATGTTGGTACAACTTTGTACTTGGTATTAATCATTTCCTGCTTTCTTTTCTCAGAGATTCGATCGTCAGTGGACGGAGGACGGAAAAGACCCCTCTGTTCACTGGGGTCAAGACCGGGTCGAGGCTGACTCGGAAGACCCGGATGACGAAGACAACATGCCCATCCCGGACGCCAGCCTAGCCTCTGCCACGGGTAAGACTCGCGCTTCCTCCATCCGAAATTGGTCTGAAGATGAAGGCGACGCCTGTCGGGTTTCCGAGGTGTACGATCCTCTCCCCATTTCATACTCATATCCGCTGTCTCCGAACCCAGCTGACTCGGACGAGGTGGTTGAGGTGGCGCCGCTCGCCACAGGACCCAAGGGCGTAGCTCGGAAACGCCCAGCAGCAGCGGCCGCACCCACAGACGCCGGAACCTCCGGGACCTCTGGTCCCGCGCCCAAGAAGCAACGAGTTAAGGTGGCGGCGAAGCGCCAGCGCCCCACCACTAAGGGGTAAGATTCCCTCTTGCCGACATAACTTCATGCATTTGACTGAACTTGCTCATTCTGTACTCATCCTTTTAACAACATACTTTGCTGTCTTGATTTTTCAGCGCGGCTCCTCTAAAGACGAAGGCCCCCACTACTGGGTCCACCGACCGGATCCCATCAAGGACACCGACGCCACCTCGGCCCGACGACACTCGGGTTCCGAGTCCAACGAGGATGAGTCCGGTTGCGGATACCTCGGCTCCGGGATCCGGAGCCAGAACTGAAGACTCGGTCGGGGCCGCAACTGCAGCGCCCGAAGTAATTTACCTCGGGGGCAGCTCTTCGGCTCCCGAGATCCAAACGGACTCGGCACAGCCGAGTCAGCAGCAGCAGCCAGAGCCGCAGCAGCCAGAGCAGCAGACTCGGCCACAACAACAACAACAGCAACAACAACCTCAGCAGCAACAAGCTCCGCCACCTCCATCACAGCAGCACCAGAAGAAGAAGCAAAAAGCAGCTCCAGCAGCACCGCCGCCACCAAAACACAAGTCGCAGCCCTCGCCCTCAAAATCCAAATCAACGTCCACGGCCAAGCCAACACCGCCTCCGGCACAGCCGCATCCGCAGCCACAGACATCTAAGACCCCGGTTCCTGCTACTGGGGAATCGGCAAAAAAGGCACCGGCGACGTCTATGTCGGCGAACCCGGAACGGCAACTGATTGTGCCACCAAGCACCGGAGCAACGACATCCGGCAGCATCCAGACCACCAGCTGGGGGTTCGCGCCACTGCGAACACTTAGCGGGAAAAGCTTGGGCTCCCTCGAGCACTATCATATGGACTGGAATGCCGCCGACTTGAGCGAAGTAAGCTCAAAGGCACCAGCAGGCCAGATTGTCTCGGAACACCCGGCGGGGCCGAGTCTGGTGGCCCAAAAGATGGCTGCAGCCAAAACCGCCCTTTTTGCAGCCGACCAAGCAGCTGCGGTAAGTTGTGCCGAGTAAATATAACTCGGTTTACTTGCTAAATGTATATACTATCCCTTTCCAGTCCCCGAGATTCGGGTCGAGTGACTGAAACTCGGCCGAGTAAAGATGACTCGGTCAAGTGAGGGTAACTCGGCCTGAATCTTCATAAATGATACTGACTTTTCTTCTTTTCAGGCTTGCATGACTAAGCGCACACAACTGCACCGCAAGCTGCTGCTGGAGCATAAGGTGCTCTCTGATAAGTTCAAGCTGCTCCGGGCCAAGTTGGACCAGGTATCGGACTCAGCGCTCAAGGCCGAAAGCTTGGAGAAACGGATCTCGGAAATCGAGTGTAAGCCATATTTTTGTCTTCGAATTTATACTTGCATCAATTCTCTTCTTCTGACATCAGTTACTTCGGCGCAGCCGCACATAAGGAGCGCGAGCTTGCGCACCAGGCCGAGCTGAAGAAGGAGCAGGAGGAGATATCCCGGCTAAAGGCCGAGCTGGAGAAAACTCGGGGTGAAGCCGCCGAGTCAGAAAAGACTGCTGCTGCCGAGAAACAGCTCCGAGAAGAGGAGACTCGGAAGCTCAAGGCATCCCTTGCAGAGTCCAAATCAGAAGTTACCTCGGCTGCGAGCGAGCTCCGAGATCTGAAAGCCAAGATTGCGCAGTGGCTGGTGGATATCTCCAAAATTAACTCCGAGATGGACAGTAAGCTCATTTCCCTTTTGCCTTTACTCAATCTACTATTTTCCTTCTCCAATAACACATTGTGGCGTTAGCCATTCCTTACTCAGAGCGGTTCCCCCACACCAAGGCTGCCGCAGACAAGGGAGCTGCCGAGCAACGGTTTGAGAAGATCCTAGGGGGCCCTATCTCGGCCGAGTGGGATATGGATGCCCACTTGGCGGCTCTGAAGGCTCGCTTGGTACCGATGAGGGCGATCGGGATGAACCTCCTCACCGCTGCCATCCGAGCTTACAATGTCCTCTGGCCCGGGTGTGAGGCTCCTGCAGTTGTGGATGAACTGGCCAAGTGCCTGCTGGCTTCCGAGGCAAGACTCGATGATTGGCGGTCATCCGCCGCCCGAGTCGGAGCGGATGAAGCGCTGACATACGTGCTATCTTGGTATGAGGAGCTTGACCTCGACATGCTGAAGACGGTGCGGGACGGGTCCAGGTGGCTCTCTGACCCGGAACACATCCAACGCCGCCAAGAGTTGGCTCATTCGCTCATCCAGTACGCCCCAGTGCACAGCTTTGTCCCGGGTGACCGGGTTCCCCATTCGGAGGAATTGGAGAGCCGACGGCGAAGGCGAAGAAGGAAACGAGGAGCCCGTCGACGAAGAAATCCAAGCCGATACTCCTCCCGACACAGCTGCAGGCACCACCTCGGCTGCTGCGACCAAAGATAGCGTCGAGACCTCGACTTCGGAACCGGCCAAGACCGATACCGCTCCTTCTGCTCCAAGTATCTAGAACCCTGCTCTGCTTAGACTTAAAAAACTCAAATCGTCAAATCCCCGGAATGCCGGGTGCAGATGTAATATAAACCTTTAGCTTTTCATGCTTGGTACTTGGTTCATTTACTTTGCACATTTTTAGCATGGTTTACTTAGTATGCCGAATCATTCTGAACCGAGTCCCCGAGCTCGTTTTCTTGTTTACCATACTTAGCAACCTCTGCTCTTGCCTACCTCGATGGGTTTCTTGGCAGTCGAGTCACAAAATTACCGAGATACGGCATACAATACTAATGAACTTTGAGTCAAAGCTCATAATCATCCGACATAAAAATTAGAACTAAACAACTTGTGCCGAATCGCACTTGAGCCGAGTCCCCGAGTTCGTTTTCTTGTGTACTACTTCTTGCAATCTCAGCCCTTGCCTACCTCGATGGGTTTCTTGGCATTCGGGTCACAAAATCACAATACATAGCATACAATACTCAAAACTTTGAAACATGGTCTAGAGCCATCCGACATAAAGCAGAAAAGAAAACCGAATCGCCCTTGGACCGAGTCCCTGGTCTGTTTTCTTGTTTACTATCCCTTGCAATCTCAGCCCTTGCCTACCTCGATGGGTTTCTTGGCATCCGGGTCACAAAATTACAAAAACATAGCATACAATACTTGCAAACCTGGAGGCACGATTTTTGGAGCCACCCGACATAAAGGAAACAGACATAAACAAGCATACAACACAAGATTCATAGCAAGGCAGTCCCCGAGTTTCATCTCGGAGTGCCGACATTTCATTTCAAAGTTTCGAGATACATACAGCGAGTCCTTAAGAGTAAAATGGGCGAAGAAGAGCTACATTCCAAGGTCGCTTGGTTTCCTCTCCGGATCTATCCATTCGGTTCTTCACCTGTGCCTGAGCATCAATAAGATAATATGCATCGTTGTTCAAAGCTTTGCTCACAATAAACGGCCCTTCCCAAGGAGGCGAGAGTTTGTGCATTCCGGCGGTGCGCTGTACCAGCCTGAGCACCAAGTCTCCTTCTTGGAATTTGCGAGGATTCACTTTCCGGTTATGATAACGTCGGAGATTTTGCTGATATATTGCCGACTTGGACAATGCCAGCTCTCTTGCTTCCTCGAGCAGATCAACATCGTTTTCTCGGGCCTCTCTTGCCTCTGACTCGGTATACAATGCTACTCTCGGCGAGTCATGCTCTATGTCGGTTGGCAGAACCGCTTCTGCTCCATAAACCAGGAAAAATGGCGTGTAGCCAGTGGACCGATTCGGCGTGGTCCGCAGACTCCATAGTACTGCCGGAATCTCATCCAGCCAACAACCCGGAGCACGCAACAGTGGCTCAATCAACCGGGGTTTGATGCCGGATAAGATTAAGGCATTTGATCTTTCCACTTGTCCATTGGACTGCGGATGCGCAACCGAGGCCAGATCTAGCCGGATTCTTTTTTCCTGGCAAAACCGAGCAAAGGCTCCCTCGGCGAAATTGGTGCCATTATCCGTGATAATGCTGTGCGGGTGCCCATACCTTAGGATAATATCCTTTAGGAATGACACGGCTGTGCGGCCATCGCACTTTCTGATTGGCTTTACCTCGATCCACTTGGTGAACTTGTCCACCATCACCAGGATGTGAGTCATGTTACCTCGGGCTGGTTTAAATGGTCCCACCATATCCAGACACCATACAGCAAATGGCCAAGTGATAGGGATAGTCTTAAGAGCTGATGCCGGCATATGAATCTTGTGAGCAAACCTCTGACATCCTTCACACTTCCGGACGATATCTTCTGCTTGTTGCAAAGCGCTGGGCCAGTAGAATCCATATCGGAATGCTTTAGCCACTATAGCTCGGGAAGAGGCGTGATGACCGCACTCCCCCTGGTGGATATCTCGGAGGATTCTTTCTCCTTCTTCTGGCTCGACACAGCGCTGAAGCACAGTGGTCACACTTCTCTTGTACAGCTCCTTGATTGATGATTGTGAAGGATTTGGATCGCCTTTGTATTTGTCTGGCCGAGACCTCATCACTCGGTAGAGTACCATCCAACATGAAGGTCATGATGGGCTACGCCCATGCCGGTACAGGGCGAGTGCCGAGTACAGGCTCGTCAATTTCCATTGCATCAACCGACATCACCATATCCGACATAAGCTGGTGAGTCCCCGAGTCTTCCCAAGGAGTCCCCGAGTTCCGCCAGGCAGCTTTCCAATTCTCCAGCATGGTCGCCGAGTCCTGCTGAATGTACTCAATCTCCATGGAAGTCCCCGGGTCCTGTGCAGCAGTCCCCGAGTCCTGCAACTTGCTTCCGACGTCCACATCCATCGGGATGATACCGAGCTCTGGATTACCCGGGATGAATATCGATTCTGATTCGGGTGAAGGCTTGATTGATGGCTTGTGAAGATGCTCCAGTGACACTCCGGGCGGAATTGCTTGCCGATATGACCCAATTTTGGACAACATGTCTGCACTCTCATTATCTGTCCGCCGAATGTGCGTGAATTCGCACCCATCAAAGAATCCCGAAATTTTCTGGACATGGAACCGGTACGCCGCCATGTTGGCATCTAGGGCATCCCAGTTGCCTGATGTTTGCTGGATCACTAGGTCCGAGTCGCCATAACAGATGATTCGGCGGATTCCAATTTCTTTGGCCACTTTGAGTCCATGAATCAGTGCTTCATACTCGGCGACATTGTTGGAAGCAGCGAAGTGAACTTGCAACACATATTTCAGTTGATCTCGCTTTGGTGAGGTGAGAACTACACCAGCTCCCAGGCCCTCCTTTACCTTGGACCCGTCAAAATGCATTCTCCAATAGTTGGAGTCCGGCAGGGACGGCTCATATTCCATCTCGGCCCAGTCCACAAGGAACTCGGCCACCGCTTGAGATTTGATGGTATCTCTTCTGGCATACTGCGGCGCATAAGCTGCAAGCTCAATAGCCCATTTGGCGACTCGGCCAGTGGCATCTTTGTTACCTATGATTTCCGACACAGGGGCCGCACTCACGACGGTTATGGGATGCTCCTGGAAGTAATGCTTTAGTTTTTTGGCCGCCATATAGACGCCGTAAGTCATTTTTTGATAGTGAGGGTAGTTTTGCTCCTGGAGCTGCTCAAGGCGATGTCGGCCAGGGAGGCCCAGGACCCGTTCAGGGCAGGCAAGAGGTCAACCGGGTCAATCCGGTGAATCCGGGTCAGCCACCTCGGTATCCGGCACCCATTCCACCTCGTCATCAAGCGGGTGCCGGGTATCAACCGTCGTGAGTGCGGCCCCTGTGCCATGCCCAGACCGTGGCAGCGCTGGTCGCCACGGTCGCCGCTGCACCCGACAGCACGCCCAAGCCTAGGCTTAGAGCCACTGTGCCGCGCCGCCCGTGTCAGAGGCGTGGCCGAGGCTTGGCACGCCGTCCACTTGCAGCACGCCGCCGCCCTTGTTTCGCTCCGTGTCTCAAGGAGCTTGGACCACCGTCCGAGATAACCCCATCCGGCATAGATGTGACCTAAGCTGGTAACTCGGTTTACCCCCTCCTGCACATAAGAACAACAAAGGATAGTCCGACATATAATAAGCATGATCCGACATGAGGCTATGTCGGTTTGACCTGACTCGGATGAATCCGGATAAGCCAGTATGGTATGTCGGTTTCCATTGACTCGGTCAACTCCGAGTCATCCTTATTTTACCATATTGACCCCACTCGGGGGCTCCCCCCCGACAGTTGGACACACAAAATTACAGAGATGGTGCTAACGAGCCAAGTAGGATGCACAAGATGTGTGTACTCATGCATATCACAAGGCTCGCTAGACCATCCCTGTATCACACGGAGTCACAACATTTTAATCATCGGCATTCTAGAAGAAAGATGAAACAAAAACAAACATGATTTGGATTTGTGCCTCATACTTAGATTGGACACACAAAAGTTTCAGGGATGGTGCGAGTGAGCCAAGTAAGATGCACAAGATGTGTATTCGTCCATATCACAAGTCTCACTAGCGCCATCCCCGGGATCACACGGTGTCACTTCATTTTAATCATCGGCATTCAGAAAGAAAGACGAAACAAAACAAAACAACTTAAATTAAATAGCATCGATCACACATGGAGGTTCAACGACTTTAGAAGCACAAGTTAATTTACGGATATAATTTACGAACACAAGTTCATCTATCGTACTAAGTAGACAACACATACCGTCGATCACTTCTTCTTCTTGCGCGGCTTCGGTGGGAACGGGAGAACACCATCTATAGTGAATGGTCGGTGATCACCCTGCGCTATTAAGTGATGTTCGATCTCGTCGTTCGGTGGTACTGCAAAGCCGTTGAAGTACACCATTGCAGATGATTCCCACGATCACCTGCTGGATGCGACCGAACTCTTGTCTGATACGAGCATCACTGGCATCTGCCAAGCCGGTGCACTATCTGTCGATAGCAGAAGGAAATTGCAGTTGTTGTTGATCCTTTACAAACTCCTGGATGTGATTGATGAGGTACCATGCCTCCATCTTACTGCCTGGCGACTGCTTGACGTAGGGGAACATAACTCTCTGGTTGAATACAAACTTGCCTCACACCCTTTTTTTCTCTTTTCATGACGCCTTCGTTTTGGGCGTAGGCATGAGAGCTTCATTCAGAACAGCCTTGATGTGGGTGTAGCCTTTATCCCTATTCACATCACTCCCGGAGTCGAGATAGACGACATACGAGTGTTTCGGGTACATGACGATGAGGGTGCCGTATTGGTTACTGCGCAAAACAATTCAAAAGAGACCATCATCCTCAAAATTGCAAAATAGCTTAACAATGGAAATCTACGAAAGCATGTTATGACGGTTAGCGAATGACTTACTCGGGAAAGTAAGGCATGAGAAAGATGTTCTTCTCATGATGCGCACTGAAGAAGTCTCCGATGTACCGCGACACCTTTGCCCTACCCTTAGGGGTGCTCAGGAACATTTCTTTCATGTAGTAGGGGTCAAGTATCGCTATGCCCGGGGTATTCTCCTTTAAGATCTGGTGCGCCATACTAAGGGCAACCAGGCGGACGATCGATGGGTGGAGCGCGTACATGTGATACATGTTGAAGATGTCATTAAATCTCAGGAGGATCACGTCCCCGGAGTCTTTAGTGACAAAGCCCAAGCCATCTATCTCTGGCACCTTTGCGTGGAAAACCGGGTATGTTGGATGTTCCTCTTTGAGAAGCCTATCCTCATGATAAAGAACACCCTCATGGAGGCTCCTCATGTCCCCGGTGAAGAGATTTACCAACCTCGGCGGCATCATTGCTTTACCCATATGATGGACCGAATGCCAGTCGACGATGGGTAACCTGTCCATTACCCGGCGCGGCGGCTTCGACTTAGTACCCGGCACCGCGGCTGGCTGTTGGAGTCAACAAAGGCAGGTTTCTTCTTATATCTTTTTCTTCCCGTCTTCTTAGGCTCCTTCGGCGCCATCGCATCTTTGATGGCCTCCCGGACTGTGTACTGGCTCAAACCAACTTGCTCGGGGGCAGCTTCTGGCGTATCTTGAGAACAGAAGAGACGCTCCGTGCACTGATATTTATCTGGGAGATTAGCTTTCCCCCCCCCCCCCCCCCCCCCCCCGAGATCATGGTCAACTGGACCCTCGCCAGCATATCTGTCATGGTGAGCTCCGTCATTGTAAGGATCATCAGCGAGGAAGTCATTGGGGTCATCGTCTCCATCATTGGCTTCCTCTTCATCCTGTGTTTGCTGCACTGGCGGGGTGGTGATAGAAGGGTCCACACGAATCAGTACTTTTGGCCATATCATGGGCCAAAGCACGCATTGTTCAAGGTTTAACTTGCTATCGGCTTCGTCCGGTTGGAAAGGAGGATACAAACTACCACAACCCGATAAAGGGCGGCTGATTGCAACCCTGAACACGTCATCGGCCATAGGCCTGCCGTGGAAAATGCGGTTGAGAGGTGTCACGATCTTACCCTTTGCCACGTCCTTCAGCTCACCGTTCACATCAAGGAGCAATGTGCATCTCGTCTCGTCGGCCTGCGAAAACACGTGTAAGGCGTTAGAGAGGGCACCAAAGAATGAAGTAATATGTATCTTGTCGAGGCTTTTACGATGCTTAATTACCGTGATGGCGTTGAGCTCGGCTAACGGCGACGGACCGCGGGTCGCCGGCGGGGTAATCAAGACGGGAGGGCTTGATCTTTGAGGCGCGGTGACGGCCGGCGATTCCTCCCTACCATCTGCGTTGTTGCCGGCCGGGCTCTGCACAACAGGCGCCACACCGCTCGAGTTGCTGGAGCCTGCTAAGCTGATCACGGGGGGAGGCCCTTGTTTGCCCCCCTCAAACCAAGCCCCGATGGACATGCAGATGTTGGGCAGGAGGGCGTTGAGCCTTTTTTCCACCGCTGCATCGATGGACGCATCCATTTTCGATTGATCGGCCATCTTCCGCTCCTTTCGCTTCTCCTTGGAGTCGGGGAAGTAATAGGAATGTTTATGACCCATTCCGGCGCCGACCACACTTCCACGATGCGGCACTTTATCCGACGACACCTTTTTTGTCTCATTTAGAGCCCTAAGGAAAGGTGTCTGATATGGGCCCTTCTGGTCCGAGGAGTCTTCGGATTGATCATGTTCATCCTTTTCTTGTTCCTTGAGAATATTGTTCTCAAGTTCCTTCACCTTGGCGTTCAAGAAAAGCTCCCCGGGCGATTTGGGATTATCCCTGAATCGGACCCTAACAAATTTCCGGGCGAGCGGGTCTTTTATCTTGTCGTAGAGGTTCGGCCCTTCCCTTCGTGCGTCCTCCTTTTGCCAAATTGGCTCCTTTCTGACGTAACCCCAGCTTCCGAGATTGTGGGGAGCAATGTTCTTCTTCTGCATGTCTTTCCCCCACTGCCTCTGCTTCTGCTTTGCAGCAGTGGCTTCTATGGCCTGGAATTCTTTAAAGTCCTCTTCGGAAATGCTGGGCCACATTTTGTGGATCTCGTCGAAACCGGCACCTTCTTCCTCAATCATCTTCCTCACATCTCCTCTCCAAGTTGCAAAGGCTTTGCCTAACTTGCCGAGGGCTTGTGTGTTATCAATACCTGTTTTGATATCCTTGTTATCGTAGGGTGCCGGGAACTTGTATCGTGTGTGCATCTTATCAATGAGGTAGGCGGCCAATCCTTCGTTGTCCTTCGCCTTTAGGTGGTTGTAGTTGATTCTCCCTAATTCTCAGGCGATGCATCCAAGCTGGAGGCCGTACCCTTTGACATATTTTCCGGCTTCGTAGGAAGACCGCTTTTAGGGTCCACCTCTGTGAATGCATGTTGGGTGCTGCCGAGCTTGTTTGGTTCCCTCTTCTTGCGTTTACGCTCTCTTCTGGCTTCGCTACCAGAAGGGCCGCCCTCCTCGGCGCCACTAGTAGTGGTCCCAGCATCACCACGCTCGGCTTCGCTAGCGGATGGGGCCTCCATCTCATCATCGGCCGCATGCTCGATCTCCTCGTCGTCGGCATGCTTGTACTGTGCAAGCATCGACAGGTATGCATTGTCGCCTCCTGTCCGAGAACCCCCGGCCTGGTCGTTGTGAGCCATCGATCTTCGCACTATCGAGGAAATTATTAAGTCAAAGTTAGTACAAAAATATAAGAAAAAACCACTTAATTAAATACTAAGGTACCCCATGAGTCCAAATTTGCCGGAATGTCGATTAACTTCCGTCTCGGCAAATTCGGGTACTCCATATGTCCTATTGTTTAGCAAAAGTCATGCCAAAATTCACGGAAAATTTCGGCATGACCTGCTAAAAATAGGGCATATGGAGTACCCAAATTTGCCGGAACGGAAGTTAATCAACATTCCGGCAATCTCAAGGGCCTCATGGGGTACCTGCAAACTTTTCAAAAAGGCCTCTAGGGCACACATTCAACACATCCACCACGTGTCAATTGCCACCATCAAACATGCATTAACACAACAATCCACCATCACCACCATCACACATTCACCACCACCATCACACATGCATTAACACAAAAATCCACCTTCACACATTCACCACCACCACACATACACCACCACCACCATCACACACATATCCACCATCTCACCTGAAAACAGAACAACGGCATCGTTGAGGTCCTTCTAACTTCCTGCATATGGCAAACAATTGGAATTAAGAATTATAATCATAACAATTGCAATTAAGAAGACTTGTTAAAAAATAGTGCATTTCAGACATAAAAATAGTACTTCATGATCTTGATCCTATTTAAAAAGTAACAACTTTGGAACATTTTTAAGGCATGTTTAAACAGTGACCATATATAATTTAGCAAAATTTTATGAAAATTTAGCAAAAATTTATGAAAATTTTAATCTTCCTAAATTTTTCATCTCCTAATTTTTTTTTCCTAAATTTCCATCTCCAATTTTTTAATCTTCCTAAATTTTCATCTCCTAAATTTCCATCTCCAATTTTTTTAATCTTCCTAAATTTTCCATCTCCAAACTAACTAAACCTAACTAACTAAAACTAACTAACTAAAACCTAACTAGCTAAAACCTAACTAGCTAAAACCGGACTAACTAAAACCTACACTAACCTAATTTTAACTAACCTACACTAACTATTAATTTTACCACAAAAACAGTAGCTAAAACTAACCTAAAACTAATTAACTAATCCGAATTTTTTATAACAGTAGCTAAACCTAAAATTTTCCTTTGTGGAATTTTCACAAGCACCTTGCTTGCAAGGGAGAGGTTGGAGGAGGAGGAAGAAATGGCAAGGAGCCAGAGGAGGGAGAGAAGGGGAGGGTGCTCGCCGGAGTGAGAGGAGGGGGAGCAGCCGAAGGGGGAAGTCGCTCGTGGCCGGCCAGGGCAGAAGCGGCGGCGGACGGCGGAGGCAGACGGCAAGGCAGCGGGGCCGGGCCGGGGTAGAAGCGGCGGCGGACGGCGGAGGCAGACGGCACGACGGCGGACGGCGGAGGAAGGCGCGTGCCTGCGGCGGTAGTAGAGATGGGGAGCACGTGGACGGCGGCCTGAGGCGGCGGTGGGCGGTTCGGCGGCCGGGAGAGAGAGGAGAGCGCGCGGGCGGGAGAGGACGATCGAATGGGGATTTGGGGATGTGAGAGAGGAAAGCGCGCGGGCCCACCGGTAAGTGACAAGGCGCTCCTTACCGCTAGCGAACAACCAACCTTGTTCGCCCGCGGTAAGGCCTTACCGCTGGCGAACTGTTACTCCTGTTCGCCAGTGGTAAGAGCTTACCGCTGGCGAACAAATTGTGGAGGTTGCCAGTGGTAAGTGTTTAAATATTTTAGTATTATTATTTTGCAATCTGTTTATTATTTTGTTTTCCAAATTATTGTTTTCCCTTTATTTATTTATTTTCTGTTTTCTTGTTTTCTTATCTCTCTCTTGTTTTGTTTTCTAATTCATGATTTTAAATTGGCAAAAAAGTTGTAAGTGCACAATATCACATCAGTTGATCATCGATACAAGTCCAATACAAAAGAGAGATACATATATAGTCGCATGCAATATCACATCACTTGATCATCATCAAAACAAGTCCGATACAAAAGAGAGATACATAGTCGCATGCAATGCTGACACAACGCGTCTTTCTCAGCGTTTGGCATTCTTCTTGCCTTTTTTGGTCGCAGTTGCATATTTGGCCCCACATCATGACTTCTTCTTTTGAATGGAAGACCTTGCCTAGGTAGCGTGGTTCTGCTTCTTCTTGTGGTGTATGTTGCCTTATCATCATCATCTTGATCATCGTCGATATTTGGGTCGCCGAACATGTCGAACTCGTCCTCGTTGGCGACACCGTCCATTCCAACGATGTTTCTTTTGCCTATCCTGACGACGACACGGCTAGGCCGTGACGGATCGGTTATGAAGAAGCATTGGGAGACGTGCTTAGCCAGTACCCATGGATCATTTTGCGTGGTGACGTTCGCACTTGATGAATTGCCGGCTTCGGGTATAACCATGGTGGTGAAGTATTTGTCTTCTTTTTGGACGGTCGACATCCTATCCCATCTGACGCGGAATATCGGCACCTTCTCTCCAGAGTAGTTAAGCTCCCATATCTCCTCGATCCTTACGTAGTATCTTAACTTTTTGTCACTGGTGTAGGATTCCATCGTTACCCCTGAGTTTAGATAATCCGAAGTTTTGTCCTTTTGCTCCGTGTAGAAAGTGAACCCGTTGATATCATATGCTTGAAACGTCACGAGGTTGGGGGCGGGGCCACGTGACAAGGCGTATAAGAGTTTAGCTTCCGCACTAGCTGTTGGGGGCGGAGCGTCAAGCTCATGTTTGAACCAACGCAAGAAAGAGGAGTTGTGCTCTCTGATTATGTCTCCTTCTGTCCTCCGCTTGCCCTGGTCAGTGTACTTCTTCTCAATCAGGCTCTTGTGCTTTTCCACCCAAGTATCGACAATTTGAATGTGTTGTAGAGCCACTAAGTTTGCCTTGTTAAAATCGGTGCGTCGAGAAGCGTGGTACACATGCAACTCCCTCCGGCCATTTTTGTGACCTGCTCCATCGAGCTTGCCAATGTGCTTGTTTCCGGGCAAACTAACAGGGACCTCCACGTCCAAAAAATTCGTGCAGAAAGAGGTGCACTCTTCGGTGAGAAAGCCCTAAACGATGCTTCCATTCGGATGGGCCCTGTTACGAATGAATCTTTGATGACCCCATTCATCCTTTCGAACGACATCATGTTGTGCTGGAACAACGGCCCGAGATGGATGATATCATCCATGATATGGACCAACAGATGCACACAGATGTCAAAGAATGCGGGCGGGAAGTACATCTCAAGCTCGCATAGTATCACGATGATCTCTTCCTGCAGCCTTGAGAGTTGCTTCCCGGTGATTGACTTTCGGGAGATCACGTCGAAGAAGTTACAGAGGCCAAAAAGGGTTTCACGGACGTGCTTGTCCATTATCCCTCAGATCGCAACCGGAAGTATCTGCGTCATCATCACGTGACAGACATGAGACTTCATCCCACTGAACTTTGTTTCTGCGGGTCTAAAAATCTGCTTATTAGCCCCGAGTAACCCAAAGGCACTTTGACTCCTAGAAGGCACTTGATCAATTGTTCGATCTCGTTCGGACTTAGAGTGAAGCAGGAGGGGGGCAGTAATAGTCGTTCCTCTTAACCCTTTTGCCCTTGGGACCGTCCGTCTCCTCTTCCGATTGGTCATGATCAATAGCCGGACGTCCTCCGTGAAGCTCTTCCCGGATACCCGTATGTATTAGGTCGCTTCTTGCTTTCGGCCCATCTTTCGTCCTCTCCGGCATGTTGAGCAGAGTGCCAAATAGACTCTCGAACACCTAGTTAGATCTCACTCTTACTTGTTATGTGAACATCTAGTTTTATACTTGATGTACCACTTTGGGGTGGTAACTGCATCCTGACTAAGTGGGTAACTACATCAGTTTGATGATCATCCTATGCTCACAAGTCGACATCACTTTGCATTGCACCTACAAGGCACCAAATTCATCAGTCTGATAGGGAGTACATTGACAAATGACAAGGCCTAGTTGATCGTGGGCACTGTTCATCCATTCAGTAGCTTGGCTGCTTGCTTAGCCGAATCTGGTGGACGTGCGTGTATGAACTCAAACCATGGAAGTTCATGATTTTTGCTTGTGTGTCGGATGTCCGTGCTCCACGTCTCGCTCGACGGTGTCGTCGATCATCGTCGTCTCAACGGTTTATTCTTTGATTTATTCGGGTTTTGAGACGCACGTGTTTACATTCTGCATTGATAAGGCACTAGTAGAAAAAGGCTCATTGCTGGCGAACTGGTGGTTCGCCAGTGCTACTATCGCCAGTGGTAATTCGCCAGCGGTAAGTAACTTACCACTGGCGAACCAGGGCTTCTTTCGCCAGCGACGACCACTTACCACTGGCGAACCAGGCTCCTGTTCGCCAGTAATATGTATTTCTATTTTGAAATAAAAGCAGAAATGTATTACAGCAATATATACAGGTAAATACATATATATTGACAGAAATAGTATAATTGACAGAAACAGTATAATTGATAGAAACAGTATAATTGACAGAATTTAAATAGATACAAATAGACAAGTGACCAAATTATTGGTTCATCACATATATGCATGCTTTACAAGTCGAATATACAAGTGAGATCTCCCAATATTTTGCATACATACGAATGAATATACACACACATCTCCGAAAGTCGATAGTTTAGGTCGCAAGGTTTCAAAAGCAAGTAGTAATCTAAACTACAATCACAGACAAGAGAATTGCAATGGCGATGAAGAAGAAGAGTATATATGCATGTTCTTCCTCTCCGCCTCTGCTTTACTCACTAGTAGGAAACTAGCTATAGCCGCTGGGCTACCGCTGGCGAACAGCAAAAAACATTCGCCAGCGCTAATTACCGCTGGCGAACCAAAAAAATCATGTTCGTCAGTGGTAGCAGCGACCGCCGGATCACTCCAGCTGCTGGGCTGGGTCGCTGCTACCGCTGGCGAACAGCACTTCTCGTCCGCCAGCGGTACTCCTCTTATTGCTGGCGAACAGAAAAGGGTGTCCGCCAGCGGTAGCTAGCACCTCAGGTCCACAGAGTTACCGCTGCCGAACCAACAGTGGTGTTCGATAGCGGTGTGCACTCCGGCCACGCCTGCACCGCGCGCGCGGGGGCCACGCGTGCTCTCTCTGTCTTAGCACATGCATGTACGCCTCTGTCTCACCTCTCATCTCTCCTCTCGCTACATGCCTATCTGTGTCCACCTCTTCTCTCTCCTCTCGCTGCAGGTGGAGATGTGGATCGATCCAATGCAGGGAGCTGGGGAGAGCCCGACCGAGCATGCCGCAGGCATAGGCACGACACGACGAAGGTGACGAGCAGGCTGCTCTTGCCGACGGTCGAGTCCCCGCCGCCGTCCGCTCCCCCACCAACCTGGCGCCGCCGTCCGCTCCCTGCCGCCTCCCTGGTCGACAGTGCCGCCGCACCCCTACACGCGGGCGCTCGCGCTGGGCGGCCTCTCCGCGTGGCTGCTCGCCGTGCCGGCCGAGTCCCCGCCGTTGTCCGCTCCTCCACCAACCCGACGCCGCCGTCCGCTCCCTGCCGCCTCCCTGGTCGACCGCGCCGCCGCACCCCTGCACGCGGGCGCTCGCGCTGGGCGGCCTCTCCGCGTGGCTGCTCGCCGTGCCGGCCGAGTCCCTGCCGCCATCCGCTCCTCCACCGACCCGACGCCACGCCTCCGGCTCCCTGCCGCCTCCCTGGTCGACCGCGCCGCAGCCCCCTGCACACGGGCACTCGCGCTGAGCGGCCTCTCCACGTGGCTGCTTGCCATGCCGGCCGAGTCCCCGCCGCCGTCCGCTCCTCCACCAACCCGACGCCGCCGTCCGCTCCCTGCCGCCTCCCTGGTCGACCGCGCCACCGCACCCCTGCACGTGGGCGCTCGCGCTCGGCGGCCTCTCCGCGTGGCTGCTCGCCGTGCCGGCCGAGTCCCCACCGCCATCCGCTCCTCCACCGACCCGACGCCACGCCTCCGGCTCCCTGCCGCCTCCCTGGTCGACCGCGCCGCAGCCCCCTGCACACGGGCACTCGCGCTGAGCGGCCTCTCCACGTGGCTGCTTGCCATGCCGGCCGAGTCCCCGCCGCCGTGGCCGGAGGCGCCCCAGCACGCCAGGCGAGGAGCTGGTCGGCATGCCAGGCCAGTGGCCGGTGCCTTTTTTTTAACCTGGAAACTATATCGCTGGCGAATGCTCGGCTTGTTCGCCAGCGGTAAGATGCCTTACCGCTGGCGAACGCCTGTTCGCCAGCGGTAACTTCTTCGCTGGCGAACCCCCTGTTCGCCAGCGGTAGGCAAATTAGGTTCGCCAGCAGTAGGCTTTTTCCTACTAGTGACTCTTGTAGTTCTTATAGTCGTATCCCTCTCATCCCGCTTGCTTCGGACATCTTCATCTCTCTGTATACGATGCAAAGATAAAAGTGTTAGCCAAAGAAAATAAGAGCAATAGTTTATACACAAATCAAATAATAGTTAAATGACTGCACCAAAATCGAAAACATGCCTCATATATAGGTTGGACACACAAAATTACAGAGATGGTGCTAGCGAGCCAAGTAGGATGCACAAGATGTGTGTACTCATGCATATCACAAGGCTCGCTAGACCATCCCTGTATCACACGGAGTCACAACATTTTAATCATCGGCATTCTAGAAGAAAGATGAAACAAAAACAAACATGATTTGGATTTGTGCCTCATACTTAGATTGGACACACAAAAGTTTCAGGGATGGTGCGAGTGAGCCAAGTAAGATGCACAAGATGTGTATTCGTCCATATCACAAGTCTCACTAGCGCCATCCCCGGGATCACACGGTGTCACTTCATTTTAATCATCGGCATTCAGAAAGAAAGACGAAACAAAACAAAACAACTTAAATTAAATAGCATCGATCACACATGGAGGTTCAACGACTTTAGAAGCACAAGTTAATTTACGGATATAATTTACGAACACAAGTTCATCTATCGTACTAAGTAGAAAACACATACCGTCGATCACTTCTTCTTCTTGCGCGGCTTCGGTGGGAACGGGAGAACACCATCTATAGTGAATGGTCGGTGATCACCCTGCGCTATTAAGTGATGTTCGATCTCGTCGTTCGGTGGTACTGCAAAGCCGTTGAAGTACACCATTGCAGATGATTCCCACGATCACCTGCTGGATGCGACCGAACTCTTGTCTGATACGAGCATCACTGGCATCTGCCAAGCCGGTGCACTATCTGTCGATAGCAGAAGGAAATTGCAGTTGTTGTTGATCCTTTACAAACTCCTGGATGTGATTGATGAGGTACCATGCCTCCATCTTACTGCCTGGCGACTGCTTGACGTAGGGGAACATAACTCTCTGGTTGAATACAAACTTGCCTCACACCCTTTTTTTCTCTTTTCATGACGCCTTCGTTTTGGGCGTAGGCATGAGAGCTTCATTCAGAACAGCCTTGATGTGGGTGTAGCCTTTATCCCTATTCACATCACTCCCGGAGTCGAGATAGACGACATACGAGTGTTTCGGGTACATGACGATGAGGGTGCCGTATTGGTTACTGCGCAAAACAATTCAAAAGAGACCATCATCCTCAAAATTGCAAAATAGCTTAACAATGGAAATCTACGAAAGCATGTTATGACGGTTAGCGAATGACTTACTCGGGAAAGTAAGGCATGAGAAAGATGTTCTTCTCATGATGCGCACTGAAGAAGTCTCCGATGTACCGCGACACCTTTGCCCTACCCTTAGGGGTGCTCAGGAACATTTCTTTCATGTAGTAGGGGTCAAGTATCGCTATGCCCGGGGTATTCTCCTTTAAGATCTGGTGCGCCATACTAAGGGCAACCAGGCGGACGATCGATGGGTGGAGCGCGTACATGTGATACATGTTGAAGATGTCATTAAATCTCAGGAGGATCACGTCCCCGGAGTCTTTAGTGACAAAGCCCAAGCCATCTATCTCTGGCACCTTTGCGTGGAAAACCGGGTATGTTGGATGTTCCTCTTTGAGAAGCCTATCCTCATGATAAAGAACACCCTCATGGAGGCTCCTCATGTCCCCGGTGAAGAGATTTACCAACCTCGGCGGCATCATTGCTTTACCCATATGATGGACCGAATGCCAGTCGACGATGGGTAACCTGTCCATTACCCGGCGCGGCGGCTTCGACTTAGTACCCGGCACCGCGGCTGGCTGTTGGAGTCAACAAAGGCAGGTTTCTTCTTATATCTTTTTCTTCCCGTCTTCTTAGGCTCCTTCGGCGCCATCGCATCTTTGATGGCCTCCCGGACTGTGTACTGGCTCAAACCAACTTGCTCGGGGGCAGCTTCTGGCGTATCTTGAGAACAGAAGAGACGCTCCGTGCACTGATATTTATCTGGGAGATTAGCTTTCCCCCCCCCCCCCCCCCCCCCCCGAGATCATGGTCAACTGGACCCTCGCCAGCATATCTGTCATGGTGAGCTCCGTCATTGTAAGGATCATCAGCGAGGAAGTCATTGGGGTCATCGTCTCCATCATTGGCTTCCTCTTCATCCTGTGTTTGCTGCACTGGCGGGGTGGTGATAGAAGGGTCCACACGAATCAGTACTTTTGGCCATATCATGGGCCAAAGCACGCATTGTTCGAGGTTTAACTCGCTATCGGCTTCGTCCGGTTGGAAAGGAGGATACAAACTACCACAACCCGATAAAGGTCGGCTGATTGCAACCCTGAACACGTCATCGGCCATAGGCCTGCCGTGGAAAATGCGGTTGAGAGGTGTCACGATCTTACCCTTTGCCACGTCCTTCAGCTCACCGTTCACATCAAGGAGCAATGTGCATCTCGTCTCGTCGGCCTGCGAAAACACGTGTAAGGCGTTAGAGAGGGCACCAAAGAATGAAGTAATATGTATCTTGTCGAGGCTTTTACGATGCTTAATTACCGTGATGGCGTTGAGCTCGGCTAACGGCGACGGACCGCGGGTCGCCGGCGGGGTAATCAAGACGGGAGGGCTTGATCTTTGAGGCGCGGTGACGGCCGGCGATTCCTCCCTACCATCTGCGTTGTTGCCGGCCGGGCTCTGCACAACAGGCGCCACACCGCTCGAGTTGCTGGAGCCTGCTAAGCTGATCACGGGGGGAGGCCCTTGTTTGCCCCCCTCAAACCAAGCCCCGATGGACATGCAGATGTTGGGCAGGAGGGCGTTGAGCCTTTTTTCCACCGCTGCATCGATGGACGCATCCATTTTCGATTGATCGGCCATCTTCCGCTCCTTTCGCTTCTCCTTGGAGTCGGGGAAGTAATAGGAATGTTTATGACCCATTCCGGCGCCGACCACACGGCCACGATGCGGCACTTTATCCGACGACACCTTTTTTGTCTCGTTTAGAGCCCTAAGGAAAGGTGTCTGATATGGGCCCTTCTGGTCCGAGGAGGCTTCGGATTGATCATGTTCATCCTTTTCTTGTTCCTTGAGAATTTTGTTCTCAAGTTCCTTCACCTTGGCGTTCAAGAAAAGCTCCCCGGGCGATTTGGGATTATCCCTGAATCGGACCCTAACAAATTTCCGGGCGAGCGGGTCTTTTATCTTGTCGTAGAGGTTCGGCCCTTCCCTTCGTGCGTCCTCCTTTTGCCAAATTGGCTCCTTTCTGACGTAACCCCAGCTTCCGAGATTGTGGGGAGCAATGTTCTTCTTCTGCATGTCTTTCCCCCACTGCCTCTGCTTCTGCTTTGCAGCAGTGGCTTCTATGGCCTGGAATTCTTTAAAGTCCTCTTCGGAAATGCTGGGCCACATTTTGTGGATCTCGTCGAAACCGGCACCTTCTTCCTCAATCATCTTCCTCACATCTCCTCTCCAAGTTGCAAAGGCTTTGCCTAACTTGCCGAGGGCTTGTGTGTTATCAATATCTGTTTTGATATCCTTGTTATCGTAGGGTGCCGGGAACTTGTATCGTGTGTGCATCTTATCAATGAGGTAGGCGGCCAATCCTTCGTTGTCCTTCGCCTTTAGGTGGTTGTAGTTGATTCTCCCTAATTCTCGGGCGATGCATCCAAGCTAGATGCCGTACCCTTTGACATATTTTTCCGGCTTCGTAGGAAGACCGCTTTTAGGGTCCACCTCTGTGAATGCATGTTGGGTGCTGCCGAGCTTGTTTGGTTTCCTCTTCTTGCGTTTACGCTCTCTTCTGGCTTCGCTACCAGAAGGGCCGCCCTCCTCGGCGCCACTAGTAGTGGTCCCAGCATCACCACGCTCGGCTTCGCTAGCGGATGGGGCCTCCATCTCATCATCGGCCGCATGCTCGATCTCCTCGTCGTCGGCATGCTTGTACTGTGCAAGCATCGACAGGTATGCATTGTCGCCTCCTGTCCGAGAACCCCCGGCCTGGTCGTTGTGAGCCATCGATCTTCGCACTATCGAGGAAATTATTAAGTCAAAGTTAGTACAAAAAATATAAGAAAAAACCACTTAATTAAATACTAAGGTACCCCATGAGTCCAAATTTGCCGGAATGTCGATTAACTTCTGTCTCGGCAAATTCGGGTACTCCATATGTCCTATTGTTTAGCAAAAGTCATGCCAAAATTCACGGAAAATTTCGGCATGACCTGCTAAAAATAGGGCATATGGAGTACCCAAATTTGCCGGAACGGAAGTTAATCAACATTCCGGCAATCTCAAGGGCCTCATGGGGTACCTGCAAACTTTCAAAAAGGCCTCTAGGGCACACATTCAACACATCCACCACGTGTCAATTGCCACCATCAAACATGCATTAACACAACAATCCACCATCACCACCATCACACATTCACCACCACCATCACACATGCATTAACACAAAAATCCACCTTCACACATTCACCACCACCACACATACACCACCACCACCATCACACACATATCCACCATCTCACCTGAAAACAGAACAACGGCATCGTTGAGGTCCTTCTAACTTCCTGCATATGGCAAACAATTGGAATTAAGAATTATAATCATAACAATTGCAATTAAGAAGACTTGTTAAAAAAATAGTGCATTTCAGACCTAAAAATAGTACTTCATGATCTTGATCCTATTTAAAAAGTAACAACTTTGGAACATTTTTAAGGCATGTTTAAACAGTGACCATATATAATTTAGCAAAATTTTATGAAAATTTAGCAAAAATTTATGAAAATTTTAATCTTCCTAAATTTTTCATCTCCTAATTTTTTTTTCCTAAATTTCCATCTCCAATTTTTTAATCTTCCTAAATTTTTCATCTCCTAAATTTCCATCTCCAATTTTTTTAATCTTCCTAAATTTTCCATCTCCAAACTAACTAAACCTAACTAACTAAAACTAACTAACTAAAACCTAACTAGCTAAAACCTAACTAGCTAAAACCGGACTAACTAAAACCTACACTAACCTAATTTTAACTAACCTACACTAACTATTAATTTTACCACAAAAACAGTAGCTAAAACTAACCTAAAACTAATTAACTAATCCGAATTTTTATAACAGTAGCTAAACCTAAAATTTTCCTTTGTGGAATTTTCACAAGCACCTTGCTTGCAAGGGAGAGGTTGGAGGAGGAGGAAGAAATGGCAAGGAGCCAGAGGAGGGAGAGAAGGGGAGGGTGCTCGCCGGCATGAGAGGAGGGGGAGCAGCCGAAGGGGGAAGTCGCTCGTGGCCGGGCCAGGGCAGAAGCGGCGGCGGACGGCGGAGGCAGACGGCAAGGCAGCGGGGCCGGGCCGGGGTAGAAGCGGCGGCGGACGGCGGAGGCAGACGGCACGACGGCGGACGGCGGAGGAAGGCGCGTGCCTGCGGCGGTAGTAGAGATGGGGAGCACGTGGACGGCGGCCTGAGGCGGCGATGGCGGTTTGGCGGCTGGGAGAGAGAGAGAAGAGCGCGCGGGCGGGAGAGGATGATGATTGAATGGGGATTTGGGGATGTGAGAGAGGCAAGCGCGCGGGCCCACCGGTAAGTGACACAACGCTCCTTACCGCTGGCGAACAACCAACCTTGTTCGCCCGCGGTAAGGCCTTACCGCTGGCGAACTGTTACTCCTGTTCGCCAGCGGTAAGAGCTTACCGCTGGCGAACAAATTGTGGAGTTCGCCAGCGGTAAGTGTTTAAATATTTTTAGTATTATTACTTTGCATTCTGTTTATTATTTTGTTTTCCAAATTATTGTTTTCCCTTTATTTATTTATTTTCTGTTTTCTTGTTTTCTTATCTCTCTCTTGTTTTGTTTTCTAATTCATGATTTTAAAATTGGCAAAAAAGTTGTAAGTGCAGAATATCACATCAGTTGATCATCGATACAAGTCCAATACAAAAGAGAGATACATATATAGTCGCATGCAATATCACATCACTTGATCATCATCGAAACAAGTCCAATACAAAAGAGAGATACATAGTCGCATGCAATGCTGACACAACGCGTCTTTCTCAGCGTTTGGCATTCTTCTTGCCTTTTTTGGTCGCAGTTGCATAATTTAGCCCCACATCATGACTTCTTCTTTTGAATGGAAGACCTTGCCTAGGTAGCGTGGTTCTGCTTCTTCTTGTGGTGTATGTTGCCTTATCATCATCATCTTGATCATCGTCGATATTTGGGTCGCCGAACATGTCGAACTCGTCCTCGTTGGCGACACCGTCCATTCCGACGATGTTTCTTTTGCCTCTCCTGACGACGACACGGCTAGGCCGTGACGGATCGGTTATGAAGAAGCATTGGGAGACGTGCTTAGCCAGTACCCATGGCTCATTTTGCGTGGTGACGTTCGCACTTGATGAATTGCCGGCTTCGGGTATAACCATGGTGGTGAAGTATTTGTCTTCTTTTTGGACGGTCGACATCCTATCCCATCTGACGCGGAATATCGGCACCTTCTCTCCAGAGTAGTTAAGCTCCCATATCTCCTCGATCCTTCCGTAGTATCTTAACTTTTTGTCACCGGTGTAGGATTCCATCGTTACCCCTTAGTTTTGATAATCCGAGGTTTTGTCCTTTTGCTCCGTGTAGAAAGTGAACCCGTTGATATCATATGCTTGAAATGTCACGAGGTTGGGGGCGGGGCCACGTGACAAGGCGTATAAGAGTTTAGCTTCCGCACTAGCTGTTGGGGGCGGAGCGTCAAGCTCATCTTTGAACCAACGCAAGAAAGAGGAGTTGTGCTCTCTGATTATGTCTCCTTCTGTCCTCCGCTTGCCCTGGTCAGTGTACTTCTTCTCAATCAGGCTCTTGTGCTTTTCCACCCAAGTATCGACAATTTGAATGTGTTGGAGAGCGACTAAGTTTGCCCAGTTAAAATCGGTGCGTTGAGAAGCGTGGTACACATGCAACTCCCTCCGGCCATTTTTGTGACCTGCTCCATCGAGCTTGCCAATGTGCTTGTTTCCGGGCAAACTAACAGGGACCTCCACGTCCAAAAAATTCGTGCAGAAAGAGGTGCACTCTTCGGTGAGAAAGCCCTAAACGATGCTTCCATTCGGATGGGCCCTGTTACGAATGAATCTTTGATGACCCCATTCATCCTTTCGAACGGCATCATGTTGTGCTGGAACAACGGCCCGAGATGGATGATATCATCCATGATATGGACCAACAGATGCACACAGATGTCAAAGAATGCGGGCGGGAAGTACATCTCAAGCTCGCATAGTATCACGATGATCTCTTCCTGCAGCCTTGAGAGTTGCTTCCCGGTGATTGACTTTCGGGAGATCACGTCGAAGAAGTTACAGAGGCCAAAAAGGGTTTCACGGACGTGCTTGTCCATTATCCCTCAGATCGCAACCGGAAGTATCTGCGTCATCATCACGTGACAGTCATGAGACTTCATCCCACTGAACTTTTGTTTCTGCGGGTCTAAAAATCTGCTTATTAGCCCCGAGTAACCCAAAGGCACTTTGACTCCTAGAAGGCACTTGATCAATTGTTCGATCTCGTTCGGACTTAGAGTGAAGCAGGAGGGGGGCAGTAATAGTCGTTCCTCTTAACCCTTTTGCCCTTGGGACCGTCCGTCTCCTCTTCCGATTGGTCATGATCAATAGCCGGACGTCCTCCGTGAAGCTCTTCCCGGATACCCATATGTATTAGGTCGCTTCTTGCTTTCGGCCCATCTTTCGAAGTCTCCGGCATGTTGAGCAGAGTGCCAAATAGACTCTCGAACACATTCTTCGTGATATGCATTAGATCTAGGCAATGAGGCGTACCGAGGATGGGCCAGTACGGCAAGTCCCAAAACACGGACCTCGTCTTCCATACATCCAAGAGTGGTTTTGGCGCCTTTTGCTTCTTTCCCGGCCGAGGGCACTCTTCCCATTCATTCAGCAAATCATATATTTCTTCGCCGCACCTCTTACGTGGAGGTCCTCGGAGCTCTTCTTCGCCGTTGAAAAGGTCTCCACGCCTTCTCCACGAGTCTTTAATGTGTAGCCACCTTCGATGGCCGATGTAGACGGTTTTCGAAGACCCGGGATCTTTCTGGAGCTGGTGAAACGTCGGGTCATCCATGCACCTCACACATCCGTTATGTCCGTGGCACACCTGGCCTGAGACGTATCCGTAGCCGGGCAAGTCGTGCACCGTACAGAGCAAGGCGGCTCTCATAGGAAAATATTCTTCTGCGAGGGCGTCCCATGTGTTGACCCCACCTTCCTCCCATAACGTGTGTAGCTCATCTTTCAGTAGCTTCAGATACAGATTGATGTCGGTGCCCGGTTGTTTCGGCCCTTGAATGAGCATGCTCATGTGTATGTACTTCCTCTTCATGCACAGCCAGGGCGGGAGGTTGTATATCCATATGAACACGGGCCAGGTGCTATGTGTGCTGCTCTGGTTGCCAAACGGATTGAGCCCATCGGTGCTCGCACCCAACCTAATGTTCCTTGGCTCTGCCCCGAAAGTTGGATATTCATCGTCTAATGCTTTCCACTGGCATGCATTCGAAGGGTTGTCAGATTAACCTTTTCATTCCGCTCTGGATCTTTCAGATCTTTCTCCCTTCTCTCCGAGTGCCAGCGCATGAGCTTTGCTTCCTTGCGGTCCACGAAATAGCGCCGCAGACGGGGGATGAGCGGAAAGTACCACGCAACTTTTCGAGGAGCTTTATTCCTCCCTTTCTTGTACCGAGCAGCCTTGCACACCGGACATGTGATCTTGTCTGCGTCCCCTTCCCGAAAGATGTAGCAGTCGTCGATGCACACATGGTATTTTTCGTGTGGTAAATCAAAGGGGCACACGATTTTCTTGGCCTCGTCACAACTTTTAGGACACGTGTTCTCCTTCGGAAGCTTGCTCTGCCAGTATTGCAGACTTGCGTCGAGGCTTATGTCGCTCCATTTGTATCTTGCCTTCATCTGCAGAACATCGAGTGCTACTTTTAAGCGGGAGTCATCCGGTTCGCAATCTGGATACAACGGAGTATTCGAGTCTATCTCTAGTTGTGCCAGTTTAGATTGCTCTCTTGCAGCAGATCTGGGGTTAGTCGTCTTCTTGAGAAGCAGTTCTTTGAGATGAGGGTCCCGCACGACTGAAGTTAGCGGTGCCCGCGTGTCCTCGTCTTCCTCCGTTACGTGTTGCTCATCACTGTCTTCTCCAGCATATATATCATGTGTCGGATGAGCAGGCTCTTGATCATCTTCTTGCACCTCGTTGTCATCATTGACCTGCTGCCCTTCCTGATCATTTCCTACCGCCGCCTCATGGATTTCGTCATCATCTTCATCATCACTTATCCACTGAGTGTGCCCCTCCATGAAACCACGCCTGAGCAGGTGCTCCAGCAACTGTCCATTAAAGGGGTCAATGGCGCCCTCTAGTCTGCATTTTCGACACGGACATTGTATCATTTTGCGATTATTCCATAACATGTCTTCCGTCGCGTGCCTCAAGTATCTATTCACGACACGTTCGCTCAAAGTGACAATTGTCGCCTGCACGGTGTAGAACAAACAATACAATTATTAGAACCATATATATATATCGTTTTTCACGAAATTTTTTGGCATGACCTTCCTATAAATAGGACCTAAGAGGGAGTGGCAAAATATTGGCAACTCATTTTAATTTCACAAAAAATCATTAATTTCGGTCCATTCCGGCAAATTTCGGTCCATTCCGACAAATTTCGGTCAAATTTCACAAAAAATCATTAATTTAATTTATTATATAAAAGTCGATCCACCATAATTAGATGACCACACGTACGAGATCGAGTCAAGTTCATCGAGAAATTGGTGTGTAATGCTTGTAGCTAGAACGATGTGTTGGAGAGAGAGGGAGAGAGAGAGAGAGAGATAGGGCTAGATCTAGAGTTGTGGAGGGAAATCCTTTGGTGGATAGGTTGGAGAGAGGGAGGTGAGGCTAGATCTATCAACTAAAGTAGTTCTTATTGGTTAGAACTAGTGGAAATGATGGGGGGGTGGCATTTAATGGTGTAGCAACAATGGGGAGTGAAGAGGAGAGGAAAGTGCAATAATGGAGAGGAGAAAGGGGGCTGGTCGGGTTGGTGAAAATGCCAGGAAATCACTGGCAAACAAGAAGCAGGTTCGCTAGTGGTACGTTTGTTACCACTGGCAAACTATCTGCGCGCTTCGCCAGTGGTGAACGCGGGACCGGGAGACCCTAGCGGCCGGGACCATCTACCGCTGGCGAACCACGTTTCTTGTTCACTAGTGGTACGTAACTTACCGCTGGGCGAACAGGTACGTGCGTTCGCCAGCGGTAGATGGCCCCGCTCGGTACGCCCGGGTCCGCGTTTACCAACTGGCGAAGCACGCACGTGGTTCGCCAGTGGTAAGACATGTACCACTGGCGAACCGGTTTTATTGTTCGCCAGCGGTATTTACCACTGGCGAATGCTTTTATTTGTTCGCCAGTGAGTGGCTGGCGGCTATAGCCATTTTCCTACTAGTGAGGAAAATTGTGGGTGTCCAATCCGTAAGTTTTCCGCTATATCACATGCGGGTTCCCCACCTTCAATGTGTCTATGATATAGTTATCCACCAAGAAATTGATGTGGTTATCCTAACTTTTTGGTAATAGTTACCCACACAAATACGATGGAGTTACCCATGGAGTACAGATTGTGTTACCCATGTGTTCATGATATAGTTATCACACGAACGATATAGTTACCTTAACTCAGTAATAGTTACCCACCAATTAATAGTTGGGTTACCCACTCAGTACTGATATGTTACCCACATATTCATGGTATGTTAGACAACATGAAATCGATGTAGTTACCGTACTCTCTCGGTAATAATTACCCACTCAATACTGATGTAGTTACCCACCTAATACTGATGTAGTTACCCATGTTCATGATATAGTGTTCCATCACAAAATCGATGCAATTACCCTACTCTCTCAATAATAATTATCCACCAAATACTCATGGAATTACCCACTCAATACTGATAGAGTTACCCACGTATTCATGATATAGTTATACACCATGAAATATATGTAGTTACCCTACTCTCTCGGTAATAATTACCCACTCAGATGAAGTTACCCACCATGCACTGATGGAGTTACCCACAAGGTAGTGATGAAGTTACCCCTGTGTTTATCTACCATGAAATCGATCTAGTTACCCTGCTCTCCAGGTAATAGTCACCCACTAGGTACTGATTGAGTTACCCACCCCAATGATGGAGTTACCCATGTGTTCATGAGATAGTTATCCACCACAAAATTGATGTAGTTACCCTACTCTCGGCAATAGTTACCCACCCAGTAATAGTGAAGTTGCCCGCCCATTAATGATAGAGTTACCCATGTGTTCATCATATAGTTATCCACCACGAAATCAACATTGCTACCATGTACAATAAAATAATAGTTACCAATCCAATACTTATGCAGTTACCCATATGTTTTAGTATGTAGGTGTTACCATAAAATCAACATAGTTATCACCATAATACTTATGAAGTTGCACATATGTTTTAGTGTATAGTTACCCACTTGTCCATTATACATTTATCATCCCAAAGTGATAACTCACTTATGAAACTAGATAATAACTTCAAAACTCGAAAAAATAAAAAATAACAACCAAAATTGGGAAGCCAAAACTGACCGTTCATACGGTGGGTAACTTATATACAACAGCATGGGTAACTCACGTGTTATGGGGTGGGTAACTTTTAGATCCAATTTTTTTTATCGAAACATATCAACATGAGATCTAGTTTCGAAGATCTCGTCACGACTACCCCAACGGTGAAAATGGATTTTAAATCGGATATACGGTTTGAGTTACAAAACTTTTTAAAAATTATAATTTTGCATTTAATGCTGGTGATGTCAGCAATTTTGTTTGTTTGTTGTTTATATGCAAATATGCATGCATACGGATGAGAGGACAAACCGCGTGAGATATAAGTGTTATTAACCATAGAACGTTTTAAACGTAGTCGCATCCCTTATTTATTATGCTAGTCCTTTTCTCCGTCACGACAATATATAACCACATGGTAGTTCTAAGACAGATAATTCAGGATACTTCCGTTGATCAGTCTATCGAGTGTAGCTGGATTCCCACCAAGATAATGAGACTAGATAGTGTTATGTTTTGGTAGCTCGTTACCCCCACACCCCTATCTATTAGTTCGGGTTGAGAGGCACCAGGACAAGCAGATGCGCTAAACTGGAGAGGACTAATTTTTATGGCGTCTCATCCCGCATGTTCGCAACGTCCCCGGCGGCCGCCGTGTCCAGCCTGCTCCCCATGGCGCAGTGTGGCGAGAAGTGCAACGACATCTCGCCAGTCGTCAACGTTGCTGCCGTGTTGTGCGTCTCTTCCGCCTCAGAGGATGCGACATGCTCCGATGTACAAAGCTGAGAAGGCCAGGTGCGCACCGGCGCTCGTGCATGGCGGGTATGGACGCCGACGGATTCCTGGGTGGGGCCGATTGAGCGTCTCTCTGAAGTTGTTGACCTACATGAAGAGGCCGTTGTAGTGGTCAAAGTCGCTGCTGTAAGGTGTTGTCGATGAGGTGAAGTACTGCCGCGTGCGGCTCTGCGCCTAGGTATCGATGAACATCGCCTCGGTGTCGTGCACGTCATGCTCCACAAGAAATCTCCGCCATGCGGCACGTACCTCTCGCGTGTTGGCTTGGGCTTATCGGGCTTTGATGCGAAATGAAATGTGAGATCCTAAAATCGATTTTCTAAGCTAAGCGAGATAAAAATAAGAAAAAGGATTAAACCTTAAAAGATTATTGTGCTCACGATCACTTCAGAGTTTCCTACATAGAGGATTTGTGGTACCATAAGACGAAGAGATCAACGACGCAAAAGCCAGGGGCGACACAAAAGCTAGGGGTGTGACCGTTGACGGAGAAGACGAAAGCAACCACAACTAGTAACCCAAAGGAACTAAATAATTATTGTACATCTACTGATTCAGATAAGTGGGTACTCAGCACTGGGGCCAAATTTTCAGTTAAAAGGGTTTATAATGCTCTTACAGAAATTATACCAGCATCTGCCCCCTTCCAATGGATCTGGAAATCTTGTGTACAGTTAAAACATAAGTTCTTCTTCTGGCTCTTGCTACAGGATAGACTAAACACAAGAGAATTGTTGCATCGGAAAACTTTCTATCTGGATGATAAATCATGTGTGCTTTGTCAAGATGCGCCTATGGAATACATGCAGCACCTATTCTTTGGATGTGATTTTAGTCAGACATTTTGGTGGCGTTTAAGCCAGGAATGGAATTGTATGACATGCTATTGGATGGCAGAGCAAGATCTGGGCATCCATGCTTCACGGAATACTTGATCATTGGTTGTTGGAGCCTCTGGAATCACAGAAATAAGATTATCTTTGATGGAGGACAGCTGGATATTGATGTATGTTGTAATATGTTTAAGGAGTGCTTTTCACTTACTATGCATAGAGCTAAGCCTTCTCTTAGAGAGGGGATGCAGCAATGGCTTGATGCCATGTAATTTTTGACAGGAAGGATTTCCCACCCCACTTGTAAATATGCCATTTATATAAAATGAAAATCGCAGTAGGGGCTTTCCCTACTGTTTTCCTGTCAAAAAAAAAAAAGGATTGATCACTCATGGAGGAACGGATGAGTGTTGTGTCCGTTCAGGATTTGTTGACAATTGTGTTTAGTTCATGATCCATCTATGTGTCACAAGAACCAGTCACGTGTTGGCACATCTTCAGCTTTGTATCTGCCATGACTTTGGCTACTGAATACACGCTTGCAGACAGAGACACGGTCTCAAGCATTGTTGCATGTCCGGCTAAAGGTCATGCGCTGGTGCTACCCAGTGTAAGAACACCACATGTATATGACATTCTTCACCTAAACTAACCTTGTGTATTGTTCAAACAGGTAGTGAGTTAGCTGCCTTACAAAATATGTAGCTAAACCTTGTGTATTACACTATTACTGTTAACTGGTTCAAATAGGTAGAGAGGTAGCTGCATTACAAAATATGTAGCTAAGTAAACAAATTGAAAACAACGGTTAGCATATATAACCACAGAGTAATAAAAGGCCGTATGCATCATTTCGATGTAGGGGTCGGAATACCTCCCCTTTCAAGAGAAAAAACATATATAACCAGAGAGTGGAGAAAATAATTAACATATGTTATATTGATTAAGGAGGAGTAAGGAACCTCCACATTCACATCATAATATGAAATTATTTTGCGACCAATCACAAAAATGACAACCCAATGAAACAGTACTCATAAGTAGCTCCGCTTCGCTGACCATCCAGTGTAGTCATGAGAGATGAGGAATGATTTAGACCGCAAGACCCAAAACAATTTTACCCACATAATTTTACTCGTTTATGGTCTGATGAATTAATTACCCATATTTATTTTTCTATCCTCTACTTACTTCTCTTTCTTATTTATGATAGTCCTTCTCCACTCCTTCACAGCAATATATACCACATGCCAGTTCAAAGACACATACTCCGGTTGCTCTACCCGCAAAATAAAAGTACTTCACTTGCCTAGTCTATCGACAAAAGCTTGATTCGAAACCAAGAAAATGAGACTATCTAGTGCTAAATTTTGCAACCTCGTTCCCCATATATTAGTTCGGGCTGGGAGGCATCGGGACAAGCAGATTTGCAATCCTGCATAACTGGGAAAAACATTGCACTATGATGTTGAAGAACACGACCGGACGCAATTCACCCTCACGGGAGCTCTCACCGTGACTCCGCCGATTCGGTACTGGGGAGGAAGCCACATCGTCACGCCGAGGGCGGCAAGATCCTTCAAGCACAGGTCTCATCTCACGCTTGTCGCTACTAGTGACCTTCCCGTGCGAAGCGCCGTATTCCTCGATGGTATTAGGGAAAATCTACTCCCAAAGTGAAGTCGCCACCGTCACATGGAGCCAAAATGCCAGACCCGTACCAGCCGTCACCACCTCTCCACAGGACCAAACCACAGACCTTTCTGCTTGAGTAAATGGCACTGGCGGTCACACAAGTGGTTTGGTGGGTGAATTTAAGTCATTCAACAGAGAAAACTGACAAACCTGCCGAACTGAATAAACATGTAAACCCTGGTCACAGAAGCGTTTGTTGATTTTAGCCGAAAACAATCATGTGGAGTCAACTGAGGTAGCCGTGGAGAGTTATATTTGGAAATAATCCCTTTAACCACGTGTAATACTGTTAGCTGGTCCAAACAGAACCTGTACAATATGCGAATACTCAGGTAGTGAGGTAGGTGCCTTACAAAATGTGTAGGTAGGTAAGTCAGCATATATAACTAGATAGTGGAAACAATAATTAACGTGTGCTATTTTGATTAAGGAGAGGAGTAAGGAAACCACCACATTAATTCACAATATAGTAACGCGCAGTTGTGGCGAGAAGTGCAACGTCACCTCGTCAGTCGTCGATGTTGCTGCCGTGATGTGCGTGTCTTCCGCCTCGGAAGTGACGTGCTCCGATGTACAAAGCTGAGAAGGCCAGCTGCGCACCGGCGCTCATGCTTGGCGGGTATGGACGGCGGCGGATTTTTGGGTGGGGCCGATTGAGCAGCTCCATGAAGTTGTTGTTCAACATGAGGGGGCTGTTGTAGAGGCCGAAATTGCTGCTGTAGCTATTTGTCGACGAGGCGAAGTTGCGGCTTAGTATCGGTCGGCGTTGCATGCGTGCGACTGCGGCCTACAATGTGGGCGAAGAACAGCGTCACGGTGTCGTGTGCGTCATGCTCCCTAACCACAAGGAATATGGGCTTGGGCTTATCGGGCTTCGGTGCGAAATGAAATGTGGGACCCTAAATTCGATTTTCTAAGCTATAAGTGTATAAAAAATGTTTTAAATCTAAAAAGAAATATTGTGCTCACCATCACTTCAGAGTCTCCTCCGTAGAGGATTAGTGGTACCATAAGACGAAGAGATCTCCGACACAAAAGCCAGGGGCGACACAGAAGCTAGGGGCGTGACCGTCGACGGAGAAGACAAAAGCAGGCGCCACAACAATCATAGAGGATTGATCATCATGGAATGGATGAGTAGAGCATTCGTTCAGGATTTATCGACAATGGTGGTTAGTTCATGATCCATCTATGTGTCACAAGAACCAGTCACGAGTTGACGCATCTTCAGCTTTGTATCTGCCAGACTTTGGCTACTGAAATACACGCTTGCAGAGAGAGGTGCGGTCTCATTTCATTTGGCAGAAATAAAATGAGGGGACACTCATGCCATCATTTCATTTGTCCAATTTGAAATTTCAATATTGAAAAATCTTGTTTGGCTATCACAAGGATTAATGAAATCAAATGATTTTCGGATATAATGATGAGGATAATAATTCACTTAATTAACATATGCCATACGTATTCACTGGAATTTGCAGCTGAACTCACGGTTTCAATTCACTGACAGCCAAGCATGTTGGGTATGGAATCTCGATCGAATTCCATGATCCATGTATGAATTTATGACAGCTAAACAAGCTTAGATATTTTGATAATGGAAAATCTAATTTATTCAAAATAAATTATCGATTGCTTACTTTAATCCCTAAAAAACTTTTCTTTTGCGAATATTAATCCCTAAAGAAGTTGATGCTACCAATTTAAAGAAAGTACATGTTAATTTTTGACTAGTTGTAGCGCTTTAAGTTTTTTCTAAAGCATGTACTATTAGATTGAGTACCTGTGATGATAGGCTATATCTCAAAATCAAAGAACTTATATCGAAGAGAGGTACATTTTATACAGTGTGGTCACAACAAAAGAAATTCACGACTTGCATAGAAATCTAAATGAAGTGCTGGTTTTAAATCAGATTGTGGGAATCATATTATATCTTTGATTTTTTTTCTCGATTCTATGCTCACATGAATAGGTTTTATCCTTAAGTGGAGGAGATAATTATAGTGTATAATAAAAAAATGTTCAATGGGTGTGAGCATTAACAATTGTGAGAGCAGGTTCTCTGAAACTAGAAAGGGTCTAAGGCAAGGAGATCATTTAGTTGTCTCATGTTACCGACGCGCTTTATAACAGTCTGTTTTTATGAATGAAATATGATCATTTCTAAGACTGCTTTAGTGGAGCGTATTGGTTTGTGCACATTACGGTATTTCGGTCACTATTGTTTTCGGCTCCCTCCTCACTTCACTAGATAAAGTTTTGCCCACATATTTTCTTACTAGCTCGCTTCAGGTTTTATGCTTTAAATACTTATTAACTATCCTCTTTTTTTGCCCAACCCTCTACTTTCTCTCTTCCTATTTATGCGAGTCCTCCTTCCTAGTAATCGCAAACAACATGGTATTACTAACATAGGTACTTCAGTTTCTCAAACTATCGAACCTCGCTTGAGTGACAACCAAGATAGTTAGAATGGTTTTATCTTTTGCTTGCTTGTTGCCATGTCCATTAGTTCGGCTTAGGAGTCATCGGGACAAGCAGATGCGGGGAAGTACAAGCGTAGACTTACCTTCCTGAATAGGAGGATACTTCAGCCCCCTTTGTCACATGTACGATGGATCCTTGACGTTTAGCCATTGATCCTTGATGTTAAAACTCCGTTTAGCCATTGATCGTTGACATTTATATCTGATAAAGACCGATGTGACATCAGTACGAATCTCCTCGGAGAATTATAAGATGCGTGCCAGGGGTCATCTTGTTTGGTGCGTTGGAGGCAGCAAGTTTTGTTAGAGAAGAATGCCTACGTTCATAAGGATTTATGCAATCTAAACTCCGTCGAGTGGAACGACTGATCTGATCATTTTAGGTAGTTGCGAGAGGTTGTTCGTTTTGAAGAAAGATTCCCCTGAATTCGATTTCTGCAATGTATTGAACCGTACTTAAAGCGATGTGTCTTATTCGAATCACTTTTGTGCCAAAATCTGCCTTCTCTATTTTATAGTAAAAGCTAGCAACTTATGAACTGAGGCATGTAATGTGCATGGTGATGAGGGAAATAACTAATAAACAACAAACACACAGATTTAACACATCAATTGGAATTTCAAAAGGCGGCCTCATCAGTCATCGGCGCGAGGTGGCCACACACCCAGCCGCAAGAACACACCAAGCTCTAATGGATAGAGGTTCAATCATGGCGGTGGCACTGGTTTCCCGACGTTCACGCAGTGAGCAAGGGGATCCACAACCTCTTGTTGTGTTGGTCGTCGGGGCTCGATGGCGTGGCGCCACGGTGTCTCGACAGCGAACGGAGATCTTTGCTTTGAACGGCCCACGCTGTTGTTCTGGTCAAAACCATTTGCCCTCCGTGTTGACAGCTACACGTTGCCGGCCGGCAGGGATCGGGTCAGGTCTACAACACAAAGGCACCATGCGCGGCAGATGTTTGCAAGTTGATCTTCAACGAAAGTTTACCACCGAACCTCGCGACTCGCGAGAGGATCTGCGAACCCATCCTTGGGAACTGCAGTTTCAACGTGAATGCGGCAATGTGTACCTCCCGATTCCTCTCATTCCAAAGCAAGATCGGTGCAATAAGCTGGCACTAAATTAACAAATACTCCCTCCGTTCCATAATATAAGATGTTTTAGGTGTTTCACATATTGTCTAGATTCGGACTAAAAGGAATGAAAAGAGAATGGACATATATACTAAAACATGTCTAGATACATGTGGTCCAAATGTGAATGTAGTAAAAGGCTAAAACATCTTATATTGTGGAACGGAGGGAGTACAATCTATTGTGGAGGGCTATTCAACCATCTTGTTCAGGAATTTGCTGCGTTCCATGCCCTAGTCGAGCGGCTGAGAAGTTTTGTGTTGATGACATGCTAATTGCTAGGATGTGATTACATACTTGAATTCACACACACTACGGCAGTATATAGTTGGCACCTCCGGACATTGAGAGGAAGATTGAGTTGTATAAATAATGAAGGCGAGAAAAAGGTTTGTAACTAATAGAGGTAGTTGTTCAAAAGAGCAAAAGAATTGACTCCCAAATAAAATGCTATGTTGTGTGATAGCTGCAATGTGCGACATATGGCGGCTGACGCATGGCACATAGGACTGAACATGTCAGATTGTGGTAATAAAAGGGACCGGGCGACCATGTGCAGTCATCATGCGCTACAAAATGCCGAGATTTCACACGTCATTATTATCAAAGAAAACAGTAAGGTTAAATTAATTAAGAGTCACATAATAATATACGAAAAACAGTCTCAGTTGCCTAGAAGCTAGAAGCTGGAATAGGCATTCAAGAGTCATGTACCAACCTAGGGGCCTTCATGCTCCATGGAATCAACACCTTTTATAGAAATTATGGTGCCTTCATTTATCATACGTCATTAGCGGACACATGTCAACATTTATAGAAAGAACCTCAGAAGAAAGTACCACGAAGCAAGAAGATTTGCGGAATTCACTACAGTAATGGCGCTCTACGCCGACGGCTTTTTATCGGGCTGTCGGCGTAGAGCCAGCGGAGGACAGTCCTCCGATTTGACCGTCGGCGTAGACAAAGCCGTCGGCGTAGTTTTGACACAAGGCTACGCCGACGGCAAAGCCGTCGGCATAGATATGATATATTTTTCTATTTTTCATTTAATATAAAATAATTCATATCTTTAAATCCGTAAATCGAAATTTAACAAATAAAATGTCTAAATCGATTAGAAAAATGAGAGGAATCCAAATATGACATCCATATAATCTTTTTCACCATGCATATGACTTTTTGTAACATATTTTTGGAACTTGCTTACTTAAAAAGTCGTTTTTGGCACTTAAAAAATGGAAAATCATATTTATGAAAATATTTTGGAAATTATCACTTCAACAATGCACTTATAAGGTGGTCTACTATTTTCTATCTATTTGGATGTTACTCTTTCGGTGAGCCGTTTTGGTAGCTGCTTCACAAAAAAAGCCTGTTTTAACACTAAAAAATAAAAAATAGGTTTTTTATTCAACGAAAACCCTAAACCCCTTAGTCAATACTATTCTACAAGGCGACTAAACTCCTCCGTGACCTTAAGATGTCATATGAGAAGATAGACGCCTGTCCGAAGGGATGCATGCTATTCAGGAAAGACCATGCTGGAACAAATTATTGCATCCATTGCAATTCCTCGAGGTACTTCGAGGTCGACCTCGGTGGTGGACAGAAGAGGCAGACCGGGATTCCCCAGAAGATTCTCCGGTACCTTCCATTTATATCGAGGATCCAGCGTCTTTACATGAACAAAGACACTACCCAGCAGATGCGATGGGCCGCATTAGGGGAGAGATACACTGACAAGATGATACATCCGTCGGATGGTGCCGCATGGAAGAGGTTTGTAGCAAAGTATCCACTGAAAGCGGGCGACCCGAGGAGCGTAGCTGTTGCTATATCAACCGATGGGTTCAATCCGTATGGCATGTCGGCGGCAACATACAGCTGTTGGCCCGTGTTTGTCATCCCCCAGAACCTCCCCCCCCGGTGAGTCCATGAGATCACATAACATGTTATTGTCGATGATAATCCCAGGACCGAAATATCCGGGTAAGAACATGAATGTGTACCTGGAACCGCTGGTGGAAGACTTGGCAGTTGGCTGGAACGGTCGCGGGGTCCGGACATATGATGCCTCAACAAATGATCACTTCGATATGTATATCTGGTACCACACATCTCTCCATGACTTACCAGCGCGTGCTTTATTCTGCGGCTGGTGTACACATGGGAAGTGGCCTTGCCCACAGTGCAGACAGGCTATGACTTTCTTCTGGCTTAAGAAGGGAGGCAAGTATTCCTGCTTTGATCAACATCGGCAGTTCCTTGACCCAGATCATAGATACAGGAGTGACGTAAAGCGGTTCAAGAAAGGAGTCGAGATCCATGCTCCGAAACCACGTCTGATGACCGGACGTGAAATCAAGGCTGAGCTAGAAGCTCTCGTGCCTAACCCCGATGGGAATGGTTTCGTGGGTTACGGGGAGACACACCAGTGGACTCACATTCCATGCTTATGGAAGCTTCTCCCGTACATGGAGGATGTTGAGCTTCCACACAACATTNATTCTGTCTCGGATCGGGGTAGTAGAGCGGGGAGAACGTACTCAATCCACGGGCCGCGGGCTGTTAGGTCCAATACCCATTAGAGAGATAGGTGGATGCATGCCGTAAAATATGGTTTTGTTAAAATTCAATGACATGTTGAACTGAAAACATTGTGTATGTTTTTTTTTTGGTACCGATTAAAGGATGGAGAACCGTGAGTGGATGTATGCTGGCAGAAAGAGTCAGTATGAGTTTAGTGATGATGGAGAGATAAGGCTGAGGAGTTTTGTGAACAAGGCGTTTGACATCAGCAGCAAACCCATGAAAGTGTTTTGCCCCTGTAAGAAATGCGCTAACCGAAAGCGAATGTCGAAGGTAGATGTCAGTACGCACCTGCTCAAGTTTGGGTTCACACCGTTCTACCATGTTTGGAATTTCCATGGTGAACAGTTAGCAAACGTCCTAGAACCGAGCCGCGTCAGATTCAGCCAGCTGGAGGATTTGACACTGGGTTCGAGAACTGCTTAGATGACTTTGTTAATGCTAATGCGCCTGAAAAGCCCTCATGTAGAGGCGGAGACACCTCAGGAGGCGGAGACAAGTGAGCAGCCGGAGGAAAAACACAAAGAAGTACTACGAGGCTATGTTTGCTTCCCAGAAACCCCTCCATGAACATACAGATGTTACCCTTCTAGATGCCATCGCTCGCCTTATGGCCCTGAAGTGCAGAGGAAGATATGCAGGGATGGTTTCGATGATCTTCTAGCCGTGTGGATTGGCTGAAGAGTCATGACTACCACGTGTGGATGAGCGCATAATGCCGGTGGATGATTCGAGGCTATGTCGATGAGGAGACTTGGCGAACACTTGCGGAGTGAGCTTTTTCTTCCGCCAGATTTGTGCAAGGGAGTTAGATCGTGAAGTGCTTGAGAAGCTGCATGAACAGGCACCCGAGTTGCTTTGCAAGCTAGAGATGTTACTTCCGCCAGGTTTTTTTAATCCGATGCAACATATATCTTGCATCTCCCGCACGAGGCTTTGCTGGGGGGCCTGTGTCGACCCGTTGGCAGTTTGGGCCTGAGAGAGAAATGAAGAAGCTACGTGGAAATTGCGGCAATAAATGCAAGATCGAGGCATCCATGGCCGAGGCATGCCTTAACGAGGAGGTGGTCAAACTTCACGACAAGGTATTATCATGCCAACATTCCCACAAAGCACAATCCAGTCCTTCGCTACAATGTAGCCAACCCTGAAGATGTACCCAAGCTTAGCATCTTCATAGGGCTCGGTGGCAAATCAAGTGGCACGAAGAAGTTCATCATGAATAAACTCGAGCGGGATATGATAAGCTCGTATATCTTGTTAAGTATGGTGGAAGTGAAGCCGTACATCGAGTAAGTCTTTCACCATTTAGTATTTCACAAACATTCACTCCTATATTCGTGGCTAACTCCTCTTTTCTCATTGGCGTAGACGATTCACTCGTGAAAACTGGAAGCTGAGAAGGGAACCTAACCCGAAAGAGTCGAAGGATCTTTTTGACAAGGGTGGTGGTTTCGACAAGGGTGGTGGTTCATCAGCTGGTTCGCGGGTTTGGTACTGTTCTATCTAACTTTTCTAGTGTCGTGGACATTCATCTAGCATTCCTCGTTCTAAACTTGCCATGCTAAACTTGCAGGCAAAAAAGGACAAACAAATGAAGCCAGAGCTTAGAAAGATTGCCCATGGCTTTGGCCATTCCGTCAACTCATTCCATGCTTATGATGTGAATGGATATCGCTTCCATACCCATGAGTACACAACAAACCGGGCCAATCGGAAGACAATAAATAGTGGGGTGTTATGTGAAGGCTCGGATAAACTCCATTACTATGGAAGAGTCGAGGCTATATACGAGTTGAATTATGGCTTTGGTAAAGGGCTAAATCCCGTTGTATTCAAATGCCATTGGTTCGACCCGCATCGGGTGAGACGGGATCCTAGAATTGGATTGGTCGAAGTTCAACAAAGCTCCAAGTATCCGGGAGACGACGTCTACATTTTGGCTACCCAGGCCTTCCAAGTATTCTATCTCCCGTACCCGTGCAAGAAAACAGCCAAAGCATATCAAAAGCGTCTACAAGGGTGGGATGTTGTGATGACGGTACCTCCGCACAATAGGCCGCCTATGCCTAACAGTGAAGATTACCGGCGCCTAGAGCCCTCAACATTCGAAGGCGAGTTTTATCAGGAAGGAGGGCTCCCTGGGATATTCACTATCAACTTGCCGACCGATGATGACATGGAATACGTCGAAGAAGACGAAGCTGCGGGAATGGAGGAAGACACAGCGCATGATGAAGTCGTGGAGGTTTATAACCAAGCCGATGTGTCTTTGCTAGAGCGGTTCCACGCAGGACTTGACGTCGATGAGCCACAGGGACCACCTCCTGGTTCCGTGGAGGGTTGGTGGTGTGGCGACCCCGACAGTGATGACGACACGAGTGGTCCAATAGTTGATCCCAATGATCTCGACACAGCTACTGATAGCGATGAGGACACATGTATTAGTAATTGGCAGTCTAGCTTATATGTAATAGGTCAATGCTACTCTATGTAACCGTGATTGTCAGTCTAGTTTATTTTCTGAGAACTCATTGTCGCTACTCCATGTATTTTGTTTTATTCTAATTGTTGCTTCATCTAAATTCTTTTTTTACTTTTGCTTCATCTATTTACCTTAATTTTGGATTATGTATACTGATGAAACTTTTTTTGACAATGCAGGAAACATGAAGAAGGCCTTGGCAAAAAAGGTGCGTAGTGTGTCGAAAATCCTGGTGGGATCGAGTTCGGCACGACGGCTACCTTCACCTACACCCTCACCTCCACGTGCTAGGAGTGCACGGCGTGGAGTACGAGGAGAGAGAGTCCTCCCCCGGCCGAGGAGTCCGACGAGGAGGACGTTCCGTACGAGGAGGAGCCGGAGCCGGATTCTGAGGACGAGTCACTGGACGAGTCGGAGGACAGCGAGGAGGAGCAGGAGGTGGGCGAGGAGGAGGACAGCGAGGAGGACGTGGGCGAGGAGGGACCTGAGCAGGGCGGGGTTTGAGCTTGACCCGACGCTGCAGTGGGAGCCGCCGGAGGAGGAGTGGGTTGAGACGGACCCGACTATCCCCCCGCCACAGAGCAAGGCGCCGTATCAGCGGGGGGCCGCGACCCTCCCCGATCTTCCTTACGGCTCACGTCACACGCTTCTCGTTCCTACCGGGGCAAGGTACATCTAATTATTCATGTTCAATTTTGCTTTTTCACTTGTGTTTTGACCCGCTAACCATACTAATTTTGATTTTTTCATTGTGTAGATCGTTTGAGTACGTGCCTGCTAAGGCCAAGGGACAGCGTACCTACTCGAGCATCCTTGGATGTCTTGTGCGCAAGTTCTTCCCTGGGATTGTCACCCTCCCAGATGGTACCGCGAGTGTAGCTTGGACGTTCAAGCATTACACCTACGCGGAGGATCCCGAGGACGAGGAGGCGAACATGGCGGAGAAGACACTCCGCTACTTCTGGGTAAGTTTGCTTGACTTCTATAAATCCTAGATTTCACTAGTGGCTTTAACCCTATTCTACCTATGTGCATGCTTGCAGAACTACTTCTCCTACCGGCCGGAGCACGAGGCCCAGTGCACGGCGGTCCTTGTGGAGATGGCCTCCAAGATGGTGAGGGACATGCACTACGAGGCTCGGGTGAACAGTGTCCGCAGTTGGTACGCCGAGAGGAAGATCAAGCTGGACAAGAAGCGTGCCCGGGACATCTTGATGCAGCCATGGCAGTACCTGCAGGTAGCCGCATTTCTATATTATCGATTTTGTTGACCGCCATGTAATATCATTAATATGTGTGTTATGTGTATGTAGGTGCCTCCTCCCTACGTTGGTAACAATTCTGAGTGCCACCTCGCGATGGTAGCGTGGTGGACTAGCAAGGAGTACCTCAAACTCCACGAGGAGGGGAAGGCAAAGCGGGCGTACAACAAGGGTGGAACACACCGCCAAGGCAGCCGCAACCTCTACCAATGCGTGCAAAATGAGGTGAGCAAATCCATTATTTAGTCCACCTAAGTTCGTGCTCTCTTTTGCAATATTTCCTGCTTTTCACCTATGTTCGTGCTCTCTTTGCAGAAAGCGAAGACCGGCGTAGAGCCCTCGCCCTTCGCCGTTTGGTCAAAGTTCCGGAAGCTGGATGAGCCGGATCCTGACACGGGGTCGTTGTGGATCAACCCTGGCGCCGAGCTCCGGAGCACGGGGTACACGGCGAAGTTTAAGGAGCGCAACGGTGAGGATGCTGACCCTCTCACCAGTCCACTTGACGTCGAGGCTATCGTGCTTGCGGGGGGAGGCAAGGGGAATGGCCGGTTGTGGATAGGTGACGGCTACGTTGACCCTCGCACCGTCCCGTCCCTACGCCAGGTCCGCCGTGGGAGGGCGCCTGGTGCGCCTGCTGTGGAGACCCGCCCATGAGTTTCGGGTCTGGTTGTCGACCAGCTCCGGGAGCAGGTTAGTCAGCAGCAGGTGCTCTTTGAGCAGCAGCAGGAGCAGATCCGACAGCAGCAGGAGCAGATCCGACAGCAGCAGGAGCAGATCCGGCAGCAGCAGGAGGCGTCCAGGCAGATGATGGAGTGGATGACGGCCAACATGCAGCGCTTGGCTCCTGCGGACGGGACTCTTGCTTTTGCTCCACCGACGTTCCCATGGGTATGTCGTCAAACTTGTCATTCTATCCATCTTACTGTTCTAACTTAGTTATCTTTGTAATGCGAGCGTTTTTCCATGTTGTAGATGGTTCCAGGATCGGCGGGTGGAAATCACTCGATGGCGCCGCAGCCGCCGCCTGGTGGTCAGGACGATCCGGAGCAGCAGCCCCTCTTCACAAACCCTTTCGTTGTCCGGAGGCTTCCGTGGGTATGCTCGCATGACTCTTTCTCCGAAGTTTTAGTCCGCTTTCTTTTCATACCAATGCCATTTCCACCTAGTTGTCGAACTTATCATTTTCTTGCAAACGTGTAGGATCAATGGGAACCTTCTCAGCCGCAATGATGTTGAGGACCTACTCCGTCGCAGAAGGATCAGGTTAGTTACCATTTGAACTTGCTGCCACTCATTCAAAAACTTACTTCATGTCTCACTTAGATCGACATAGCCAACCAAACTTGCCATTTCCACTTAGTTACTTCAACTATTCTAGTTGCCATTTCTACTTAGGTATTTTAGTTGTTATACTTGTCATTTCTACTTAATTAGTTTTATTATGCCCGTGACGTTGAAACTTAGTTCTTTTAGTTGTCAAACTTGTCACTTTAACTTAGTTAGTTTAATTATGCCCATGACATTACCACTCATGATTTTTGTATAACTTGTAGGACGATCAACAAAGACGTCCATCTTCGCCTTCCGTCCATCGTCGAAGAGTCCATGTGGTGTTTCAAGTCACCGTTCATCGTCGTGGAGTGGAGTTCATGTCGTGTTTGACTTGAACTATGGATAATGATGTCTATGTGATGTATGAGATTATTTCTATACTATATGCTATGTGGAGTTTGAAATTAATCTTATGGAGGAGTTTGATTGTGTTTATATAAGTTATGGATTGTGTTTATATATGTGATTGTGTGAAAATTGTGATCTGTGAATTATTCTGTCAATTATTTGTAAAATGCAGGAATTCTAGAAAAAACAGAATAAAATGTGACATTATGGTCACTTTGCCGTGTACCAGCACACGGCAAAGGCCTGTGCCGTGTACCAGCACACGGCAAAGCCCACACGTGGCGGCAGCCTGTGCTCCTGGCACGGTGCTGATGACCATATGGTCACTTTGCCGTGCGCTTTTAATCGCGGTACACGGCAAAGGGCTGAGGCTGGGATATCGACACAGGTTCTTTGCCGTGTGTATTTTGACGCGGCACACGGCAAAGGATAAATCTGTGCCGTGAGTTCTTCAGAGGGACACACGGCAAAGCAGAAAAAGGTGCCGTGCGTTTTTTAGAGGGACACACGGCAAAGCAGAAAAAGGTGCCGTGCGGGCAGAGGGAGGCTCACGGCAAAGAAATGGTCCCTCGTTGACCAAGTTCTGACACGCACTGGCACATATTTTGTGCCGTGACCACAGCCAGACACACGGCAAACACTTTGCCGAGTATTTTTCCGGAAAGTACACGGCAAATGTTCTTTGCCGACGGAAACATTGCCGTGTGACCTTTGCCGTGAGAGTCCTCACGGCACATCCTTTGCCGTGTTCCGGGAGGCCTCTGCCGTGTATTTTTGCCTCACGGCAAAATAAGAATTTCCGGTAGTGATTGAAGGGGTCCAACCAGCGGGAGGATCTGGAGGCCCTCAGTCGAGAGCGGCGCCCTCGCCTGCTGTACCTGTTGTGTCTCTAGAATCCAGGGCTCCGATGATTTTCGGGCGTGAGGCCGGCCCTAACTCCGGTCTGGTGCCTGCTGTCGTGGCTATGGGTCTCCATGTCGTACATGTGGTGCCCTCCATGCTGACGTCCATCACCCCACAAGCTCTGCTACAACGGTGTTGTTTGCTGTGGGGTGTCGACGTCCAATAACAAGAGAAAGAAGAAACAGAAGAAGCAAGGCGCTCCTCCGCCCAATGCGATGGGACCTGTCAGGGTGCAGACGGTCACGTACTCTTGTTGTGTACGTCCACTGTTGTTGCAGGGGAGGCCCCAGTGGTCGTGGCTGCAGCCGTCACGGTTGGAGCTAAAGAGAAGAGGTTGAGATGCTCAAAGTGTAAGGTTTATTCCCATGATACCAAGAGTTGCACGGTTGTTCACTACTGTTACATTTGCGACAAGGATGCACATCAGACAGTTAGCTGCCCTATTCTGAGGTTGCCGAAGCCATATGTGGGACTCGCAGGCATTGAAGCGCATAAGACTATGTTCATTTACCTTCCAGATAGTGTGTTCAAGCCTCCGAGTTTGTCACCCACTGCTCTCGTCATAGTGACTGGGACACAGTGTCAGCGGAGGTTATCCAGGCTATGGTTGCTCGTATGTGTCCAGTATTGTTCGTTTGGAACTGGGAAGCAATTCCCCATAAGGAGAACTCTTTTCTGGTCAATTTCCCTTCGTTGGAGGATTTGGAGAGAGGGGACGGCTTCGACAAGGGTGTGCCCAAGCAGAACTCTTGTATCACTTTCGGTGTTTAGAGAGGCGAGGAGGTTATGCATACATAGGAGTTGATTCCAACTTGGGTCCATGTGACTGGTGTTCCAAACACGGTTCGCCACTTCTTAGGTCTTTGGACAGTGGGTACTCTTGTTGGTAAGACCATGGATGTTGACCTCCTTACTCTGCGCCATCGCAATATTGTCAGAATTCTGGTGGCTATTCGGGATCCGACGGTTTTCGAGACTAAAGTTATTAGATCAGACAACTTTCTCATGCTTAAGGGATACACATTCTGTTTTCGTAAAGAGGCAGCTGATTATGTTTCCGAACCGAATTTTGTGCCTTTTATTTGGAGAAGAAGTGAAAAATACGATGGTGGTAAAGGTCTTCGGGATAGCGAGGTTAGTGACTCTATGGTGCGAGATCCTACTAGGTCCACCAATGTTGACACTCCGATGCCTCAAGCCCAAGATGCTACGGGTCCAGTGACTGCCAATGCCGAGTTGCTTGCGTATATGGGTGTTTTCCCAAGCTATGTTGTTACACCTATCAATCCCAATCAGCAAACTCCCAGAGGAAAAGAAATTGTTGCTCAATTGTGCGGGTCTGCGACTCCAAAGATTTTCTCCAAGTCAGTGGCAAAACAGGTACCAGAAACTGCTGCTGCTCTGTCACTCGAGCCTGTCACCGAGCACCCTTTGTCTCGTGTGCATGGTGGGCCGCGTGTGTCGGTGCAGCTCACGGGACAGCTAGGAGGACTGAGCCAGGTCTCCATGCTTACTCTGCACTAGCCGGTTGGCCTGCCTACCGGGTCCGTGCCGGCCCCGTGGAGATGCGTCCTGCTGGGCCGATGGTGACATGGGAAGCTGCCTCGACGACTGCTCTAGCGACCTCGCATACGACGGTGAATTGGTGCGCGTCGCCAGCGGCTAGCGAGGTCGTGCTTCCGGTAGTTGCGTCGTTGTCGCCGCACGCGGCGGTGGGTACGCGCGTCGCCAACGGCTTTGGTGGAGCACCAGGATGTCGGGCCGACGGTGTCGACTCGGTGTCTTCCGAGCGTACACCACGCGCGACGGTGGACTGTCCCGATTCGCCTGTAACTCAGACCCAGTTGCTGTCGCCGTCGATGTTGGGGGTGGAGCCTTCTTCGCCTCTGATACTGGATATTGATATAATGAGAGTTGGGTGATGCCCAAGCGAAGGCGGAATTGTAGCTAGTAGCAGTTTTCCCTCAATTATAGAACCGAGGTTTATCGAACCAATAGAACTTTGAAATCAACAACGAGGTGAATGTTGAAGATCTCTGGCGCTTAACCTTCAACAGACGTGGACCTGCACACACTCAACCAAATACTTTGCCCCCAATGGCGGAGAGGTTGTCAATCTCTCCGGTCTCGCAGAACACAAAGTGGTTAATTGTATGATGAAATAGATGCAATAATAAAAAGTGACCAGAGGAGTAATGATGATGAAAAGCAAGTAAATGAGGTTGTAAACAATATAAAAAGATGGACCGGGGGCCATGGGTTCACTAGTGGAGTCTCTCAAGTAAATAAAATATGCATGTGATGGGTAAACGAATTACAGCAGGGCAATTGACAAGATCATGACACAAACCCAATTTAGCTATGACAAAAAGGACATGATAATATTTATGGAGGCATCACGACAAGGAACAAAGACCGTTGAGTCCAACTGCGTCTTTGTCTAAAAAGTCCACCGTGGGATCGCTATCCAGTCTGTCACCCAACGGTATTAAGTTGCAAGCAACAGACAATTGCATTAAGTAAAGTGCATGATGTAAGCAATACTAATATCAAATGAGACATTAACACCGCTATTTTACCCTTAGTAGCAACAGCACACCCTCGCCCTTAGACGTTTCTGTCACTCGTGCCTAGAAACAAAAGGGGGCATGAACCCACTATCTATCATAAATACCCTCTCTTGGAGATCCACACAATCACTTGGCCAAAGTAACTACGCACATCGGAGAGCATGCAAGAACATAAATTACTCATATAAGAATCATGCACAATCTGAACATAACTTCATAATCCATCGGATCCCAGCAAACACACCACATAGCATTACAATAATCGATATTGATCATGTTAGGCAGCTCACAAGATCATAAGACATGAAGTATAAGAGAGAGACTACCAACTAGCTACTGCCATGGACCGGTAGTCCAAGGTGAGTGTAATGTCCCGGGGTTTTCCCCAAATTAGATTTTGTTTGTTTTTCTTTTTCGCATCATCATGACATCAGCATCATGGGCATCACATATTTTTGGCAACAAAAATTATTTTTATTAAAACCCTATTTTATTTTGCAAAATTTGTCAGAAAAGTTTTACCGAGACAGCCGTCTCCTTTTTCTAAAATTAATTGTCAAATTAAATTTTGCAAAAGAAAATAAAATGTTTTGAGTGCGAGAGAGAGCAGCCCAGCTAGCTGGGCCCAAAAGCCCAGCAAAGCAAACCCTAGACCAAACCCTAATCCTGCCCCTGCCTTTTTCCTTTCCCACCCCTTGCCTTTTTGCAGCCACCCTCCTCCGTTTTTGTTGTTTCGCGAAAATGCCCTTCCACCTCCCAAACAGGTCCTTTTCCTTTCTTTTTAGGTCCCTGGACCAAAACCTTATCCCTAACTCTCTCTCTCTCTCCTCTCAGCCTCTCTTTCTCCTCCCGCACCCGAGCCAGCCCTGATCCCCTCTCTCCTTGCCTCTCCCCCAACCCGAGCTTCCTCCCCGTGCCCGCACCCTGCAGCTCCTGACCCGGACCTCCTCCTCCCGAGCTCGCCGTTTGCTCCTCTCCTCCTTCCCCACGCCGGCCTCGCTCCTCTCCCTGCGCCCCATCTCTTCCTTCCCCGCTCCTTCGGGCCGAGCTTGCTCCGGCCCACCTCCGCCCGACCCCGACCCCGACGTCCTCGACCCAGTCGCAGCTCGCCCTGCTCCTCCTCTCCTCCACGCTCCTCGTCAAGGCCAGCCGCTGCCCCGGTCCCCTGCTCCCGAGCTCCCCCGACGCCGCGTCGTCTCCTCCTCTGCCTCGAGCCGGTCGCGCCGCCCCTGCCTCGGCTCGCGCCCGCCCGTGTCCCGTGTTGTGGCCGCCATCCTCCTCCGAGCTCCGTCCCGGTGTGCTGTCCGAGCTCCTCACCGACCTCCTCCGGTCTGGCTCCTCTGCGTCCTGCTACCTGTCCGTCCAGGTGCCCGATGCGTGCGTCCTCTGCTAGCCCAGTTCTGCCTCGTGTGTCGTGCGTGTAGCACGTCCGGTTGTCGCCTCCGTTGTTGTGTGCTCGTGCCCGTGTTGCTGTCTCTGTGTTGGTTCCCCGAAGGCTTTCTCCGTGATGCCGCTACACGGCTTCTTCTGTTCTTCGATGCTGTGAACCCCGATGACCGTGAACGGTGATACGACAAGGACTACTTCTACGACGACCGTGAACGGCGATACGACAAGTTCTTACCCGACTCCGTGAACCCGAGTTCTCCGACCCGATGACCAAAGACGGATACGACAAGATCTTCTCCGACAACGGAACCCGTCAAGTTCTCCGCTTCGAGTCCGTTTGTGCCGGCTGCCTTCGTGCGCGTCCGTGGAGCCCGAAGACCGGAACCCGACAAGATCTCCGAACCCCGACACCGTGGAACCCCGTCGACCCCGGAGCTCGGAACGCCAAGATCCGCCACGACGACGCCCCGAGTACGACTACTTCCACGACATCGACTACAGAACGACTACTTCCACGACGTCGACTACCTCGACTACTCCGACTCCGGATGAACGACTACTTCAACTACGACGACTACGTCGACTACTTCCTCTCCGAATCTGAAGATGCCTCGATCCGATGTGTGACCCCAACCCTAAACCCCTATATAACCTATATGCGTATCTTATAAAATTATGCATCATTAATTAACCTCGCACCTTTATCCATTTAGTCGAATTAAATCAATTTAATTATGGGGTTTGTCCGGTGCATCTATATTGTGCACCGATCCCATTTAAAATGATTTGCCATGTGTTAGGGAATAAAATTGGACAACCTTTAATTTGCCGTGCATTCATGTCATCAACATGCCGGTTCTTTTGCCGTAGAGTAAAATGCATCTTTTATGTTTCCGGTGTTCGTTGCTTCTTCGGGAATAGGACGATGAGTTGATGTGAGCAACGACATGTTCTCCTACCTCTACCGGAATGCAGGCAAGTAATACTCCCTTGCTATCTTTATTTGTTTTCTGTCTCTCACTCGTCCTATCTTTTGTTCTTTGCTAGCCTTATGTCACGATGCTTGTGTCACGATCCTATTTGCATGTTTACCTTGCAGCCATGATAAGCCACACCCCCACCTCCTATTACCTATTGCTTGTTTACCTTGTTAGCCTTGCGAGTCCTAGTGCATGCTTAGGTGCTTTGCTTGAGTCCTGATATCTCTTTATCTAGTCTTGTTTTAATATGATAGCTAGGCTCAACTAAAATAGTAATCTTTATTTTCTATTGCGATGGGAATAACTTAATAAAGATAAAGCACCGGCGGAAGGCCAATCGTGGTCTTTTATTCTGCTAGTGTCGCCTAGGACCCGAGTTCTTTTCCGCTGATCCAAGACTTAGCGCACTAACCACATGTGGGAGTTCTATGGGCCTCCCCGCAATCTATTACCGGATCCTCAAACCTGTCCAGGAGCCACAACTTAGTTCGGGTGTTTCCATTTGCGCGTGTATTACGATTATGATGAGAAGGTAAGATGATGATGGTTACGTGGTTACTTTACGGTCGGGTTGCGTCACGTAGCGTTTATCGCATGTGGAAAGAGGGCAATCATATGAGTGTTCCTCCCGACACCGTCCACGCAACGGTTAGGCCCACCTCGAAGCTTCGGCCGGACTCTCAAGGTGGATCAGACCTAGCTAGGTAGCTCCCTGGACTTGTTTGTAGAGAAGGGAAGTATTCCGTCGAACGCTCCACCGGTACACCTCTAAGCGAGTGTGCGATGCGTGTGGGTTCATTGGTGCATCCCTACAGGGTGAAATCTTTTCGAAAAGCCGTGTCCGCGGTTATGGACGACTTGGTGAAATGCGCTGGCTAAAAAGATCATAGACAATTTGCACCTAATGATTATAATTGACTAGTAAGATAGATTATTTGAATAAATAACTCATAAAACTTGTCCACCGTGTGAGTTGCCCTGATTGCTTCCTCGCGGGTGGTTGATCGAGGGAGTAATACTTGGTCGGGTTTTTGATGTGGTGAGTAGTATAGTTGGTTCCTTCTGCGCTCTCTTACCTTGTCTCTTTTAAACGAAAGTTGTAGTGTGTCTCTATAATTTGTTAGTGCTGCTTGCCACCGCTTCAATCGCTAACCCTCTTCTCCCGGAATTCCAGCTTTGATATCTTGTGAGTATTACTTGTCAGTACTGTTTATAGTACTGACCCCTTCGGGGCTGCTATTCCAATGCAGCCGACAGGTTTGAAGTCTGACGACATTAGCTTGGGAATCCCTCCGGCTTGGCCTGGGCAGGGATATCGTGCCTTCGTTTATCTTCAGGACTCTTAGTCCAATTTGTTTCTTGTCCGTAGCCGGACGCTACCCGCTTCCATTGTTATTTTGGATCGTTGTATTGTATCTTTGTTCTTGACTCGGTGAGTCGTTGCTGTATAAATGTTCTTTTGTGGGTTCCATCGAGAACTGTTGTAATGCTATCACAATTCCACCCTCATAACGTGTGTGTTGCGACGTGCACGTTATGCCTGGTGGGCGTCCTAGGATCGTTATTATGCGGATTTGGATGGAACGTTCAAGTCTGCATAGTACCGATCTTGGGGCATTACAGTGAGACTACTCACAAATCATCCCGGAGGAAGGCATGGCGATGAAGAGCCCTCCAGGATCGATCTCCCCGGCATCACAGAGTGCCGGGATCAGCTTCAGATTGGACCCCGAACTAGGGTTTTTGGTGACGGCGCGTCGGGGTCGAGTTTCTGGAAAATAATGGCCGCCTCGACGTTTTTAGGTCAGATAGCAATTTATAGGTGTTGGAGGGCATCGAGGCGAGGTCCCAGGGGTAGGGACGGGCCCCACCTGCGGGTGGCCCCTAGGCCGCGGCAGGGGGCGCCCCTGCCCTGTGGGCCTCCCCTCCAGCTCTCCTTTGGACAGGTAATTCGTCGTGGCAAATAAAAATTCCCCAAAAATTTCCAGTGCAATCCGAGAATATTTCCAGAAGTAAATTTCTGAAACAAAAAGACATAGGTTAGTCCGACAAAATGCATAAAAATGATATAATTGACAGTAAAAACATGTGGCAATATCACAAAACTAGCATGGATCACTCGAAAATTATAGATACGTTTGAGACGTATCAGCCTCTGCTGCCCCCAATGTCGATGCCATTGAGGACGAGTGAGAGGCACGCTGTCGCCTCGGACGGGTCCTCCTGCACGGACGAGGACACCATGATGAGGGTCATGCGTCGTAAGGCCGAACAATACCTCGATACCGCTGGTATGGACAAATTTCCTAAGTCTTTTCTTGCATTTTCCAACTCTAGCATTTCAGCTAAATTGAGTAGTGTAGGGCTTTTTTTGGGTAATAATGTTAATAAAATTTCTATATCGACTAAAGCACTGAGACATTTGGAATACGACAGGTTAACGGCCGATCCAAAAGTTTCGTGTAAGTCGGTTACTCCACAAATCGAGGAGGAGCTACATGACACAATTGATGTCCAACTCCTCTATCATCTAGTTGGGGATGTAACGGAGTGCAGTTTGAATAAGGTGATGCTCAACTCATTATATGAACTGAAAGTATCTGGCCGGAAAATCTAAAGCTGACTCTCTCAAAAAGAATAAAACGCCACATAAAAAGGCGAATTTGTCAAAATCTACCAATGTTTCCCAATGAATGGCATGTTCTTAAATAGCAGAGATCTTTGTGACTTGGCTAAACACGTATGCATTGCTGATTTTATTCGGGACCATTCTTTGGACTTTGTTGGTATTTCGGAAACTGGTAAACGTGATTTCTCTACGAGTCTACTTAACTGCCTATCTGGTAGTGTAGATTTTACATGGATTTCTCGTCACCACTTGGTAGATCCAGGGGCTTATTACTTGGCGAAAGGAAGGATACCATGCATGTGTTGACTAGTTCGGATGGTGACTTCCGTATAAAGGTTCATATCCACAACAAAGTTGATAACTTCTTATGGAGTCTGGTCGCCATATATGGAGTAGCCCAGAATGAGTATAAACCTGCTTTTCTTCGTGAGCTAGTCAACCTGGTAAAAGATAATGTACATCCTATTATTACGGGAGGGGATTTTTAATTTGCTTAGGTTCTCACATGAGAAGAGCAGTGGCAGATTTGACTACCAATGGCCTCTATTATTCAATGCTGTAATTAACGGTCTTGATTTAAGAGAGGTTACAATGATTGGGAGACAGTTCACTTGGGCTAAAAGTCTCCTAGAGCCGACAGTAGTTAGACCGCGTACTAATGGACCTCGATTGGGAATCTAAATTTCCAATGGTCTCAATACGGGCTCTCGAACGTATAGAGGCGTTGGCAAATCATGCTCCTATACTATTAACCACTAGTATGCCCACAATGCATTGTAAATGCCAGTTCAAATTTTAGTTGGGATAGTTACATCGGGAGGGATTCGTTGACATGGTTAAAATGGTGAGGGAAAGTCCGGTGGCTAGTCAGAGCGCGATCCAGAGGTGGAACAATAAAATGCGTGCAGTACGCAAACACCTGGGTGGTTGGGCTATGACTGGTCAGTTAAAAAAGGAAAAACTTTGATCGTCATCTATTATTGATGAATTGGAGGCTTTTGCTAAAGTGAGACAGCTATCCACGCAAAAGAATTAATTAAAAAATCAATCCAATGCGGAGATTGCTAGTCTTCTCCGTGAAGAGGAGCTCAAATGGTATCAACAATCAAACTCCCAATTCACTTTGGAAGGAGATTCGAATACGAGACACTTTCATAGTCTGACTAATGACAGACATAGGAAGAAACTTATTCACTCCCTTTCTCAGGATGAGGGTATGATTGAAGGCCATGAGCAACGTCCATGATATTAACATATATCCCAATGGCGGGACTAGAAGTAGCAACGATATTCTTGCAGCTAGGCTTACTTGTGAGAATAGACGTTGAGATCCATTGACTTCGTTCATCAACATCTTTTCCGCTTCAATGGTGTTGGTAATGAACTGATTCTAGATCTTTGATCTTGTTGATTCACTTGTATCTTCGTAGATAGATCTTGCAGTTGCATAGTTTGTGGCGAATTTTTTTTCCCGTTGCGCAACCCTACAATAGGGCTGGAATTAAAACTCGAAACTCGCGAGTTAAACGAGTAGCTCAGAACTCGACTCGGCTTGGCTCGAACTCGTTACTAAACGAGTCGAGCCGAGTTTTCATTTTAGACGGTAAACGAGTTCGAGTTAAACGAGCCGAGTTCCGAGCTACTCGTTTAGCTCGTTTAACTCGGTAAAAAAAGTCATTACATGTATTCTTATCTTTGTGAATTTTTTTTCCATATTATTATAGTTTAGCGACTAGATATTATTTGATAGTGTCATATTGTTATTGATTATTGTGATAATTGCATCATACATGCCCAAATAATTAGAAATAATTATATATAAAAAAATTATAATGCATGTTAACAGTTTTACCGAGCTAAACGAGTTAAACGAGCAAACTCGCGAGTTTAGCGAGCCGAGCCGAGTTTCAGCCGAGCTAGCTCGTTAGTTGACCGAGCTTGAACGAGTCGAGCCGAGCCGGCTCGGCTCGGCTCGGCTCGAATTCCAGGCCTACCCTACAACAGCGGTATGTAAGTGGGGGCGACAACACAGGTAAAGTTTAAGGTCTTACCTTTCAGGGTGAAAATATAAGGTCTAGCCTTAATTGGTTGTGCCTAACAATGGCCTTGTTGAATGCATTGTTTTGATAGCGGGAATTATCTCCAAGGTGAAAACCCAAGATCTAAGATCAGGCGACGACAGTGCTGGTGCACTGTTTACTTCTGGGAGGCCTTGCTTTTGGAGAACTTGGACATCAGGTGTTGTCTCGGTGGTGGTTGTGCTGCTGCTGCTGCAAGGACTGAAACTCTGTAGCGGGACTTTTCCTTTTTTCGTCTGTGTGGATCCGTCATGCCATTAGGGCATGGCGTTGTTGTAGAGGCTGGGTGTAATTGGTATCTCCATGATATTAATATATATCCTTTATCGAAAAAAGGACTTCGGGAATTACTTTGTCGTCTCCACTTTGCGGTTACCTAGTTCCCTTACACTTGTTTCATTATTATGTTTCAACTCATTTATCTTACTTTCACACTTTAGGGTTACCCATCTAGTCACACTTCTAGATCATCTACTATATTGTTGTATTGTGTCCTTAAATTGTAGTCGCCTATTCACCACTTCTAGTCGACCATATTGTTCTTTCAATTGTCCACTGTAGAAAAGGTGTGTTCCTGTGTTTGATGCAATAGCTCACACAAAGCCTGGTGTTACCTACAAATAATGAACCAAAAATCGAGATTAGATAGTTTATTTTGGTTGGATGTAACTAATTCAATAAAATTATATGGTCCGCTGCATTTTGTTTGTTTATGTGCTTCGTGTAAGAGCATCTCTAGTAGATCCCGTAAAAGTTGAACCAGAAAATGCGTTTTCAGTTCAACTGAAAACGGTTTAGGGTACCGCGAAGGCCTGGACAGAATATATACCCTAAAAACATACTGTAAAACATGCTTATTTTCTTCATCTTTTCCAACGAGTCTATCTCTTTACATACAAAATGAGCGTCGTCGGACGAACCGCTCCGGCTCCCATCCGCGCCGCCCCACTCGGCTCGGGCCTTCGCCTGGCCCTCCTAGCGCTAGCCTCTCCCGCCTCGACCAGCCTCCTCCCGTGGAGGTGCTCCCATGGGGAGCTTGGGCATGGGCTGCGAGCACGGCCTTGGGCGCACGGTTCGGGCCCTCACCCTGCTCTCCTAGTGCTGGCCTCCCCAGTTTCGACCCGCCTCCTCCCATGGAGGTGCTCACATGGGGGAGTTTGGCCATGGAGGTGCTCCTATGGAAGGTGCTTCCATGGGCTGCAAGCACATGCCACGATTCAAAATCAGTCGGACTCAAACCTCCTCACCGGAAATCAAAGATTAATGCCGGAATCGAGTCTCCTAGTTGTGGGATCGAGCTCGGGAGTTGTTGGCGCCAACGAGAGTGTTGAACAACTTCGGTATGTCCGGTTTTGGACCTATATATCGACTCACGAACTCGTTATTTGGGGCACTGTTCTGTGCATATTTTCCGACCCACATTGTAAATATTCGGATTTAACCACTTTTTGGGTGGATCTGCAAGAGATGCTCTAACAAAGCAATTTTCTCTTCCGCATAAGGTCAGACTACATCCGACATTCGTCACTCGCTCGTATCAGGGTAGCTGAAGCCGATGGTGCCACGCCGTCGAAGACCAGAGCCTTCTGCTTTCATTATCCCGCGATTTTTCCATTCATCCAACCCGAGATCCCTTCATTCCCGCGCCAAATTTCCAAACCAACGCCGAAGCAGCGCCCCGCCTCCCAATCCTAGAACTGCTCTGCCGCAAGTTCACCGGAGTAATGCCACCACGACGTCCCTCTACCAAGCCCGGGCCACCGAGGCCTGCGGGGCCTATATATTGCCCCGACACCAGCACGACTACCCCATCTGCCGCGGCCACATCCCTCTCCTCCGCCAGCGCCAGGACGAGGCGGCCGTCGTGGAGCTCCTGCGGGACCATGGCGCCTCCCCCGCGGAAGCCGCACACGCTCCGTGGTACGCCGCCATGCTGGCCAAGGGCGTCAGGGAGCTCGGCTCTGGCGTCCTGGAGTGCCGGGGCAGGGGCCGAGATGGGCGCGCTCGGGTTCGGCAGGAAGGTATACTTCATGGGGAGGAGCAGGCGGGCTCGGTTTGGCGACATCACCATGGGCAGCGTGGCGATGCCTGGCTGCGAAGGTGGAAGGACACCACAGTGGTGTCGCCTATGACGAGCTAGGTGGTGCTGGACCTTGGGCGGCGGCCCTGGTGGTTTTTGACGGTGGCGGTTGTCGTGGCTGTGGCGGATGGCGCAGCGGCTGGAGTTGGTGGTACAGCGCCCATCGTGGCGCCTTGCCTCCAATTTTGGAAAGCGTGCAGCATAGGGCTTGCACTTGGAATAATGGCGGTTGGCCCTGCTGTCATTCGAGCGTCAACATCCAATCTGGTTCATGAAGGCTCCCTGATTCGGCCGCCGACGAGTTCCGGTCTTCCGCTCGGAGATTTTCGCAGTTTGGCGAAGTGCTACTTGGATATATAGAGCAGAATTGATGCGGTCGTGCTCGCGCTCCTTTTCAGCCAGAGTGGCTTCGGTGGGCGAGGTACGAAGCTTCGCCTTATGTCAATGCCATGTGACATGTCTTATAGATTTCCATGCATATGATGGAGGTGGAGAGAGTTATGGTGGCTGCAATCAGAGGTTGGTAATGACGGAGCAGGTATTGGCTGCAATGAGGACTATGCGACACAGGTTTTTCTGTGCGTCGGGTGTTTGGATACTTGCAGCAGCAGCCTTGACAAGCGGGGGTGGCAACACAGGTGGATTGCATTTTTTTATGGTGCTCTTCGAGCATCGAGACATGAGTGATAGTTCAGGGTGAAAGCTCAAGTTTTGGCCTTCATTGGCTGTACCTGGCAATAGCCTTGCTGAAGTCATTGTTTTGAAATCCCGGTCTTTCTTCGGGGTGAAAGCTCAAGGTCTGGCCTTCAGTGGTTGTACCTGTCAATGGCCTTGCTGAAGGCATTGTTTTGGAGAACCTGTTATATTTTGGTGGTGGTTAGAGTGTTGCTATTGCGAGTGTTTCATCACTCTGACGGGTCTTTGTTTTATTTTTCTCTCTTTTTTATTTTTTTTTTCTTGGCTGGGAGGAGCAGGCGCGACGGCGGGGTGGTCCCGTTCGTCGGGAGCCTCGTCTTGCGGCTCTCCTACGCCGAGCTCATCGCGCGACCTACGTCGCCGCTGAGGGCCTCCCCGTGCTCATCCACCGGGTGAGAAACTAGTCCAGTTTGACCCTTGAAGAGAATTAAATTTTATGGTACAGTGTGCTTGAAAGTTCCATGCATTCAATTCGCAGATAAATATTTTGATGAAATTGAGTGGCTAGGCAAACTGTTTTTGCCGGCTAGGTCAAATTTCTAATTTATAAGATGCCCAATCAAGCCTATCACCTCGGATTAGATGTGCGTTGGAACGATTTTGATCTGGCTAATTGTTGGGAGCTGCAACTCGTAGCTCCCTTCTTCTTCAACCTCTCACACTCTTTGTTGTCTCTCTCACACACACACACAAGAACACATGCACACACAGAACCAAGGAAGAAGAAGAAAAGCTTTGCTGAGACTCTCTCCCCTGGCACCAGGAAGGCTACATTGTTTACTCTGCCCGCAGGCCACACTTTTCTCATTCATTTAGCTCAGCTTAAATAGCCAACACAGGATAACAACTCACCCCACGTTGGCCACTAATCCACTAACTATTTGATCCACTTTTCACTCACCACTAGCTACACACACGCACACTTTCAGCACTTGCCTGACCTCTCCACAACGGCCACACGACCGGGCCAAACACAGCACACATGCATGCAGCCAGCTAACACAAACACATCGGCTTGCATGTACACACAAGATCATCACTATTATGTGTACCTGCCGCAGCCTATCAAGCTATCTTGAAACTAATAAACATGATTAACTACTAACTAACAAGATTTGTTCCAACACTAATCAGGGGTCTGTAACAATCAGTCTGATAAGGAGCCCGATTGCTCGAACAGTACCTGTCCTTGGCTGCAATCCTGCGACACAGAATCTTCAACCTTGTGACTCCCGCACACCACACTCAGTCACAGTCTCACAGAGTCACAGAGGCGTGAACGTCACTTTCCCCTCCCCTCCCCTCCCCTATCTCTTTCTACAGTAAAGGAGAGAGGCGACCGGAGGGCGACCGAGTTTTCCGCCGGTGATTCCGTCGCCCTCCTCTCTCTCGTCGGCCCTGGTGCCGTCGGAGAGGGGAGGGGGGTGGAATAGCCGGCCGGATCTGTGTATAGCTAGTAGTATATCTCTAGTCTATTAGGTGTTCGTGCCGGTGGTGGTCGTCCGACGCCGCCGTCGCGACTGGTATGCTCTGCACCCCCTCTCGTCTCATCGTGGTGTGATGACTGGGAGTGGCGGAGCTAGGTTGTCTTGGTGTGGTCGGCGGCGTGGTGACGACCACACTGTGGACTTTTGTTGCTTCTTCTTCACTGCGCCGCGGCGGTGTCTTCTCCAGCGCCGTCACGAGGAAGATGCTGGATGTGCTGGAGCTGCTGCTGCTGGTACTTTGGGGCTGGCGGCGGGCTGGAGGTTTCGGCAAGCCTCTCTGGGAATGCGGCCCGACGGTGGCAGATCTCGTGCTGCTCCTCGCCGACGGCGACCGGAGCTGCGGGATCTGAAGATCGAGATCGAGCCTGGGGATCTTCCCCGACCCGGACGCCACAGCGATATGTGGGCCCTTGGGCTCCTTCTGGTGGTTCATAAAGCCCTTGGGCGATGGGGCTTCCTCGATCTTGGATGTGCTGGTCGTCGTCCTTCGTCTTCGTCGAGCGTCGGCGTCGGTGGCGGACGGCGGTGTCGGCCAGTTGTTGCAGAGTACCCTAGGGACCCGGTTGTATTTTTGTTCTCTTCTAGGGTTTCTTTGCAAGTAGTTTGGCTCTACGGATCCTTCTGGACCGTATTCCTTGGGTTTGTACGTCTGATGTACTACATATGTCTACGACTTAATATACGTATTTCCCTTCAAAAAAAAAAAGAATCTTCAACCTTGTAGTCTTGCGCAGAACTTGAGCTCTAGAATGTTTGTGTTCATGCGTGCAACGTACGTTTTTTTTTACAATATACACCCAGGTTCCGTTGTCCGGATGTATACCAGAACAGAGTTTAAAGTTTGTGCTATAATCGCTGCCTATGGCTAACAACTGTAAAGAACGGAAGTAGTAAAAGGCGCTCTTCTTTGACGACACCACCAAGCACCATTCAGTTTGTTTTATAAAATGCAAAAGTATTTTATGGAACCATTTACTGCTAGTTAGAATTACAGAATATGTTGCAAGTCTTCATTAACACTAGTAAATGTCACATCTCTAATATTTTTTTCGAGAACTCGCAGGAGGTCTGCGTGTTATATTGAATTAAGCAGCAAAGCAAAGAGTCTACATCGTTCAAGTTACAAGGCCAGGGCGGCCGCCAAAACCCACTTTGGGACAAAAAAAAAAAATTAGCCTATTCCTCTCGTAGGTCCGCGTCTGCATGTGATCCAGCTTCTCCACTCGTCGGCGACGCGAGTAATTACTACCCTAGCGGTGCAGGATTGATGGTCGAAGATGCGCGCATTCCGCTCTAACCAGAGACTGCGCATCATGGTCAGCAGGAACAAAGAGTTCACCTCGCGCCGCTGCTTGGCTGTGAGTGACAGAACCGCAGCCGGCCACCATGAAGACAGGTCCGCCGTCGCCGGCGGGAGTAACCTCTGCAGGCCTTGCGATCTGAGCGTGTTGAACCAGACCCTCCGGGCCGGAGAACGGGCACCGAAGCAGCACGTGGTCGAGAGTTTCATCGTGGAGCTCACAGAGGGGGCAGGTCCCGTGGTTGGGTAGACCTCTACTTTGTAGCCTGTCGGAGGTCCAGCATCTACCCCGCAGCGCCAGCCAGCCGAAGAACCTGAATTTTAGCGGCGCAAACGAGTACCAAGGAAGCTCCGCCCCTGGTAGCGTTGTCGATCCAGCAAAGAACATCCTATAGGCGGAGCGAGTGCTGACTGAACTCGCCGTTTGCCACTGGAAACGATCCCCTTCATCATCATGTACCACGATCTGTTGGAGTTGGTTCCAAAGGCCAAAAAACTGCACAACCGCATCGACAGTCAGCGGCCCAGCGATATCCTGGACCCAAGCGTTGGCCACCAGGCCTTGCTGCACCGCGGACGAACCTGGGGCGGACGAGAGCCAAGACAGCCGGTGCCAAGGCAGCAGCGGTTTGGCCATCAATCCACGGGTCCTCCCAAAAAAGGACACGGTCGCCTCGCCCCACCTCGATCCGGACTGCGACATTGAACAGGGCGCGGGCATCAGATGAGACGGGGAAATCGAGGCCCAGCCACGGTTTGCAGGTGCTCGTTCGTTGGAACCAGACCCATCGCGCGCGCAGTGCCGCACTCAGCCAGCGAAGGTTATATATGGAAGCCGAGTCCGCCCAACTGCTTAGGCTGGGTCACCGCATGCCAAGCTACCTCCCCTGGCATCGCTCGTCCCGGTCCATAGGAAGCCGCGCGCGGCGTAGCTTGTCAATGAGCTTGAACACCCAAGGTTCCAAGTCCAGCGCAAGGAGTTGGTAGACGACGGACGCCGTCAGCACAACTTGCACATAGACCATCCGGCCCTCCTTCGTAAGGAGTCTGGCTTTCCAGAAAGGTAACTTGCCAGCTACTCCCTCCGTTCCACAATATAAGATGTTTTAGGTTTTTTCCACATTCATATTTGGACCATATGTATCTAGACATGTTTTAGTATATATGTCCATTTCACTTCCACTTCTTTTAGTCCGAATCTAGACAACATATGAAACATCTAAAACATCTTATATTATGGAACGGAGGGAGTAGCTTGTCGATCAAAGGTTGTACGTCGCCCTTGCGCAGCCTGGAGAGCGACAGAGGGAGACCTAGGTACTTGCATGGGAAGGTCCCCACCGCGCAGGAAAGCGTTGGTGCCACTTCCTCGATCATCTCCTCTGTGCATCTGATTGGAATTGCCACGCTCTTGTTGTAGTTAACAACCAGGCCGGAAGCCGCGCCAAAGCATGCATGCTAGGATGCCATGCACCACCTCTAACTCCTCCTTCTCCGGTCGGTCTGGCGAAGACGACCACGTCGTCGGCATATAGGGACACCCGGTGGCGTATCCCCAGCTGTTGCAGGTTGGACAACAGGCCTCTCTCTTCTGCAGTACGGAACATGCATGGCGGAGAGAGACCACGTTCATGACGATGATGAAAAGGAGAGGGGAGATGGGGTCCCCCTGGCGGAGACCGCTCCGCGGCCATGCATGAACTTGTCACCGGGGCATCCATTAATCAGGACTCTCGTGGAGGCCGTGCTCAACAGGAGAATGATCCACCCAATCCACCTTGGCCCAAAGCCCCTCTGGCGTAGGACGCTGATCAGGAACGGCCACGACACACTGTCGAACGCGCGAGCAACGTCGAGAGCTTCAGGAGCAAAGCAGGGGTCCTCGAGCGGACTGCTGCACCAGCACAAAATTATCATGTATGCAGCGAGATGGAGGCGACAACGTGGCGGTAGCCCAGAGCGAGATGGAGGCGATGGCAACGGACTACTTCGCGGAGCTGCTGGGGCATGCACAACCTCGGGAGCACGATATCTCGCTGACCAGTACGGGCCTGCATCCCGTAGCCCTTGCGGAGTTGGAAGTCTGGCGTGCGATCCGTGGGATGCCGGCCAACACATCTCTAATATGGCAATGTCATCTAGTCGAATGCGAACCACGAGGAGCAGTACAGAACCATGGAGAGAAAAAGTTCTGAGTTCCGCCGCAACCTGTGGTGAAGGGGAAACTGCAACCTATGGGCGGTGAAGGTGGCGTCCTGCCGCCATTGCCGTCCGGCCGTTTCTGGGATAGGTCACCGGATCCCAGCGATGGGGAGGAGGATGCTGGGCCGACGTCGTCCAGGTCGTCGTCTTTTCGATACCTCTGTCGTACTCCGGTGGAGCGGATGGATCGGGATCTAAGTTCGGTCAAGAAGAGAGGGGAGACCCGGTCACGGGGAAGAAGGTGGGCTGCGAGGATGCTGCGGGTGTCTTCGTCGCCGGTAAGTTTTTCTTCTCTTCCTCTTGGCTCCATGACGCGGACGTTGCCGGAGCTCAAGATCCCGGTGATGGCGCCGTCAGTTTTCACGATTCCTGAGGGTTTGGATGCCGATGGTTGGACTACGGTTCGTCACAAGAGACGCACAGTCCGTCTGGGAAGAGTGAAATCGGTACGCTCATCGGCACAAGCGCCGGCGAGGTTGCCTCGTCCGCCGTTCATGGCGGATCGCGATGCTTTTGCTAAAAATTCAAATTTTCGGATCAGGCAGGGTCGATCCGGGCACAAGGCCCAATGGACGTGTAGGGCTGACTCGCGTTTGGTGGCCCACAGTCATCTCGATCTGCGGCAAAAAATAAGAGGAACAAGGCCTCGTAGGGTTTTGCATGACCGGGTGCTAGGGCTTCGACCTAGTACATCGTCTGTTTTGTCTAGCCCGGCGGCGGCGTTGTCCTACGCTGAGATCGTCATGGCTGGCAGAGGTTTCCATGGAGGTCAGAGCGGTGGAGGTGGAGCTGGCGCCGGCCAGAGCAATGGTCGGCAGCAGTTCGTTTTTGGTGCTGCTCGTGGTGGCGGACCTGATCGGGGACAAGGCCCCATCGGTGGAAACCAGCAATTCAATCATGCTGGAGCGCGTGGAGGTAATAATGGTTTTATCAATCAGAGGAGTTGGGATGGTAATGATAGAGCTCAAGGATTTGGGGGTCAGAATTTCCGTTCCTCGAACTCGCAGTTTGTACGTGGTGAGGGCAGTGGTGCAGGTGGGAACAATGGCAATAGGGGCCCAACTTTCTTTCAGGGACAGCAGCAGCAAGGGTTTCGGAACAATTCAAACTCATATGGTGCTGACTTTGGAGGTGAGTTCGGTGAGTTTGATGAAGGACGCAGAGGAGGTCCGGCCAACAATGCATATGGTCATAACTTGAATTATCGCCGTCACAATAACCCGGATTTCAATGGGCGTGGAGGTGCTGATCGGTGGCGTGTACGCAACCGTAATAATAATATTAGAAGAACTGAACCACATGAGTTAGTAGGTCAGCAAGCAGGGAAAACGGATGCACCTGTGTCACAAGCGGAGCTGACGAAGGAGGGAGGTGCTATTACCGGTGCGCAACCTGATGGGGTGGCCAAAGCACAAAAAAAGGACAAGGTGCTTTGTTTTAGATGTGATCTGAATGGTCATGTGGCTGATGACTGCACTGCGGTTCTTTGTGTGTACTGTGATTCTGCTTTGCATCCTGATGAAGCTTGTCCGTTGCCAAAAATGCCGAAGCCTACTGCTGTGGTTTATGGTATAGCGAGAGCAAGTCTGACTTTCTTTGAGGTTCTAAAATCTGACAATCTGCGTATGAAGAATGACAGTGGAAAGGTGGGCAAGATTCACATCTCAGGTGGAACTATGACAAGTAAGCAAGTAATCAAGGAGTTGAACTGGCTGGTTCCGGGGGATCATCAATGGGATATCTCTGCCCACGGTGATCATGCTTTTCGTGTTGTTTTTCCCACTAAGGCGGATTTGGTGCGTTTGAAGAAAATTAAGTTTATAGAAGTAGAGGACAGCAATTGCAAGATGTTTTTTGAGGACTGGGCATCAAGGAAATTTGACAAATGGGGTTTGTATGATATATGGGTGCGTGTTTCTGGATGCCCTGAGACTCTCTGTCGGGATTACTTGGCTCTTTTCGGGGTAGGCTCTCTCATAGGGAAGACGAAGGAGGTGGACATGAAATTTACACGAGAACATTGCATTGCTAGGCTGCGGATTGATTGTGCATGTCCTCAGGCCATTCCACGAAGCTTGGATCATTTATATGATGGGGAGGGTTTTGGGATTGTTTTTGATATCGAAGCTGAAGATGGATCGGTGGTACCGGCTGGTTCCTTTGATGTGGATGAAGAGGGGGACGAGGATCAAGATAAACACGAAGAAAAGGAGAAGGAGGAAGATGAGGAAAAGGAGGAGCAACACGATACGGATGTTGCATCCGATTCTAACTCACAATTTAAGCCAATGGAAACCGAGGACAAAACCTCAGATGTAGCTGGAAAGAATGAGACGGAATCGAAGGACAAGGCCAACGATTCCTCTTTCACCGCTGCGGAAGATAATCAAGGATCCAAATCTGCCCCCGCAAAGAAATGGTTTGAAATGGTGGAGGAGGAAGAACAGGAGGCTGCCCGGTCTGCTCCTCCTAGGTCGTTCTCTGCCGAGGCAGAGATTCTTCCTTTTTCTCTGCCGCGGCAGGTTTCTTCCGGGGCAGCGTCTCTGCCGCGGCAGGAAGCTTTGCCGCTTCCGCTGTCAGGGCAGGCTGCCGTGCCTGATTTTTCGCCTGTTTCTCTGCCGAGACAGGACGTGGATGTGGGGTTTGATGATGGTGCTGGGGGCGGTATCTGCTTGTCTCTCGCGGTTTCTCCGTCCTCGAAGCGTTCGGCTGCTAATTCGTCTGTGGAGGGGGCTTCTCCTCGGTCACCTTCGCCTCGTCCGCGTAAAACTTTGGTGTTTTCTTCTCCGGTTGAGGCAAGCGGAAGGGTTGGCTCCTTGTCGCCCAAATCTTCAGGCCATCTGGGTGGAACAGGAGTGTTTCTCGGTGGGCGATATTCTAAGGATGAAGTGATCAAGTTTGGTGGTGTACCAGACGTCGCAGCAATGGGTATCAGGTCGAGTGAGCGTCTCAGAGCACAGCCCAATGCAGATGCAACTGTGATGGAACGCGCGCAGCACAAGGCATACGCACGTGATCCCGGCAACAGCTCAGGTACTCTCCCTTCGAAATTTACTATTGCGTCTATTCCTAATAGTGTTGTTGTTGCTAGAGCATCTAAATTAGGGGTGTCTTTAGGTAAATCACCTTGTCAAGTTTCAGAATCAGTAGACCTTATTAAAAAACTTGACCTTAATCGTTCCCTAACTATTTTATCTCGGGACAGTAAAAATAGTTTAATTCATACTGAGGGTGATCTTGGTTCTTTAGTTCTACAAGAGGCACTAGACTTAAGTAATGATTTACTGGGAGATGAGCCAATGGATAAAAATGATCACAAGGATCATAATCTTCGGCCACCAAGGACCACAAGGGTCTCTAAGAAATCTGCCAAAGAAATTTCAGTGGTTAGAAGAAGTGCTAGGTTAAAGAAAAAGTAAGCTTTTTTGTTTTGAAATGAAAGGGTGCTTTTGGAATAGTGGGGGTTTTAGAGATACTGCAAAACATTTATTGGTTATAGAAACTATAAGAGAATATAAATTAGATTTCTTTGCTATTTCGGAGACAGGCAAAGCAAATTTTTCGGCACCTTTTTTAAACAAGTTGTCGGGAGGTTTTGATTTTGTTGGTATTGCCTACCACCACAAGGGATGTCAAGCGGTATGTTAGTGGGGATCAACTCTACATCTTTACAAGTCATGAGTGTATCACATGGAGATAGATGTGTTAAATTTAAGTTGCGCTCAAAATCAGATGGTTTCGAATGGTCTCTTGTTTCGGTATATGGGGCGGCACAGGATGACAAAAAGCATGAATTTCTTGCGGAGTTAGCTCGTATCTGTGACAATGATTCTCAGCCTTTGCTGGTCGGGGGCGATTTTAATATTATTCGTAGGAAAGAGGATAAAAATAACGATAAGTTTGATCCTAGATGGCCTTTCATGTTTAATGCAATCATTGAAAGCCTAGACCTACGGGAGATAGCCCTTTCTGGTAGACAATTTACATGGGCTAGTTGAAGAGATAATCCAACTTACGAAAAATTAGACAGAGTGTTGGCTAGTGTCGAGTGGGAGCAAAAATTCCCATTGGTGTCCGTTGTGGCTCTTACTCGGGCAGGTTCGGATCACACCCCTCTTATTCTCGACTCGGGTGAACAAGCTCACCTAGGGAATAAATCGAAGTTCTCTTTTGAACTAGCCTGGTTTAGGCTTGAGGGTTTCATTGATATGGTTAAAAAAGAGTGGCTGTCAATCTCTAATGGGCAGTCAAGCATGGAACGTTGGCAAAATAAAATAAGACACTTGAGAAGATATTTGAGAGGGTGGGCTAAGAATTTGAGTAGTATATACAAGAAAGAAAAGGAATGCCTGTTGAATCTTATTGACTCACTTGATAAGCAAGCCGAATCTACTCCTCTAATCAAATCTGACAGAGATAGGTTGAGGGAGGCTAACTTGTGTTTGGCAAAACTGAGAAGAGATGAGGAATCAAAATGGGCCCAACGTGCAAAGATCAAGCATGTGCAAGAGGGGGGAAATAACACGAAATATTTTCACTTAATTGCTAATGGAAAGCATAGAAGGAAAATGATTTTCCAATTGGAACAGGAAGAGGGTACCATTGTTGGTCATGAAAATCTAAAAGTCTATATCTCAGAGTTTTATAAAAAATTATTTGGAGCACCGGCTGTGAATAATTTTTCTTTGCTTGAATCCGAAAATCTTGACATGCCTCAATTGTCAACGCAAGAAAACGAAATACTCACTGCCAATTTTTCTGAAGAAGAGGTTTATAATGCAATCATGCAAATGGAAAAAAACAAAGCACCGGGACCAGACGGGTTCCCTGCTGAGTTTTATCAATATTGTTGGGATTTTATAAAAAATGATTTGCTGGACATGTTTCGAGATTTCCAGAAAGGGGAGTTGCCCCTATTTCATTTGAATTTCGGTACAATTATTCTATTACCAAAAAAAGAGAATGCGACCCAGATTCAGCAATATAGACCAATTTGTCTACTAAATGTGAGTTTCAAGATCTTCACAAAAGTTGGCACTAACCGAATTTCTGAGGTGGCTCAAACTGTTATTCGCCCAACTCAAACAGCTTTCATGCCGGGTAGACACATTTTGGAAGGGGTTGTAGTTTTGCATGAAACTCTACATGAGCTACATTCCAAAAAATTAGATGGTGTACTTTTGAAAATAGATTTTGAGAAGGCATATGACAAGGTGAATTGGGGTTTTTTTACAACAAGTGATGCGCATGAAAGGCTTTGACCCAGTTTGGTGTCACTGGATTAACCAGTTTGTGTGTCGTGGTAGTGTGGGGGTAAAGGTGAATGATGACATAGGTCATTACTTTCAAACGCAAAAAGGGTTAAGGCAAGGAGACCCTCTATCTCCTATTTTATTCAACATTGTGGCTGATATGTTGGCAATTTTGATTAATCGGGCTAAGGAGGACGGCCAAGTAGCGGGACTAATTCCTCACTTGGTTGATGGTGGCGTGTCCATACTTCAATACGCAGATGATACCATCATTTTTATGGAACATGATCTAGACAAAGCGCTAAACATGAAGCTTATATTGTGCATTTTCGAGCAATTATCGGGGCTTAAAATTAATTTTCATAAGAGTGAATTATTCTGTTTTGGGGGGGCCAAAGAGTTGGAGAGTGATTAAATGCAATTATTTGGGTGTGAGCCAGGTGTATTACCTTTTACTTATCTTGGCATTCCAATTCATTACCGTAAACTGAAGAATAGTGACTGGAAGGTGGTGGAGGATCGGTTTGAGAAGAAGCTAAGTTGTTGGATTGGGAAACTTTTATCTTATGGGGACCGTCTTATCCTTATTAACTCAGTGTTGACTAGTCTCCCCATGTTCATGTTATCGTTTCTTGAGATTCCAAAAGGGGTTCGCAAGAGACTAGACATGTTTCGATCGAGGTTTTTTTTGGCAAAGTGACGGACATAAAAGAAAGTATAGGTTAACAAAGTGGGAGATTATTTGTAGACCGAAAGACCAAGGGGGGTTGGGGGTGGAAGTTTTGGAGTTAAAAAATAAATGCTTAATTAGTAAGTGGCTGTTTAAACTTTTAAATGAGGAGGGAGTGTGGCAAGAATTAATTCATAATAAATATTTGTATTCTAAAACCTTATCCCAAGTCACCGCCAAACCGATGGACTCCCCGTTTTGGAAAAGTCTCATGAAAACTAAAGAGGATTTCTTTATGAGAGGTTATTTTACAATTGGCAATGGTATGAACACAAGGTTCTGGGAAGATACCTGGCTGGGGGATATGTCTTTAGCTAAACAATACCCAATGCTTTATAATATTGTCCAACGGAAACAAGTTACGGTGGCCAATGTTTTATCAAACCCGCAATTAGATATCACTTTTCGTCGTACTCTTAGAGGTAATAGTTGGGATAAGTGGCTTGAATTAGTGAATCGGCTTATGCATGTCTCCCTTTCAAACAATCAAGATGTTTTTGTTTGGGGGCTAACCTCTTCCGGGATTTTTACAGTCAAATCCATGTATTTGGATCTTCTTAATGATCAGCCAAAGTGTGACCAAAAATTCATTTGGAAAATGAAAGTACCACTAAAAATCAAGATTTTTATGTGGCTGCTTAGGAGGAAGGTCATTTTAACGAAAGACAACCTTGCAAAAAGAAACTGGGTAGGTAATCAAAAATGTTGCTTTTGCGAACATAATGAAACAGTACAACATCTTTTTTTCGAGTGTCATGTTGCAAGAACCATATGGCGTATTATTCATATGTCCTTTGGTTTGGCGCCACCCAAAAACATTACAAACCTTTTTGGTAATTGGCTCAAGGGCATCCCAAAAGTGGTGATTCATAATATTAGAGTGGGTGTTTCTGCGGTACTTTGGACGATTTGGAATATACGTAATGATTTGGTATTTAACAAGCAGAAATATATATCTTTTTTGCAGGTTATTCCATTGGTTACCCATTGGATTCATATGTGGTCATATCTCCAACCAGAGGACAAGCGCAAGGTCATGGCTTCTGGGTGCAACATTTTGGAGATGGTAGCCAAGGACTTATACAACCAGTGCGGCTGGCGGCTTCATAAGCGTTTGGTGTTCTAAATGTCTAGCAAGTTTGGTTGTTTTAGTCTGTTCAGATGGTTGATCTTTGTATCGACGTTAGCTGATCCATGAGTTGTACCGTCCTTTGGATGACGAATGATGAATAAAATAAAGCAATAAAAAGCCGTATGCATCACTTTGATGCAGAGGCTGGGTGACCCTTTTTCGAAAAAAAAATAGACATGGTTAATTCGATAGTGTCAGCACTATCTTCTGTCAGTAGGTTGATGTGTTCGTCACTTATGGTTTATTCATGTGTAGGTCAAGTTCTTGAGAGGTGTTATTTTCAAGCAGTGGTTATGAAACTAATCATACGGAACGCTAAGTGCATGATGGTGCACCAATCAATACCTGCAGCTGAGGCACTCTCCAAGATACCGCTAAAGTTTTTTCAGAAAAGTATGCTTCACAACCCAGTCATTGTTCCTCATACAAGTTTCACTGCGTTAAACATCTCTTGAAATTTAATCTCTCTCAAATCAAACAACTGCAGATGGAGGCCAGGTGTGGTGGCCTCAGCATATTGGCACACGGGGATGTATCGTTTCCCCATCTCACTGAATCATTTCCAATGCCTCTTCTCTACTCAGGGCACAATCATCTCAAGCCATTAATTGATTTTCTTGCGTGCACTGGAATTTGAAAGCCAAGGATTGCATCAGTTCTGCTGCCAAGGGTTTTCTTGTTACATTTGGGGGGTGGGGGGGGGGGGGGGATGGACAAATGTGCTTCTTGTCAAGGAATAATTCGGAAAAAGGTGAATGTTGTGAAGTGAATTTGCCTGCAGACGGCTGTTCCATCAGCTTTTGATTTACTAAGTGAGATGTAGAGCCAGAAAAGAGCAGCAAGGAGGACAGTGCAGATAGATAGTGTACAAAGCTTTAATCCATCCTAGTATGCCCGTTGGTAATAATAAGAAAATTTGGAAGATGAAGATCCCGCTGAAAAACAAGATTTTTGCGTGGTATCTACGTCGAGGGGTAATTCTCACCAAAGATAACCTTGCAAAGCGGAATTGGATGGGAAGTAAAAAAAATGTGTTTTTTGTCATCAGGATGAGACTATAAAGCACCTTTTTTTCCAGTGCAATTTTGCGAGATCTATATGGTCAGCCATCCAGATTGGTTCTAACTTATATCCACCTAGGAGTGTGCCGAATATTTTCGGCAATTGGCTCAATGGGGTGGATCCTAGGTTTAAACTACTTGTTAGGGTGGGAGCGATTGCCGTTATATGGTCGCTATGGCTGTGTAGAAATGACAAGGTTTTCAATGATAAAATGCTTCTTTTGTTATATACCGGTGCACAGGTACAATCCGGTCGTGGGCCCCTTTACAGCGTGTGGAGCACCGCGACCTGTTTATGGAGGTGTCTTCCCATTTGGAGGCTTCGGCGCGGGAGTTCTTTTCCCTTCATGGATGGCGGCATAATCTTCGCATTGGCCCTGTACCTTCCTAGGCGTTTCTACAATTTCTCATGATGATATGTAATTCGCCTTTTTATCGTTTGCTTGTTACTTGTCGGATTTTGGAGGCTGTGTGCATCTCAGTTATGCAGAGGCCGGGTGTAATGCTTAAACCTTTTAAGTAATAAAGCTCCCTTCATCGAAAAAAAAAGATAGGTGTGGTGCAGGTTCAGAGAAGAATGCAGAGATGGGTGATGCTGGCGAAGAGAGCAGGCAGGCCTGAGGCACTTGGGCTATGGACTGGTGGAAGAAATATAGGCGGTGGAATGCGAAGTGACTGTTAGTACTGTCGACGACGACGACTGAGGAGCAAAGCCATGGAACGGGTGATGGTTCGGTTTCTCAAAACCGACGCATCGAATAATGGCAGTGGTTTCTTGTGTCGACTGTGTAGTATCTTTCCTTTCCTGGAGACTCCAGGGAAAGATTCGTGTGCCGCTTCGAGTTCCTCCGTTTTAGTATTTTTGTCACAGAGAACCTTAAAGTGTTTAGCTCTATTGCTCAAAGAATTTTTCATGTTAAGAAGATGATAACGATGATGATGATAACGATGATGATGATGATGATGATGATTTTTTTATTACTGTATGACATTCTCATGGCTCTTTTTATGGTTTGTAGTCTGATCGGCGAGACGATTAATTTCGCTTATAAGAAGACAAGAACTTGAAGCCGTCCGATGACTTTTTCATTTTTTTTTTTTTTTTTGATAAAGGGCTTTATTACTTAAGAAGTTTAAATATTACACCTGCCGATGAATTTTTCATGGTGTTTTTCTAGGCTAAACTTGTCCGCTCTTACTTACATCTGCTACCAAGTGCTCCATTACTTCTCTTCTAGGCGTGGTTGGGTACTCTGTTTGGCAGGATGATCTGAACCTGGTGATCTTTGCTAGGAGAGGCAAAGCTCATGTGCATCTGCTATGATGATCTTGAAAGAGATCAATAGCAGGATGCAGCTGATCACTCACATTAGCTTTAGACAATGTGGTTCATTCATGAATCTCCCAGTTGAAGAATGCATGTCTCCAGGGAGACAATTTTATCACCTGGAGACGTCAATCAGCAACGAAATAAATGTTGTGTCACCAACAAATAACCAGAATGGCATGGGAGAATTAAAACAGATAGGGAATCCCAAATCCGATAGCACTACACAAGGAAGTTGTTTAACAAACACACATTGTTCAGCAGTTAGCTTCCTCTTCTCATGGTCATATATAGCAGGGTGAAACAACAGACCATAGATAGACAGAACTCTGCTAGAGCTCTATCTGCGACTTGCGAATAATGTAGACAGTCATATTGAGACTAGTGGTGTTGGTGTCTTCCAGTTTGAAGAGGCAGACATCTCCCACCTCTAGGACATTCTGCCTGGCGAATTCCCTCCAGCCTCTGCAAATCCGCGTCTCTTTGCAGAATTCCCTCGACCCTTCAGATCTCCACCTCTTTCGAAATTCCAATGTGGTCTGCCACTGCATCCTTTTGCCGTCCAGCTCACGGAGGAGTTTTTGTCTTTTGTATGGGAGACATGCCTCAGCATATTCCATGCAGAAAACCTATCAAAAAAGTAAACAAGTGTCAGGACGATTGACCAATTCTTGAAATTCAGACCGATGACTAATTCAGCGGAAATGCTCCGTCTACTACTAACTGTGTGTAGTGTGTTGTGCAAGCTCCGCAATGGAATGCATACGCCGGTCTCAAGATTTCACTAAGATAAAAGTCAGCAACAAACTGTAAATAATGATCCGAGAACTGCATCCATATTTGCGGCTGCAGTTAAAAGAAACTCACCATTGTACATGTCCTGCAGCCAGCGCCATCAAGAGAGCCAATGGTCATCACTTTCACAAAGATAGGAAGTTCAGACCCAATTGTTTGGACTTTCTCCTTAATTTTCTTCTCCAATTGGAAAGGTAGAGTTGTCCCCCTTCCTAAAATGTAGGGCCGCTGGTAAGCCCCCCCAAGATTGTTGGTAAGAGGTTCTGAACCAAATCCAAGCTTCACAGGAGCTCAATCATGCGTTTTGCGAGCTTCGTACTCTGAAAAGCATACCTTACTCTCTTAGGATGAGCATAGAATGACAAGACTTTATTTAAAATATGGTAAAATAAACAAATTTCACAGGCAACTACTACTAACCTGATTTAGTAGAAGGTGAGGATGTCGATGCTATCTTCTGAGTTTTCGCACAACTACGTGTCACCCGCTTTTGCGCCCCGCAAGATTCTCTCAGGTCTTTTCTCACGATATCGTCGTCATCAGAACTGCTTAAGTCAATAACTGCACGAGGGGGTGGATCGACAATGTGGACAGAATCTTCAGATGTTCCTTTGATAGTGGAAGAATTTCCCATGACAAAACATGAGGAGGTTTTTTCATGACCGCTTGGGTCCAGGATGAGAACTGCGAGGCGACTTTTCTCTGTGCTTCTGAAAATGAGGAGGTCCTTCTCTTGTATACGCTGAGAAGATATAATAGTATCCCACCCAGAATGTAGGACTACCTGATAATCATTCTGCTTGCTTGCTCCAACACTGTATATGTGGTTGCCAAGGGCTTCGAGCTGAATAGTAGCTTCAGTTACTCCGGCCTTGAAATTGTTCAGTACAAGTTGCAAAGGTATGTACTGCTGGATCAGAAAAATAAATAGACAAGATTAAAATGATGGAGCCTTGACCAGCACGAATATTTCATATTTATTGGAGTAAAAAACATAAGCAAGAAATTATCTGGGAAAGGATGAAACTTACAACACAGGAGTCCGTCAAGTTGACATTTCTTTTGTTCATGGCTGTCACATGCAGAGGAATCGCAGGCTTCTTGGTGTGAGCTATTTCTAGTACCTTCTCATCTTGTGCTTTCGTCAGACGGCACCCTGGAAACGTGGTGTAGACAATGTCATCTGAGGTCTCAACATGTCCAGGATCATGCACCACTTGTTCTGCTCACCAAGTTCATTGCTACAGTGATCAGAAAATCATAGCAAAAGCATTCGACTTTAAGATTCTAATTCATTTTACCATTCAGCACATGATCATCACAAGGAGCTTCGACATGCTCAGGTTCAGGGATCACACTTCTCAGATGGCCTCCAACCTCCTGCGGGATGTGCTGTTGAAGGACAAGGAAGATTCACTTTGGTTAGGGTTATAAGTTTCACGGTTTGTGGGCATTGAGTTTCACTCTACTTGCAGGAAATGCAGACACAATTCAGATGGCATGACTCCCCAATCCACTAATTATCTCCACAGGAGCTTCACTTGCAATCATGCTTGCAATACTAGTAATAGTGTTTTCCGGGTAGCCTTTATATGTTCTGAAACAAATTTTCAAAGGAAAAATACCCTGAAACAGTTCTGTCATCTGTATGCCATCTATTCCACACAAATTTTAGTATCGCGCACATAGCAAACAATGGAATTTCATCTATATGCCATCTATACACTGAAATAGTTTCTAAGAATGAAATTAGTATAGGAAGAAAAAAACCAACATTTTTTTAAAGTGAGGTTTTGACTTTTGAACACCCCAAAATCACATACATAGCTAAGAATTTTCGGTGAGATTTTTTCCAGGAGCAGCACCTGAACTGAAGCAAACGGTGGTTGAAGAGAAAATGAACCAATGCTCTCACCGTGCTGTCTCTGAAACCGTTGGCGCGGAACTGCTTCGGTTTATAGGAATATATCTCCCTCAACATCACGCAAATCTAGCAATCGCCGTCGTCGTTCAGCTCGCAGCCGCCGAGGCCTGATGGTTGTCCCGGCGAGCAGACCACAATTAGCGGTCAGAAATCAAGAAAATGAGACGGTTTTTCTCCCCGTACCAAGACGAACCACTGTCCAGGAACAAAGAACGATCCAGGTTGTGGTTACCTGGGTTAAAGCCGTCCATCGATGGCCGCAGCGTCGGTGCCCAGTCCGCCGCCGCCGCCTGCGTCGCCGTAAAGAGTGGAGTGGGGAGTGCTGCGAGGGGAGAGAGAGGCTGTGAAGGCAACGTGGTTTCTCTGATGGTTTTGGGCAAAGGTGGTGAGTAAAGTTGCTAGCTAGGCTCCCATGCCGGAAGAGGAAATGTTGGCAGCTCCTCGACTAGCTCGTGACCGGCCAGTGAACGAGTTTGTGCTGCCGCTCTTCCATCAATTATTTACCCACCGTGGTAGATAGGCGGACATCTCGGTTGGTGGAGAGGGATAAAAACTAGTACTCCCTGCGTCCTTTTGAATATAAGGCCATTTCATATTTCTTATCTAATTTTGACCGTTCATTTCATTAACATAGTGTGAGTTATATCCCACAAAATGTATGCCATTGATGCACATTTCAAAGAACAATCCGATTATATATTTTTTATTACCTAAACCAATATTTAATGAAAAAAATCATAAATCAAAAATTGACATGAAAAATAAAGTGGCCTTATGTTAAAAAAAGGAGGGAGTATGAAAGAAATTCGCAACAAAAAAGAAAGAGTAAGAGCTTTTCCTCCTTGTATGTCCATGTCCAGGCGGATGGTCCGAAGTCCGAACACGATCCAGATTTAAAAAAAAGTCTCCCAAACCAGTCCCCTTACCTAGTTTAATGTACGGATTGTCCGGCACCCCTCATGCCCAACCAATATGTGGGGGTAGATTTGGGTTTGGTCGTGGGTCGGACTCACCCCAAATCTCTCTATTGTCCCTAACTCCCTATTCTCTTTTCTCCTTTCTACCTCGCTTGTGTGTCGACATCCTTTTCTACATGCCAATGAAGCCCATATCCTACATCACTTGCACATATTTTAATATTTTTCTATCCTTATGTTGACTCTTGGGAGGCTCTCAAGATTTTCTAGAACGATATTTTTTGCGAAACGCGAGCAAGAGCGATGACTATTCATTAAGAGAGGCACTACAACCGAAATGACCTTTAGTGACAAATTACTTTTGTCACTTATTAGCCCATTTTTGTCACTGATTAGTTGTGGATGACAAAAATGGTGCGTCATTAGGTTTGTCATTGATTGACCGTCATAGATTCATGGGGATGACGAGATGAAATTTTTTGTCACTGATTTAGATGAATCCGTGACGATGGGAATTTTTGTCAATGATCATGTTTAATCCGTGACAGCCTGATTTGTCATCGTTTGTATGCAAATTTGTCACTAATTGGTTGAATCTGAGTGTACGACTGGTCAACATTAGCTGACGTGGCTTCTTACATGTGGGTCCAGCTATGGTGACGTGGATGCTGATGAGTGGGTCCAGATGCTGTGACGTCAGATGATGTCATGTGGGCTAGATCCAGACAGGTGGGACACATATTTTCTGGCTAGTGGGACCCACTTATTCGTGACATGTGGGACCAATTTTTTCTGGTGAGTGGGACCAAATTTTTTCTGGTATGTGGGACCCACAAATGCTGACGTGTGGGACCATTTCGTTTTTCGAGAAGTGGGACCCACATTTTAGGATTGTGGGACCATACGTTGCTGTTTGGTGGGCCCAGAATGTGGTGACGGTGTCACATTTTCCGTCATTGTTGGAACGGAAAATTATTTTGTAAAAATGTAATTTTCTGGCAATTTTGAGCAGAGAAATACAATTGAAAACAAATATATAATTGGAACCGAATCAATATTATAGGAATTATAGTGGCACACATACTATAAGTCTGAAAGACACAAACATTTGTAAGACACTGAGGTGAATAAAAGAGGAAATAGTAGTATCTAGCATTGTTCTTTATTCAAAAGATGCATCAGGATGGTGGTCATCAGTTGGGCTGCGATGATTGCTGTGACGTCCTTAAGAGCAAACTAAGCAGCGCATCCATTTCTTGTTGCCTCTTTTCATAAGCCAGACTCTTCTCTTCCTGAGATTTCTTGAGAGCTGCATGTTCTTCATCCTGCTTTCTTCTCATTTCTTCAAATTTCTGTTCCTGGGCTTGCATCCTTGACTCCAGATCATTTTTATACCTTTCAGCTGCCAGTACTGATTGTTGCTCCTGATCAGCAAGCCTCTCTTCTAGCTCTCTAATGCGCTCTTTGGAAATGGTGTATCTCTGGGAGCATGATGAGACGCCCAATCTTGACAAGAATGTGCTAGAGCTGGAGGAGCTCTGTTCCTTGAGGACTTGTTGAACAATCATCACATCTGTTTCTTCAGGATGATCCTCTGGATGTGGTCCCATCTTTCTTAGCAGCATTTGTTCCTGCAATTAGATTCAAATGTTTCAAATGCTAGTATGCCGAGACAGTAATAATAAATTTGTGTTGTTGTTAAATATTTCGTACATAAGCCTCTTGTGCTTCCTGAGGCATCACACCATCCTTGCTAGTGTGGGTAATTCTGTAAAATTCAATTGGTGATGTTTCCTCCTCGTTGTTCAGAGCCTTCTACAAGGTTTAGTACATTTTGAGTATCAGTTCTATAAATTATATATTTGCAGTACAAGTAGCTAAGTAATTGCGTAGACCTAGTTGAAATACTTACAACATGCTCGTAGTGGGCAATGTAGCTTCTTGATCCAGTGGTATGGTGCTGCTTCACATTTTCTCTGTTCTTTACATTCTTCATACACATTTCCTGTATTAAGCAGGTGGGATCTAATTAGGTGATGCAAAAAATAAAATATGTATGAATTAAGTTGCTAGCTGTAGGTGAAAGAAATATGAATTATGTACCTGGTAGTGGTCATCAAACCATCTGTTCACAAGTTCTTTCCAACTATTCTCGTCTACATTTCTTGGCTTCATCAAATAAGCTTGCTCAGGAGTAAGCTTTTGAATCTTGGGCCAATACACCTTCTTAAGCCTATAGCGTTGTTGTCGAACACTATTTTGTATCATTTCTGTGCACACAGTTTTTGCCACATCATCATTTGTGTCCATCACAAACTTTTCCTGCAAAAGAGGGTTTGCATATGCACAAATTAGGTTGTTAACCATGTTACAGTCTGAATAATATAGATGAAGAGAGTAGACTCACCGCAACTTTTTTAATCGCAGACATGGTGGCATATCCAGGATAATCATGAATCGACCAAAGGAACGCAGCATGCAATTTGAATTCTCTATTTGTGCATGCATCATACGTGTCCACGCCTTTCCATAGGAGCATCATATCTTTTATCAGTGGCTGCATAAATACATGAAAATCCTTCCCGGGTGAGTACTTTCCCGGGATTAGCAACGACATCATGAAGTTGGATTGATGCATGCACATCCATGGTGGGAAGTTGTACGGAATGACGAAAACAGGCCACATACTATATGCATTTGTCATACTACCAAAGGGATTGAATCCATCTGTAGCAAATCCTAGCTTTATGTTACGAGGATCTTCAGCAAACCAACCAAACTGTTCATCAAAGTGCTTCCAAGCCTCACCGTCTGCTGGGTGCCTTAGAATATTTTTCTCAGCAACCCTCTTTTCTTTGTGCCACCTTGTGTGCGTTGACATTTCCTCTTTAACAAAAAATCTTTGTAAACGCGGAATTATCGGAAAATACCGAAGCACCTTATGAGGAACCTTCTTCCTTCCACTTGGATCTTTCCATCTTGATATTCCACACACAGGACAATGTGTATTGTCCTTGTGCTCTCCCCAGAAAAGAGCACAATCAAACTTGCAAACATGAATTGTCTCATAACCAAGGCCAACATCTGAAAGAACACTTTTAGCATGAGCAAAAGATTTAGGAAAGTCCACTTTTGGCAAAGCTGTACACAAAGTCTCAAGAAGTAGATCAAATGCTCTGTTTGTGATCCGGTTGTATGATTTCACATGAAGTAGCCTTATAATGAAGGCCAACCTAGTGAAAGTGTCACATCCCTCATGAAGCTCCTTCTTTGCTTCTTCTACTAATTTTGCATACAAATTTCGGTTGCTAGGACCTTGATCTCCAGACTTGTGCATATCACGTACCAGATCAGATGCGTCGTCAACGTAATTATCTTCAACATAATTATCTTCAGCTTCTTCCTCAAAATCAGCATCGTCGTCGCTTTGATACGAACCATCATGGGTACTATGGCTTTGCTGATCACTGAAATCTTCCCCATGAAAAATCCACCTAGTATAAGTAATGGACATACCTCTGCAATTCACATGACGCTCAACCTCATCTTGATCCTGCTGTATCAGATTAAGGCAGTCAATGCATGGGCATAATATTGGTTCATCAGAGCCCAATCTTTCTCCATTACGCCCCCTTTTTCTCGCACAAACTCCATAAACTGACTAACACCTTTCATGTAGCGAGGTGTCATCTTTTTCCCCTGAGTTATCCAACTGCGATCCATCACCTACAATTCATCGCAATGTCCACCAGAATATATCTTAAGAACGAAAATAATTTGAATTGCAGATAGATCTAGTCCCAAACAAATTACAAGAAACTCACCGCTACTGCGCCTACAAACGTGATCCCCCAACGTATGTGGTTGACTCGTCGGTGACCACGATCGTGTACGATGATCACCAGATCGTCTCGACGATGACCATGGACTCCTCGCCCCGACCTGTCCCGTAGCACGCGATCTGATCGAGAAAAGACAGTACGATCTATATCTATACATAGTCATAAGAGTCCTAACCGGACACGATTACAAATTTGCGTGCGATGGAATATAACTACAAAAATAACTAATACGATTGCTAAGACAACAACACACGATTATCCCAGCGGTACCACCTTGCGCGCTCGTTACATACGTCGCGGGTTCGACATGCGTAAGACCCAAATTTTTTCCAATAATTCCTTTACCTGACAAGTGGGGTCCGCACTGTACAAACCTGACTGCTCGGTCCCACAATGTATAACAATATTTAAAATAGCACAAATTCTTCCTATTAAACCTGACTAGTGGGTCTAGCACGAAATTCAGTGACAGTTTATAACAACCACGGTCTCAATTTTGTCATCTATTCTAATGCCCAGCTCCGCCGGTTAATCCATGACAGATTGCCATGACAAAATAAGCTTTTGTCATTAATTATTGTACATCCGTGACAAAATAACTAATTTGTCATCGATCAAGCCGGATCAATGACGGTTTGGAACTTTGTCATCAGGCGTTTTGTCATTAAAAGTCATTTCTCTTGTAGTGAGGGGAAAAACATACAATCAAACAGAAACATCAGGAGTCCACATGCGGACTACTCGAAGAACTGTTCCACACCCACCGGCCACACCCAAAACTTGACCTACGACGATTGCACTCCTTCTAAACATTCCACATGATGTAGATTGCTCCTTCCAAACATTTTGCATGCGCTACAACACAGTACTCGGCTTCTGCGCTGGAACGTGAAACAATTGGTTGTCGCTTGGAAGACCAAAAGATAGGAATGTCGTCATGCCAGACGTCGAACGGTGAGAGTCGGACAATCATTTCATTTGGCATTGTCAGATTAAGTCGTCAAGGTAGAGGTGCGCAGTTACGGACCGAAATCTAAAAAAGAAGTTCGAACAAGAATTTGACGCATACATCTGTGAAAATTATTTTGATAGAAAAAGGCCCAAATGGTCTTCATACAAAATTCTGTAAATTTATTTCCTTTGCCTGAAAATCCTTCCATTGAGTTCGTCGGAGGAAGAGGAAGAGAAAAGTTTGATTTGCCAGTTTACCTCCGGCGGGTGCGGGTGGCGCGACGAGGGTATCTTCGGGATTCGCATTCCCATTCTCTTCTCCGGCTATCCCCCACCTGCTCCGCCTCCGCCATGGCCACCATCGCACTCCTCTCTTCCCCACTATCTATTATGCAGGTTATTTACCGGTGCACTGCGACGCTACGATCATGGTCGGCCCTGCAACGGGTGGAGCACCGAGACTTGTTTTTGGAGGTGGCGTTGAGACTGGAGGTTGCGGCCAGGGAGTTACTATCCCGGCATGGGTGGCAACATAGACTCCGGATTGACCTTCCTGTGCTTTAGGCGGATTTACAATTTCTCATTATGATATGTATTTCGCATTTTTTTTATGTTGCGAACTGGTGTCGAGTGACTTTGGAGCTATGTGCATCTTAGCTATGCAGAGGCCGGGTATAATGGTTAAACTTTTTAAGTAATAAAATCCTTTATCTAAAAATCCAGAGCCCATCCACTCCGAACGCACACATTCCACTCCCCGCTCCTCCTCTGCCTCCGTCTCCTCCCCCGCCGCCGCCCCGCCACCACCACGACCACCCCATCCGCACACGCCACCTCCTTATCCTCTGCCCGCGGCGACCCGCGGGAGGCCGAGGCTGAGCTACTGCGGGATCACGGTGCCTCCCCCGGCCGACGCCGCCACCATCACCGCGGGAGCCGGGGTACACCGCCATGCTGGCCGACGGCGTAAGGGAGTTGGACGAGATCGGGCTCTGGGCGTCCTGGAAGGCGTACTTCATGGGGAGGAGCAGGAACTAGTGCAGTTTGTGCCAGGTAGAAACTGAATTCTTTTCAGGATGTCCATCACCTCGTATTAGAATTCTGTTGAAAATTCTTGCGCAGAGTTTGAGCTTAAGAATGTTAGTTCTCTGTTCACTGTGACACTTCTTAATATGAGCAAATACACCCCCAGGTTCCATTATCCATTTATAGCAGAACAGAGTTTAGAGTTTCCCCTACATTTGCCACCTGCGGCTAAAACTGAAACGAAGCGGAAAGTATAGAGCAGAAATAAAATGTACTCTCACCAATGATGACACTACCAAGCGAGCCAAACACCATTGCTTCAGTCTGTTTATTAAAACGCCGAACTACTTGATTTCTGGTTTTTACTCTTTGTTTGTTTAGCCGAAATCTAATAACATGATTTTAACTAGTCAAATGTATACGCTAGTATATATGCTGTCTTAAGTCTTAACCTTTAAGTTTAAGTGTTCAAAGGTTCTAACCTAATTGCAGTTTTTACAGGATGAATTACTTTCTGGGGATGGGCTTGTCCAAGAAAGATGTGTGCTCAACGATCCCAAGATTAATTCTGCCTACTTCTGGGTTAGCTTGTTATCAAACCAAAGCTTGAGTTTCTGTTACAAACCATGAAGAAGCCGGCTCTAAAAAAGGGATTGTGGAATATCCAAGGCACATCAGCTATTCTCTGGAGGGGAAGATAAAACCCGGTTCTGGGTAATTAAGGGCACAACATCGACTGCAGTCTGACAGACATGTGTGCAAAAAACGATGAGTTTTTTTGTTGAAGAGTACTTGGGAATAGAAGCATTACCTGCGGCACCTGCTCTACAATCAAGCAAAGGTGGTTAATCTCTGGACTTATATCATCTGGGGCCTTTTTCCAGATTGGGAGCCACTTCTCCAGTGTTCAGCATTCATAACTCAGAAGGTAGTACACTAGTTACTTCATGAAACTGGAACAGCGTGTATTCTCAGCAGCAAGGAACAGTGTGTATGTGCTCTCGGAGGCAATTGCTCAGCACTTGGTCTGTGTCATCAATGGCAATGTTACTGCAGGATTTGCAAGCTTGGCAAGAGATGCAGATACAATGAGTGCAAGGGTTGGCCTTCAGTTCCCTAGTATGGTCTCAATTGGCAAGGGATGGACAAGATCTAGGTCTGAAGCTTGTGCATAGTAAAATGATGTACAAACCATGAAGAAGCCGGCTCTAAAAAAGGGATTGTGGAATATCCAAGGCACATCAGCTATTCTCTGGAGGGGAAGATAAAACCCGGTTCTGGGTAATTAAGGGCACAACATCGACTGCAGTCTGACAGACATGTGTGCAAAAAACGATGAGTTTTTTTGTTGAAGAGTACTTGGGAATAGAAGCATTACCTGCGGCACCTGCTCTACAATCAAGCAAAGGTGGTTAATCTCTGGACTTATATCATCTGGGGCCTTTTTCCAGATTGGGAGCCACTTCTCCAGTGTTCAGCATTCAGAACTCAGAAGGTAGTACACTAGTTACTTCTTGAAACTGGAACAGCGTGTATTCTCAGCAGCAAGGAACAGTGTGTATGTGCTCTCGGAGGCAATTGCTCGGCACTTGGTCTGTGTCATCAATGGCAATGTTACTGCAGGATTTGCAAGCTTGGCAAGAGATGCAGATACAATGAGTGCAAGGGTTGGCCTTCAGTTCCCTAGTATGGTCTCAATTGGCAAGGGATGGATAAGATCCAGGTCTGAAGCTTGTGCATAGTAAAATGATGTACAAACCATGAAGAAGCCGGCTCTATTAAAGGGATTGTGGAATATCCAAGGCACATCAGCTATTCTATGGAGGGGAAGATAAAACCCGGTTCTGGGTAATTAAGGGCACAACATCGACTGCAGTCTGACAGACATGTGTGCAAAAAACGATGAGTTTTTTTGTTGAAGAGTAATTGGGAATAGAAGCATTACCTGCGGCACCTGCTCTACAATCAAGCAAAGGTGGTTAATCTCTGAACTTATATCATCTGGGGCCTTTTTCCAGATGGGGAGCCACTTCTCCAGTGTTCAGCATTCAGAACTCAGAAGGTAGTACACTAGTTACTTCATGAAACTGGAACAGCGTGTATTCTCAGCAGCAAGGAACAGTGTGTATGTGCTCTCGGAGGCAATTGCTCGGCACTTGGTCTGTGTCATCAATGGCAATGTTACTGCAGGATTTGCAAGCTTGGCAAGAGATGCAGATACAATGAGTGCAAGGGTTGGCCTTCAGTTCCCTAGTATGGTCTCAATTGGCAAGGGATGGACAAGATCCAGGTCTGAAGCTTGTGCATAGTAAAATGATGTACAAACCATGAAGAAGCCGGCTCTAAAAAAGGGATTGTGGAATATCCAAGGCACATCAGCTATTCTATGGAGGGGAAGATAAAACCCGGTTCTGGGTAATTAAGGGCACAACATCGACTGCAGTCTGACAGACATGTGTGCAAAAAACGATGAGTTTTTTTGTTGAAGAGTAATTGGGAATAGAAGCATTACCTGCGGCACCTGCTCTACAATCAAGCAAAGGTGGTTAATCTCTGAACTTATATCATCTGGGGCCTTTTTCCAGATGGGGAGCCACTTCTCCAGTGTTCAGCATTCAGAACTCAGAAGGTAGTACAGTAGTTACTTCATGAAACTGGAACAACGTGTATTCTCAGTAGCAAGGAACAGTGTGTATGTGCTCTCGGAGGCAATTGCTCGGCACTTGGTCTGTGTCATCAATGGCAATGTTACTGCAGGATTTGCAAGCTTGGCAAGAGATGCAGATACAATGAGTGCAAGGGTTGGCCTTCAGTTCCCTAGTATGGTCTCAATTGGCAAGGGATGGACAAGATCCAGGTCTGAAGCTTGTGCATAGTAAAATGATGTACAAACCATGAAGAAGCCGGCTCTAAAAAAGGGATTGTGGAATATCCAAGGCACATCAGCTATTCTCTGGAGGGGAAGATAAAACCCGGTTCTGGGTAATTAAGGGCACAACATCGACTGCAGTCTGACAGACATGTGTGCAAAAAACGATGAGTTTTTTTGTTGAAGAGTACTTGGGAATAGAAGCATTACCTGCGGCACCTGCTCTACAATCAAGCAAAGGTGGTTAATCTCTGGACTTATATCATCTGGGGCCTTTTTCCAGATTGGGAGCCACTTCTCCAGTGTTCAGCATTCAGAACTCAGAAGGTAGTACACTAGTTACTTCATGAAACTGGAACAGCGTGTATTCTCAGCAGCAAGGAACAGTGTGTATGTGCTCTCGGAGGCAATTGCTCGGCACTTGGTCTGTGTCATCAATGGCAATGTTACTGCAGGATTTGCAAGCTTGGCAAGAGATGCAGATACAATGAGTGCAAGGGTTGGCCTTCAGTTCCCTAGTATGCTCAATTGGCAAGGGATGGACAAGATCCAGGTCTGAAGCTTGTGCATAGTAAAATGATGTACAAACCATGAAGAAGCCGGCTCTAAAAAAGGGATTGTGGAATATCCAAGGCACATCAGTTATTCTCTGGAGGGGAAGATAAAACCCGGTTCTGGGTAATTAAGGGCACAACATCGACTGCAGTCTGACAGACATGTGTGCAAAAAACGATGAGTTTTTTTGTTGAAGAGTACTTGGGAATAGAAGCATTAACTGTGGCACCTGCTAAGACACTCCGCTTTCCCCTCCCCTCCCCTCCCTTATCTCTTTCTACAGTAAAGGAGGGAGGCGACCGGAGGGCGACACCGTTTTCCGCCGGCGAATCGGCCGTCTTCCTCTTCTCTGTCGGCCTCGGGGCCGCCGGAGAGGGGTGGGGGGTTGATTCGCCGGCTGGATCTGTGTACAGCTAGGGTAGAAGCTTCTTGGCTGTTAGGTTTCGGGGCGGTGCTGGCTCGATGCCGGCGGCGTCGCCGCCAATAATCTCTCCCCGGTCGCTGTCTGGACGTCGCCGTGGTGTGACGTCAAGGGGCTGGGGAATTGCTCTGTCTGGGCGAGATTGCCGGGGCGGCGGCGAGGATCTCGTTGTGGGCTTTTGTTCTTCCCCTTCGTCCTCGTCACGTCGGCGTCTCCTCCAGCGTCGTCGGGAAGGTGGAAGATGGTGTACAGGAGCTTTGGCTGTCGGTCGGTCGTGGTCGGCGGCGTGCTGGCTGTTTGCGTGGTCCGTGCTGGGCTGGTGGCTGGTGGCAGGCGGATCTGGTGCTCCTCCGCGACCTCGTCGCCGGACGAATCTAGATCCGAAGGATGAAGATGAGCTTGGGGCTGTTCCCCGACCTACGATACACAGCGATAGGTGGGCATCTTTGATGCTTCTTCTGGCGGTTCATAAAGCCCTTGTGGCGATGGAGCTCCTTCATCTTTGGGTGTGCTGGCTTCCATCGTTTCTCCTGGTGGTGCTCGTCGGCGCCGGCGTCGAGCGACGGAGTGGTCTGGGTGTTGCAGCAAACCCTAGGGGCTGCTTTGTAGTTTTGCCTTTTCCCGGCGGGTTTTCTGCTATTTGTACGTGTCTATGTGTCCAGCTGGACCGTATCTTCTCTATGTGTATGTATTCTGTACTACTTGTGTCTTTGACTTAATATATATTTACGCTTATCAAAAAAAAACTGTGGCACCTGCTATACAATCAAGCAAAGGTGGTTAATCTCTGGACTTAAATCATCTGGGCTGTTTTCCAGATGGGGAGCCACTTCTCCACTGTTCAGCATTCAGAGCTCAGAAGGTAGTACACTAGTTACTGGAACAACGTGTATTCTCAGGGCAAGGAACAGTGTTCATGTGCTCTCGGAGGCAATTGTTCGACACTTGGCCTGTATCGTCAATGGCAATGTTATTTCAGGATTTGCAAGCTTGGCAAGAGATGGTGATACAATGAGTGCAAGGGTCTGGTCTTAATTGGCATATCCAGACGGACAAGATCCAGGTCTGAAGCTTGTGCATAGTAAAATGATGTTGCCGAGGGTTGAGATCATCGAGAGGCTTGGGTTCTATGGGAACGAGATGGTATAGACAAGAAACACAGGGGTGCCATGCCTCTGGCTGCTGACACAAGGGCTTGGTCCACTTCTATGTCAGGTTTTCCTCCCTAGACGCTATTGTGGGGGTTGACCGGGGCGGTGGGCGGTCTAGGTGCCATGTGCTCCGCTTCTTCGCTATTCATGGCTGGAGGCTGGGCAAGGGGAGTTCCATGTCGTTTATGTTGTAGCCTTGTAGGTTGGTTGATGAGGATGGTTGGGCTTTTTTCTTTTCTTGGCCTCGCCGTTAGCGTGTGCACTCCCCAGATTGTGTACCTTTGTAATTGTTGGTCGCTTGCACTATCTGACGCTTTCTCAATGAAAATCACAATCTTCATGAAATCGGTTGTTAATTTTGAGCAAAAATAAATAAATAGACAAATGTGCTTCTTGTAAGGCATAATTCAGAAAAGAGGTGAAGGTTCCCTCCCATTCACTCTTTGATGTTTGCTGACGATCTCATTGTGTGTGGCAAAGCGAATATGTAGGCGGCACAAAACATCTCTAATATTTTAAACTAGTTTTGCTATAACTCTGGTCAAATCCCCAACTGGAGTAAGTCTGGAATTCTTTTCAGCAAGAACGTTCCTTTGCAGGATAAAGAAGACATTAAAAGAATTTTTCCAACCCCAAATATTGATAACTCTTTTGTTCATTTGGGGCATCCTCTTATTCTGCCTTCTAAGGATAGATCAGCGGCGTATGTTTTCATTTATGATAAATTCAAATCAAAACTTTCTAGCTATAAAGCCAATCGTTTGTCTCATGCAGCCAGGCTCACTCTTATTAAATCAGTTTTGCTTCTATTCCAAGCTACTACATGTCCAATATTCTTTTTTCTAAAAAATTCCTGTCTAAGCTCACGACTATTATTAGAAATTTTTGGTGGACAGGTGTTCATGATGACCAAGCAACAAAAAGCCTTTGTCTAAGGGCATGGGCTGATGTGTGCATGGAAAAAAAAGTTGGTGGTCTAGGTATTAGGAACATGCAGGCAATCAATCAGGGCTCGTACTGTCGGCAGCATGGAGACTTGCAAAGGAACCACATAGCCAACTGGCTCGAATCCTCAAAGCCAAGTACCATCCAAACACAACTATCTGGCGAGCAAAACCTAACACGCTGAAATCTGCCTTTTGGGCTGCAGTTTTAAAGGTAAAACCACTCCTTATTTCAGCATCTTCTTACCAAATTGTTGATGGTAATATTTTAGTCTGGAGTATGCCTTGGTTTGAGGGTTGGGAAGCTATTTATCTCATCATTCAACAACACCCTTTTAATTATCCTGCTCAAGTAAAGGAGCTCTGGATTGCTGGGCAAAAGATTTGGAATGCAAACTTGATAAACTCCTTGTTTACTCCTACAGTAGCTGCGTCAATAATTCAAACTCCTATTACTAGTACTGTTGGTGAAGATATCCTAGTATGGAAGCTAACCCCTACAGGCCAATTTTCCACCAAAAGTGCATACAAGCATTGCTTTAATAATCTCCGGCTACCTCCAAGGCAGAGGCCGAAGGTTGTCCCTCCACAAGTTATAGATTTGCTCAATCAAGTTTAATTGGAAGGAGAAGCAAATGGCGCCAAGAGTTCAAACCTTCGTTTGGAGACTTCTCATGAAAGCATTAGCTACAGGTAAAAGGGCAGGTAAGTACTCTAAACATATAAGCGAAAATTGTGCTGCTTGTGGAAATCTTGAGGATGAAATGCACCTCTTTTTCTTATGTCCTTTTGCTAAAGCAGCATGGTATTGTCATCCCTGGTTTATTAAAACTGAACTCATAGCCCATCAGAATGATTCAATTCCTCGAATGATTCAAGCTTTGCTTAATTCCCACCACCCACAAATAAGCATAATTTCTCTCTATACTTTCTTATGGTGTATGTGGAAGTCTCACAATGGTGCACGCTTTTGTAGGAAATCAAATTCCCCTTCCCAGGTGTATGCAGCAGCGGCGGCAATCATGCATAGTACCAATTTGGAGGTCACAACCTTTGTTCAGATTTCGGATGCAATCTGCTTGACAGGTTCCAGGGAGCCTGGAGATATTTCCATGCAGGGACAAGAGCAATCCATCCAGCAAACTATGCTAGTTCCTGGAAAAACAATCAAGGATATCTCAAGCGTCTCAACTCCCATTGTGTTTTCAGATACAACTTGGTCTCCACATCCGGACGGCAAGCCAACAATTGCTGGACTAGGTATTTTCATTCAGCTTGGAGGCGATCGGCGTTGTAGCTCTGTATTTCAGCCATATCCCCGCCAGCAACGTCTGTTATTCAGGCTGAGGCGTTCAGCCTCATGTTAGCATCCCAAATTGCAGGAATTCTTCGACTTCAGCAGGCAACTTTCCTAATGGACAATGCGGCATTGGCTACTGCGGCAGCAGCTCAAAACATCATTCTTACTCCAGGTCATTGGTCGATCAGACCACAGCTTGCTCATATAGCATCCTCCTCTGCATTTGATGCGTCTAGAATTTACCATATTAGTAGAGGCTACAATTTTAGAGCTCATCATCAGGCCAAACTAGCGTTGAAAATTCAGAATTCTCTGCTTAGTTTCAGGTGTTTACACAATCAGGCAATAGTGATTGTCTAAATGGAGAAGTAGCTGAGGTTTCTTGCATCATGCAATGCAAGCTTGTATATGTACGCTGTTGTTAAATATCAATAAAATTGTGTTAAAAAAATGAGGTGAAGGTTGTGAAGTTGTTTTGCATGCAGATGGCGGTTCCATCAGCTTGATTTCACTGGAACTGGTTGTTGTATGACATATAGCTTCTGCACCACCAAACTCAAGTGCCATGGTGTTATGACCGGTTTGCACTACAACCGGAGGAGGCCCACTAGTGGACCGGTTTAGGGCCTAGCCCAATTTATCTAGGGTTTTAGTAGTTGGACTATTATATAAACTCATGTAATCTCTCCGTATCAATTAAGCAATAAACATATTTGTTGCCGTCTCCCTCAGGAGACGGAATTCCTAAACCCTAGCCGCCGCGCCCAGCGCACCGCCGTCCGCCTCCTCTCGCGCGGCCACAGCACCGACTCGCCGATGTCCGCGCCTCCAGCCTCGCCACCCTTCCTTCCACCCATACAACCTACGCCCTAGGCCTGGTAGGACCCTAGCTCCTATCAATTTGGTATCAGATTGCTCAGGATCGACGATGTCTTCGGGCCCTCCCACCACCGCCGTCGCCGGCACCACCGGCGCGTCAACCATCACCACGGAGCCGCCGCCAAGCACCTCCGGACTGGCCGCCTCCGTCAACTCGGCCCCGGCCCCCGTCCTCTCTCCGGCGGCGATGTCGACGGCTATCCGCGATCTCACCGTGGCGGTCTCGAACCTCCGGACCTTCCTCCAGGGATCCTACGCGCTGTCACCGCCGAGCCAGGGACTCGCCGCGCCGCCACCACCACCGCCGGCCGTGACCTTCGCACTGCCACCGCCCGCCACCACCTCTCACCAGGGGATCCCGATCACCCAGATCAGGTTCCCGCCCTAGCCGTCCCAGCTTCCGGCTTGGCTCGACGCGCCCGTGTTCACGACGACGCCCGCCCAGCCGACCGTGCTGCAGCCAACCGCGTCATCGCCGACCATGGGGGATTCTCCGGGTACGCCGACCCTTACGCCGGGGGTTCCATGGTGCCGAACTACTCGACCCCCGCAGTGATGGGTCGTCACGAGGGAGCCTACACAGCCGCTCCGCACGGCCAGCGGCCCCCCCGCTTCACCAAGCTGGAGTTCGCCACCTACGACGGCACCGTCGACCCCCTGAACTGGCTCAACATGTGCGACCAGTTTTTCAGGGGGCAGCGGACACTAGCGTCCGACCGCACGTGGATCGCCTCCTACCACCTCCGCGGAGCCGCCCAGACGTGGTACTACGCCCTCGAGCAGGACGAGGGCGGGATGCCTCCGTGGGAGCGCTTCCGCGACCTTTGCATCCTCCGTTTCGGCCCCCCGATACGCGGGAGCCGGCTGGCTGAGCTCGGCCGCCTCCCCTTCACCTCCTCGGTGCAGGACTTCGCCGACCGCTTCCAGACGTTGGCGTGCCATGCGCCTAGCGTCACGGCTCACCAGCGCGCCGACCTCTTCATCGGCGGCCTGCCCGACCACATCCGCATCGACGTGGAGATGCGAGACCCGCAGGACTTGCAGACGGCCATGTACTATGCACGTGCTTACGAGCAGCGCGCCCTGGCCATGCAACAGTCCTTCCAGGGCAGAAACGCGTGCCCCCCACCCCGCCCCGAACCAACGGCCCCCACCCCGCCCTGCCGGCTGCCCCCACGGCTCCGCCGGTGCCGACGCGCCCCTTCCGTCGCCTGACCACGGCCGAGCAGCTCGAGCGGCGACGTAAGGGTCTGTGCTTCAACTGCAACGAGATCTATGCGCCGGGTCACGTGTGCGCCCGCCTGTTCTACTTGGAGACCGTTGACGACGGGGAGGTCGAGGCCCTCACCGCGGAGCTCGACGCCACGACACTCTCCGAGGCCGGCGTTACGACCTACGGGCCGGTCGACACGAAAGCCTTCGTCGTCTCCCTCCACGCGTTGGCAGGCATCAAGACGGCGAAGACCATGTTGCTTCCGGTGACAATTAACGGCGAGCGCCTCACCGCGCTCGTGGACACGGGCTCGATGCACAACTTCCTGTCCGGGGACGCCATGCGACGTCTAGCACTGCAGCCGTCGGGAGCCGAGCAGTTCAGCGTCACCGTCGCCAACGGGGACCGCCTTTCTTGCCAGGGCGTGGCTCGGCAGGTCCCCATCCTCATCGGCGACGAGCACTTCTCCATCGACTGCGTCGGCATCGACTTGGGCTGCTACGACTTCATCCTCGGCCTCGACTTCCTATCCACACTGGGCCTCATACTCTGGGACTTCGACGCGCTGACCCTCATCTTCTGGCGCGAGGGAGGCCGCCGCGTCCAGTGGACGGGCATCGGCGGTACAGGGCCCGTGAACCCTCAGCTCCAGATGATGGCGGCCGCACTTGACGAGGCGCACCCCCTCCTGGCCGACCTCCTGCAGCAGCACAGCGACATCTTCGACGAGCCACAGGGCCTTCCGCCGGCGCGACTCTGTGACCACCACATCCACCTGCTGCCGGATACGGCGCCTGTCGCCGTGCGCCCTTACCGCTACCCCCCTGCTACAGAAGGATGAGCTCGAGCGCCAGGTGGCGGTTATGCTCGCGCGGGGCATCATCCGGATTTCGACATCGCCGTTCTCTGCGCCGGTGCTCCTGGTGCGCGAACCCGACGGCACGTGGCGCTTCTGCATCGACTATCGCGCCCTTAACGCTGTGACGTCCAAGGACAAATTTCCCATCCCCGTCATGGACGAGCTCTTGGACGAGCTACATGGGGCGCGCTTCTTCACCAAGCTCGACCTGCACTCCGGCTATCATCAGGTGCGGATGCATCCGGATGATATCGCGAAGACGGCGTTTCGGACACATCACGGCCACTTCGAGTTCTTGGTGATGCCATTCGGCCTCTCCAACGTGCCGGCGACATTCCAGGCCCTGATGAACGACGTGCTCAGCCCCTACTTACGCCGCTTTGTGCTTGTGTTCTTTGATGACATTCTTATCTACAGTTCATCGTGGGCGGAGCACCTGAAGCACGTGGCCATCATCTTCAACGAGCTTCGAGCGCATCGTCTACACCTCAAGCGCTCGAAGTGCTCGTTCGGCACGACCTCCGTCGCGTACCTGGGACACGTCATCTCGGCAGAGGGAGTCACGATGGATGCTGACAATGTCGCCGCCGTTGCTGCCTGGCCGACCCCGCAGTCGCCACGGCCTCTACGCAGCTTCTTGGGCCTCGCGGGCTACTACCGGAAGTACATCCGGGACTTCGGCCTCATCGCCGCGCCACTGACACGTCTTCTGCGCCGCGACGCTTTCGCCTGGGACGCAGAGGCGACTGAGGCGTTCCAAGCCCTCCAGCGGGCGCTCACGACGGGGCCCGTGCTTCAGATGCCAGACTTCGACAGCCCGTTCGTGGTGGACTGCGATGCCTCCGGCATCAGCTTCGGCGCCGTCCTCCACCAGGGCGAGGGGCCGCTGGCCTTCTTCAGCCGCCCCTTCGCTGCTCGCCATCACAAGCTCGCGGCGTACGAGCGCGAGCTAATCGGGCTGGTCCAGGCCGTGCGTCACTGGCGGCCATATCTTTGGGGGCGGTCGTTCCGTGTTCGCACGGATCACTACAGCCTCAAGTTCTTGCTGGACCAGCGTCTCTCCACAGTCCCACAGCACCAGTGGATCAGCAAGCTCTTTGGCTACGACTTCACCGTCGAATACCGTCCGGGCCGTCTCAACACGGTCGCCGACGCCCTATCCCGCCGCGACACTGAGGAGGCTGCGGAGGACGTCGCCGCCTCGGGCACTGTCATGAGCATCCGCTCCGGGCCCTCGTTTGCTCTCATTGAGGACATCCGCCGGGCGACTTCGAGGGCCGAGGACGCGCAGGGCCTACACCAGCGCCTTGACGCCGGCGAGCTGGAGGCGCCCTGGCGCCTGGTCGACGGGCTGCTCCTCCACGGGCGCCGCCTCTTCGTGCCCGATCACGGCGACCTTCGCCATCAGGTCTTATCTTTGGCACACTCGGCTGGCCATGAGGGTGTGCAGAAGACCCTCCATCGTCTTCGTGCGGACTTCTATGTCCCGGGCGATCGTGCATTGGTGCAAGCTTGGGTACGGTCATGTGTGACGTGCCAACGCAACAAGATGGAGACATTGCGGCCAGCCGGTCTTCTACAGCCCCTTGATGTGCCTTCGCAGGTGTGGGCGGATATTTCTATGGACTTCATCGAGGGGCTGCCCAAGGTGGGCGGCAAGTCCGTCATCCTCACGGTGGTCGACCGCTTCTCCAAGTATGCACACTTCATCGCGCTCGGCCATCCGTACACCGTCGCGTCCGTGGCCCGCGCCTTCTTCGACGGCATCGTCTGCCTCCATGGGTTCCCTTCGTTGATCGTCAGCGACCGTGACCCGGTGTTCACTGGTCACGTCTGGCGAGATCTCTTTCAGTTGGCAGGCGTGAAGCTTCGCCTGAGCACGGCGTTCCACCCTCAGACGGACGGCCAATCTAAGGTGGTTAACAAGGTGATTTTGATGTATCTGCGCTGTGTTACAGGTGATCGTCCACGAGCTTGGGTGGATTGGTTGGCATGGGCGGAGTACTGTTACAACACCTCCTATCACTCCGCCCTGCACACCACGCCGTTTGAGGTGGTCTACGGGCGCCCGCCCCCGGCGATGCTGCCTTTCAAGCCCGGGACGGCTCGGACCGAGGCCGCAGGCGACTTGCTCCGCACCCGCGACGACATCTTGGCTGAGGCGCGCCAACGTCTTCTCCAAGCACAGCAGCTAGCCAAGAAATACTACGACGCTCATCATCGCGAGGCAGAGTTCGCAGAGGGCGACTGGGTGTGGCTGCGACTCCTTCACAGGACGACGCAATCCCTGGACCCGCGCGCCAAGCGCAAGTTGTGCCCTCGCTACGCCGGGCCCTTTCGTGTGCTGGAGCGCATCGGTACGCTTGCCTACCATCTGGAGTTGCCGCCTGGTGCACGCATTCATGATGTCTTCCATGTCGGCTTGTTGAAGGCCTACCGTGGCGATCCACCTGCAGCGCCACCGGCCCTCCCTCCTACTGCTGATGGCCGCCTCCTGCTAGGACCCGAGAAGGTGCTGAAGTCGCAGCAACGCCGCGGCGTCTGGCATGTCTTGGTGCAGTGGACTCCTTCCTGTGGACGACGCTACATGGGAGAAGCTCGACGAGTTCCGCCAGCAGTTTCCAGATATCCAGCTCGAGGACGAGCTGTTTGCGCAGGCGGGGAGAGATGTTATGACCGGTTTGCACTACAACCGGAGGAGGCCCACTAGTGGACCGGTTTAGGGCCTAGCCCAATTTATCTAGGGTTTTAGTAGTTGGACTATTATATAAACTCATGTAATCTCTCCGTATCAATTAAGCAATAAACATATTTGTTGCCGTCTCCCTCAGGAGACGGAATTCCTAAACCCTAGCCGCCGCGCCCAGCGCACCGCCGTCCGCCTCCTCTCGCGCGGCCACGGCGCCGACTCGCCGACGTCCGCGCCTCCAGCCTCGCCACCCTTCCTTCCACCCATACAACCTACGCCCTAGGCCTGCTAGGACCCTAGCTCCTATCACATGGCAGTGGTGATGTAGAGGCAGAGCGGCTGAGATTGTCTGACTTGCTGTGTTAAAGTCAGACATGAACAGTACCTCTGACTTTGCTTGGTTTTCATCCATCGGATTGAAAACCGGTGGCGGCACAGAGGACATTGCAGATAGGTGCAGTGCAGGTTCAGAGAAGAATGCAGAGATTTCTGGACTGATGGAAGAAAGGTAGATAGTGGAATTCAGAAGTGACTGTACATACTTGTCGAAGACGACGGAGCAAAGCCACGTGACGGGTGACGATCCGGTTTTTCGAAACCGACACATAGAATAATGTCGGTGAATTCTTGTGTCAGTGGTGTGGTATCTTTCATTTCCTGGAGACTCCCGGTTGCTAAAGGAATTTCTCATGTTATGTTGACGATTATTTTGTCATTACTGTAGTATCACATTCTCATGGTTCTTTTTACGGTTTACAATCTGATCGATTTTCTATCTGTTCGTGAGACGGTTAGTTTCGGTTATGAGAAGAAGGAAACTTGAACCTCCCCGATGACAATGCATACAGAGACTTTTTCCTTATGTTTTTTCTAGGCTAAACTTGCCCGTTCTTACTCACATCTGGTACCAAGTTCAAGCAATGCTCCATTGCACTCTCTGTTTGCCATGACCTGAACCTGATGACCTTTGCCAGGAAAAGCAAATCTCATGTGCATCTGCTATGATCAGAATGCAGCTGATAACTCACATTAGCTTTAGACAATGTGGTTCATCCATGCACTCACTAGAATTTCATATGAACTCCGAGTTGAAGTATAGCATGCAACACAACACAACATAATGGTGTACGACTACAGCATGCCTTTCTCCCTTGGAGGCAATGCTATCACCTAGAGCCATCCCAATCAGCAATGAAATAAATGTTGTCTCACCAACGAATAACAAGAATTCCTCTAAAAAAAAATAACCAGAATGGCATGGGAGGTACCATGGGGTTCAGTATTCTCCCAAATCAGATAGCACTAGAAAAGGAAGTTGTTCAACAAACACAAATTGTTCATCAGTTAGCTTTCTCTTCTGATGGCAGGGTGTGACATGGTTAAGACCACAGCGACCATAGATAAACAGAACACTACATGCTCGAGACCTACTGCTCTAATTCAGACTTGCGAATCACATGGACCATCATCTTCAGACTACTAGTGTTCGTGTCTTCCAGTTTGAAGAGGCAGATGTCTCCCATCTCCAGGGCATTCTTCCGGGAGAATTCCTTCCACCCTCTATAAATCCGCCTCAGTTTGTTTCTGCGAACATCGAACATGGTCTCCCACAGCGTCTCGTTGCCCTCCAGCTGAAGGAAAAGCAATTGTCCTTCTTTCGGGAGATATGCCTCACCATATTCCATGGAGAAAGCCTATCCAAAAGTGTGCACAAGTGTCAGACCGACTGACCGGTTCATGAATTCAGATGATGATTAATTCAGCGGAAATGGTTTCCATACTTCTAGCTGTGTGCAGTGTTCATGCAAGTTCCGCAATGTAATACCGATGCCGGTCTCAAGATTTCATTAACAAAATTAGCAACAAACTAGAAATAATGGGGCTGCAGCTGTAGATAAACGAGTTTGTAAGCTCACCATTTCGCATGTGCTACAGCCAATGCCATCAACATTGTTGCTAGTCATCACCTTCACAAAGATAGGAAGTTCAGATTGAATTTCTTGGACTTTCTCCTCAACTTTCCTCTCCACTTGCAAAGGTAGAGTTGGGTTTTGCCGCTGGCTTAGAATGTAGGGCCGCTGGGAAGGTCCACCAAGATTGTTGGCCGCAGGCACTGAGCCGACTCCAAGCTCTACAGATCCCCGATCATGCGGTTTGTGAGCTCCATATCCTGAAAAACATGTATAATCTCTTAGGGAGAGCATAGAATGACCAGAATTTATTTTAAATACGGTATAATAATAAAAAAATTGCACAGGTAACTACTACTACTATAACCTGATTTAGTAGTAGGGGAGGAAGCTGATGCTATCTTCTGAGTTTTCGCACAACTTCGTGTCACCCGCTTTTGCACCCTGCAAGATTCTCTTGTACCTTCTCTCACGATGTCATCATCATCAGAACTGCTCAAGTCGAAAACTACACGAGGGGGTGGGTCAACAATGTGAACAAAATCTTCAGACATTTCTTGGGTACTGGAAGAATTTCCCATGACAAAACATGAGGACATTTTTTCATGACCGCTTGGGTCAAGGATGAGAACTTTGAGGCGACTGTCCTCCGTGCTTCTGAAAATGAGGAGGTCCTTCTCTTGTATGTGGTGAGAAGCTACAAAACTATCCCACCCAGAACCTAGTACTACTTGATCATCATTGTGCTTGCTCGCTCCAACACTGTATAAGTTCTTGTCAGGGGCTTCAAGTTGAATAGTAGGTTTAGTTCTTTCGTCCTTGAAATGGTTCAGTACAAGTTTCAACGGTATGTACTGCAGAATCAGAAAATTAAACAGAAGATTAAAAAGTTAGAGCCTTGACCAGCAAGAATATGCCATATGGGTTGAAGTAACAAACATAAGCAAGAATTATCTAGGGAAGGGTGAAACTTACTACACAGGAGTCCTTCAAGTTGACATTTCTTTTGTTCATGGCTGCAACGTGCAGAGGTATTTTAGACTTCATGGTACGAGCAATTTCTAGTACTTTCCTGTCCTGTGCTTCCGTCACACAGCACCCAGGTAACGTGGTATAGAAAAAGTCGGTTGAGGTCTGAAGATGTCCAGGATCAGGGACCACTTGATCTGTAAATCAAGTACATTGTTCAACGATCAGAATAGCATAACAGAAGTATTCGACTTTAAGATTCTAATTCATTTTACCATTCAGCACATGATGATCACAAGGAGCGTAGGGAGGAACAGCTCCAAATATCCCTGAAGGTGGTTGAGAACAGGAAGAAGACTTCTCGTGACCGGATGAATCGAATATATGAGCCTTAAAGATCGAGTTCCCACGGTACACAAACAGAATGGAGTAATCTTCTTCTATGTAATTTTCATTCACAAACTCATGCCATCCAGATCTAAGAACTACCATACCAAACTCCCTACTAAGTTCAACAGGATATGTGCGGCCATCAGGAGCTTCTAATGTGACAGGCTCTGATATAGGGATCATATTCCTCAGATAGCTTCCAACCTCCCGTGGAATGTGCTGTTGAAGGACAAGGAAGATTCAGACCAAATTCAGATGCATGACTACCAAAGAACATGGACATGACAAATGAAACAAAATATTTATGTCCACAACACAAAAAAATTAGTGTGTGGGATGTTTTTTCCCACCCGATGGCCTGAATATGAGCACACGACGCAAGCATATGGGACAAACAGTTAAATTTTACGCTAAAATGCACGATCCACCACATTATCATTGTGGTGAATATTTATAAATAGCACACTCATCGTAGCACACCAGCAGCTTACTAATTATCTCCATAAGAGCTTCACACGCATTTTTCCTCCGACAATTGAACGTGAAATACAAATAAATAGCAACCTCATGGTAGCACACCGGCAGTGTACTAATCATCTCCATAAGAGCCTCACTTGCACCGTTAGTTAACAGTTTCTCATGCATGTACAGAGTGTTTTCCTGCTACCCTTATGTTCTGTCACAATTTTCAAAGGAAAATACCCTGAAACAATTATATCATCTATTTGCCATCTAACAGATACAAAGTCATTTTTTTCTTTCTTTCTCTTGCGCAGAACTGAATTATCTCAGACCAATCATACTGGAATTAATCCATGTTGTTGGAAAGCCTTAGTCCAGAGACTGAGTTTTGACAAGGTGTGGTGCTATATATAAAATAGCTCATTGCTGCCAGCATTCTGGACAAAATGACCTCCCCGGTAAGATTAACTTCATTTTCCAAAACAAAATCAACCAAATTGAACAGATAGGTGTGTTTTTCTCTGAAAGAAAAAGGGTTTCTCGTAGTTTTTTTTTCTTCAGACAGGGAAGCTTATGGTCTTGGAGTTTTCATGCCCAGTATGATCTTTGGAGCATTTATGCCAACTGAAGCATAGCATATATCTAAGAATTAAATATCATTACAAGAAAAAACCACCCTTTAATCAAGAAGTAACATCTGAAACAACATCTGTCTTTTTTCAGTGAGAGTTTGACCACCCTCGAAACCGAAACCGAATCAATGCGGGAGGAAAGGGGGCTAGGTAATTCTCACCAAGCTATCTCTGAAACCGTCGGAAGCCACGACGAGGAATTGCTTCAAGCTAGGCTCGCAAAGCTCGCAATCGCCGTCGTCGTCCATGTCGCAGCCTCCCCCTCCTCCACTCCCGCCGCCTCCGCTGCAGCCTGATGATTGTCCCGGCGACCAGAACATAAATAGCGGTCAGAATGAAGAAAAGAAGACGGCCGTACAGGGCAGCGAAGCAAAGACGAACCCCTGCCAGGAACCAAGAAAGATTTAGGTCGTGGTTACCTGGGTTAAAGCCGTCCATCGATGGCCGCCGCGTCGGTGCCCGGTCCGCCGCCGCCTGCCTCGCCGCGGAGAGTTGAGTGGGGAGTGCAGAGTGCTGCGAGGGCAGAGTTGAGTGGTTTCGTTGATGGTTTTGGGCAAGGTGGTGGGTAAAGTTACTTACTAGCTAGGCTCCCATGCCCGGAAGATTGGCTCGTGAGCAGTGAACGAGTTTGTGCTCCCATCATTCAATTATTTACCTACCGTGGTAGATAGGCGCAGACCTCAGCTGGTGCAGGGGTAAAAACTATTACTCCCTCCGTCTTTGAATATAAGACCATCTCATATCGTTTTATCCAATTTTGACCGTTCATTTTACCAACATACTGTGAGTTATATGCCACAAAACGTATGCGATTGATGCACATTTCAAAGTACAATCCGATTATTTATTTTTTGGTATATAACATATATTTTGAAATTATAAGTCAAAGTTTGTTACGAAAAATAAAGTGGCCTTAAATTTATAAACGAAGGGAGTACGAAAGAAAATAGTACATGTATGGCAACAAAAAAGAAAGAGTAAGGATTTCTCCAACAGGATCCACTTTCTCCCTATATGGTCAAGGGTAGACGGATAGCCCGAACACGGTCAAGATAAAAAAACTGTCTCCCAACCGGAAGAAAGAGGTGTTTTGCCTCCTGAACTTACATGCTCCTGGCCAATTAAAATATAAAAACATAGTAAATCATTTTAAAAAAATCTGAAAAATTTCGTAATGAAATTATATTCGTACTGCTCTGTGCAAAAAAAATATAAATCCAGTGACCAAAATAAGATTTAAAAAAAAATCTTTTCACGGAGCATAAAAAATATTATTTCACCACACAAATTGACACGTATGTACAAAATTTGTATATGCTCATTACCAAATTTTTTCAGATTTTTTTGAAACATTTTACTTTTTTTTTGAATTTGTTATTTGAGCAGGAGCATTTGATCTCGGATTTCAACCGGACCCCTTACCTAGTTTAAATGTTTGGATTGTTCAGCACCCCTCATACCCAGCTAATATGTGGGGCAGAATTGGATTTAGCCGTGCACGTCCGCCATGTTGGATCTAACAAGCCGGACTACCCCAAATCTTTCTATTGCCCATAAACCCCTAATCTCTCTTTCTCCTTTCTGCCTCGCCTGTGTCGACATCCTTTCTACATGTCAGTGAAGCGCATCTGCTACATCACTTGCACGACTTTCAATTGTTTTCCTATCCTTATGTAGACTCTCGGGAGGCTCTCAAGATTTTTGTAGAACGATTCATTTTTTGCGAAATGCTGCAGGAGCAACGCCTATTCATTAATAGAGGAAAAAACATACAATAAACGAAATCCTCGAGAAGCCACATGCGGATTACTCTCACAACTGTTCCGCAGCCAACAACCCCATAGGGCCCAACACACCCAAAACTTGACCGAACTCCTGAAACGCTAAGGAGGCCACCTCGAGGTAAGTCGCATTAAAATGGACGATTGATACGTCTCAAACATATCTATAATTTTTTAGTGATCCATGCTAGTTTTGTGATATTGTCATATGTTTTACTATCAATTATATCGTTTTTATGCATTTTGTCAGACTAACCTATTGACAAGATGCCAAGTGCCAGTTCACTGTTTTTGTATTTCAGAAAAGTAACAACAGAAAATATCGTCGGATTGCCCTCAAATTTTACGGAGATTTTTTATGCGACGGAAGACACCCGAGGTCCAAAGGGGAGCCTGGGGGGGCACCCACAGGCCAGGGGCGGCTGGCAGCCGCGGCCCCACCTAGACCCGCGGGTGGGGCCCGCCCCTGCTTCTAGGGCGTCCCCTCGGCCCCCTCCGACGCCTATAAAATCCTTTTTGACCTAAAACTGAGACGCGGCCATTATTTTCGAGAAACTCGACCCCGACGCGCCGTCACCAAAAACCCTAGTTCGGGGTCCAATCTGAAGCTGATCCCGGCACTCTGCCGGAGGGGAGATCGATCCCGGAGGGCTCTTCATCGCCATGCCTTCCTCCGGGATGAGTTGTGAGTAGTCTCACCTTGGACTGCGGGTCCATGTCAGTAGCTAGTTGGTAGTCTCTCTCTTGTGCTTCATGTCTTATGATCTTGTGAGCTGCCTAACATGATTAAGATCGATTATTGTAATGCTATGTGATGTGTTTGCTGGGATCCGATGGATTATGAAGTTTTGTTCAGATTGTGCATGATTCTTATATGTTAATTTATGTTCTTGCATGCTCTCCGATGTGTGTAGTTACTTTGGCCAAGTGATTGTGTGTATCTCCAAGAGAGGGTATTTATGCTACATAGTGGGTTCATGCCCCATTTTGTTTCTGGGCACGTGACAGAAACGTCTAAGGGCGAGGGTGTGCTGTTGCTATTAAGGGTAAAACAGCGGTGTTAATGTCTCTTTTGATATTAGTATTGCTTATTTCATGCACTTTACTTAATGCAAATGTCTGTTGCTTGCAACTTAATACCGTTGGGTGACAGGCTGGACAGCGATCCCACGGTGGACTTTTTAGACAAAGACGCAGTTGGACTCAACGGTCTTTGTTTCTTGTTGTGATGCCTCCAAAAATATTATCATCTTCCTTATGTCATAGCTAAATTGGGTTTGTGTCATGATCTTGTCAATTGCCTAGCTGTAATTCGTTCACCCATATGCATATTTTATTCACTTGAGAGACTCCACTAGTGAACCCATGGCCCCCGGTCCATCTTTTTATATTGTTTACAACCTCATTTACTTCCTTTTCATCATCATTACTCCACTAGTCACTTTTCATTATTTCATCTATTTCATTATACAATTAACCGTTTTGTTTTCTGCGAGACCGGAAAGATTGACAACCTTTCCACCGTTGGGGGCAAAGTATTTGGTTGAGTGTGTACAGGTCCACGTCTGTTGAAGGTTAAGCGCCAGAGATCTTCAACATTCACCTCGTTGTTGATTTCAAAGTCCTACTGGTTCGATAAACCTCGGTTCATTAAACGAGTGAAAACTGCTACTATCTGCAATTCCGCCTTCGCTTGGGGCATCATCCAACTCTTTTCAATATCCATCATCAACGATTATGCTCTAAACATTCCACATGACTTAGATTGCTCCTTTCAAACATTCCGCATGTGTGATAGCACAGTGCTCGACTTCCTAGCTGGAACATGAAACAATTTATTATCGATTGGAAGACCAAGAGATAGGACTATCGCTGTGCCAGATGTCGAGCAATGAGAGTCAAGGCAATCATTCCAGTCGGCATCATCAGAGTAAGTTGTCAAGGTAGTGCACCGTTACGGACCGGAATCTAAAAAAGAAGTCTGAACAAGAATTTAACGCCTAAGATAGTGGGAAACCAGTACATTTTGTTGCCTATGTAAAAAACATAAAGGATGTCTCGTGAAAAGTATATTTTCAGCAACGAATTTGTAGTTTAGACAAAAAAAACTGCAGGAATAGTTTTGATTAAAACTGCAGGCCTTAACATACGGTCAAATTGGACAGAATTTGGCAATATTAACAACGTGCACTACGATGCCAGATATTTCAATTCAAGCAAGGGAACTAAATAAAGTGCCTGCACAGAGATATGCAGCTTAGAGCATCTCCACCGGGGGGTCGCAATAGGGCCCCTAAAGCCCATTAGGGCTCCGGACAGAAAAACAGGCCACACCGAGATCGCAAAGGCTTTGTCCGGCCCAAAAACTGTCCGGCACCGCCAACAGGGCCTCCAAAGTTGGGGGCTGCCTTCACGGTGTCGGACACTGTCCGACCCGAGCCTCCGACAGATATGGCCCACCCGTCAGCCACACAAAATGACGCGTCGAGATCTGACCGCACGCGGCAGCGATGCAGGCGCCTCGTCGTTTCAGTGGCGAGTCGTCGCATCGTTGCACGGGCCGTCAGGCGGCGCATCGTTTCAGTGGCTAGTTGGGCGGCGCAGTGAATCGTCGCCTCGTAGCAGCGCCGCAGAGGCCACGCGGCGGAATGCATGCCGTCTTGGGGTTAATGGCGACAGCCGCTACGCTCCTTCGCCCGGCTTTAAAAAGGCCACCACGGGGCCTCTCCTCACACACACCACCACCGCACCGCTCCTCTCCCTCTCTGTCCACTCGCCACTCGCACAACAAGGATGCACTGCCGCGGGTCAGGTTACCAGCCGACGGAGGAGGACCACGAGCGACGCCGCCGCCTTGACGCGGCTTCATTGCTCCGGTGCCAACGTTCGAACAAGCGCCGGATCCAGGGGCTCCGGATTGCGGCTGAACGGGCGGCAGCGGCGCCGCCTCTGCCGCCTCCTCCGCAACCCGACGACCGTCCGCCGATGACCATCGAGGAGGCGCAGCACCACGAGCGCAGCTACATCCGGGTGCCGTCCGACCGCCGCCTCCCGGATGGCTAGATGCCGAACGTGGACAACGTCTCGGTTGCGCCACCCTCACTGGGAAGGCTAGACTGGACTACATCCGGTCGTTGTGGCAAGCGGACGCAGACGGCGCGACGTAAGACGAGCGGAGGTACGTCACGCCGTTCAACCCTGTCGGCCCCCTACTGGGATGCGTGGTGGCGTCCGAGCACGTCGACCGCGTCCACGGCTGGACCAACACCGGCAACTTCCCCGTGCCGGCGCCCGAGCACGTTGACCGCGTCCACGGCTGGACCAACATCGGCAACTTCCCCGTGCCGGCGCCCGTGGAGTCGTCCGACGACGAGGAGGCACCGCCGCCTCCAAGCTCCGTCGGTTGTTAATATCGATAACAGCCAGACTGAGGGTTTTCAGGATTCTAGGCACGCATTGGTTTCTCCACAAGCCGCGTCGGTCATTAATATCAACCTAGCCGGAGATTTCAACCATCTTTGCCTAGAGATGCATTGTGATGAGCAGCTCAGCCGGTAAGTGAGCAGTGGCTCGATCAATGCATCGGGAAAGACTCGGAGTCTGGTTTTACTCCATGGCAGGCAAGGCAGGTGAGCTTGTCGCCGGCCTCATCGGCCATGGGTTGACACATAGCGATCGTTGCCCAAAACGGCCACTTGACCAAGGGGTGATCCCAAAGCTCCTGGACGGCAGGGGTTAGGGTTAGGGCTTAGATCGCATGTATCCAAATTTATATTTAAAATTGTATCGAAGTTTGTATTTAAATCGTATCAAATTATATCGAAGTTTGTATTTGAATCGAAAATTGTATCAAAAATTTTATATTTCAACGAAAAACTGTGTTCGGTGTCCGGCCCTTTAGGAGGTGCCGGTGTGGGAGGCGTAAAAAAAAAACGCCGGACATGTGTCCGATACCCGCAATTGGACCTCCAATCGGCTGGCAGGGAGGAGTTTCTGGCAAATGTGTGTACACAATAATGAAAACGAGTACTGTACTATATTTGAGCACTCATAGCAAGAAATGTGTACCAAGTGAGAATGATGCAGAACATGTACACTGAGCACAACAGAAACAGAGTGTGTGTGCGTGTGTGAAAGAGGAGAAACAGAGAGAACAATGGCGGGCCATCGACCTCCGTCCGTCAAATCAAAACTACCCGTCAGAGCGAGTCTCCCGGCCGGCGCGTCTCGTCCAACGCCACGGCGCTCACGCCGTGCTCGTAACAACCTGTAATATATACGTACGGCAATCAAGAAGTTAGCGCATTTGGAAGATTTCTTTGGGCGGGCGGGGTCGAGGAGGAGCGCAGCCAGGGAGCGGCCGGTATGCCTGTGAGCCATCCGCTGGTGCACCCGGACCCGGCTCTGATGGAGGCGCCGGCGCAGGGACAGGCGGAGGGGGCGAACGCGCCGCCAGCTGGGGTGCTGATGACGGGCCCCAAACCGGGGGTGCGGCTCGGGATCCGCCTCGCTCGCCGCCATGGCCTCCGCCGGCGACTTCCGGTCAGTGCCGTCCTCCTCAACTGCTCAACATTAGGTAAACCCAGACAACGAAACCCCTGAAATTTTAGAGTCTTCTCTGTCTCTGTCTCTAAGTTCCCAGTAGAAACTGGGGTATGTTATTGATTGGGCCCTTTCTTAATTCTCCAAAATAGAAACTGTTGATGTTTATTCTCCAGACAGAAACGCCTTTTGGATTTGTTTGGCATCCTGAAATACGCAATTGGTGTTAGATGGTGCCATGGTCATGTTCTCTGAGCTACACTACACGCTGTGTTTGCCTTGAGTCTTGTTTGCTGATCGCCGCTTCTGTGAAAATCAGGATTTTGCATTAAGGAAAATGCAGTTCGTTGATAAGTTTGGTTAACATATTTCTGTCTGTGATTGCGATGGACACTCAGTACGCGTACGTGTGTTGTCGTTGAGGAAAAACTTCTGAAGATCCACATTCAGTGCTGGATATTTTGCCAACTGCACGGAGCAAGTAGGATGCTGCCTACTAGTGTATCTTATTTCTGTGATGCAGTTAGATAGTATTTTTCACAAAGAATGTTGCTTTTACTTACAACCCTGGATACGGGGACGATGGATTTCCTTGTACAGATGAACGTACTCGTGTTCTTTCTTACCAGCTACCTCGTATCAGCAGCAGCTCTGCAATGCCTGTGGCCATTCTGTGTTTCTACGCGATTCTGGTCGGACGTTCCTTCGCAAGTCTCCAAGCCATCGCCGTAGTTGGCATCGGGGACTGGGTGAGTCATGTTTTTCTCAGGCAACTTGATGATCAAACAGCCATCTGCCTTTCCTCGTGGAATCGAAGATTAAAATGTTATAAACACTGTTTGACGATCGTGTGCATTTTCTCTTTCCCCGAAAAACAACCCACCTAAGTTTACCTTGATGCTATCATTCTCTGCAGATCACAGCGACACTGACCTTCAGCGCTGCTTGCGTATCGGCAGGCATCACCGTTTTCATCCACAATGATATGGAGTTTTGCCATGGGAATCACTGTCCAAGCTTAATGTGTGCCACCGCCATGGCTTTCTTGAGCTGGTTTGCTATTTGCGCCGTTCTGTGTCGCCAAACTCATCGCGGTGATCTACAAGTTACAAAGATGGTAGCCTACAAAACAAGAATAATATGTGGATATGTGGATGAACCGATGGGGTTACTTGTGTAAAGCTCAAGGTTACTGATATGGTACATCGATATCCGGATCTTAGGTCGTGAGATTTCTTCTGTATTAACTGCGGTTTTCACTTATGCACGTCGGATACTATCGGCCCATTCGGTTCACCCTGGGTTTGTTCTTCTAGACTAGATAAAAATGCCAGTAGATGCTACTGCCTGTTGGTTTATTCTCATGAGGCCATGCTTTGGGTTTTAATTGAAACCCCATTTTACCTGGCATTTACATGTCTAATTTTTTTCCATCCCCATATTTAAAAAAAGGATGCCACGGTCAAGGAGATTTTGAAGGGGTGATAAGGGAATGCATAATTTGTTACATATGATACACTGAGAGATTTGACTCAAAAATTCGGGGCACAACGAAGACTAGCCACTGTGGTTTCTTACCAGTGTAAGAGCATCTCTAGCCGATACCCAAAAATCTGAAATCGTAAAACCAGTTTCTTACGGTTCGCAAAATAGCCAGGTCGGATAGATACTGCAATTTGATTCCAAAATTTTCGCTAGAATTTGTTTCAAGTGATCACGGCAGTTCAAACATAGTTCATACAAACCACTGCTAAATATACACTGAGGTTCATACAAGCACACTGCATGACATACATACTGCTAGATAAACGAACCTAACCATGGAGTGCATGGATCGAGTTTGATCCGCAACGGCTCAACGTCGATATTGAGGTAGAACTTCATGACGAAAGTACTGATATAACATCTCAAAAATTTGGAATGTTAAAAATCATAGAAATTAAAACTTTTTGACAATGAAATATAACTTTTGAGAATTGTTTAAGAAAAAATCTCAACAAAAAGAAAACTCAAGGATACAAGGTAATATGTCTCATTCCAAAAAGATTTTTGTCTGAAGTGTAAAACATTTTTTTATATATTTCTATTTTAAGGTTATGAAATTTAAAGAATTACTTTGGTAAAATAAAAAGGCTAAAGTTATATTGGAGATTATTAAAACACCATTCACCAACCCATTTCATAAAATGATTTATCAATGTTTATTTCAAATTAAAAATGATTCTAAACCAAAATTATCACTTTGATATTCTGTATTTTACTTGAAATAAATGGGTGTGTTCTTAAAACCCAAAACCCTATTTGGAAATTCACATAAAAAATTATGTACTTTAAGTAATATTTAATTTTCTAAAATCTCTTGGTCATGAAAATAGTACCGTAAGATTATATTTTGAACAAGCTTTCCAAAAACTATTTATTCAAAAATTCTGAAAAAAATTGAATCAAATATGAGAATAAATCAAATCTCCAAAATAGGAAGAGGATAAAAAACAATGTAACGGGCCGACCCATCCAACTGAGCCAACCGAACTAACAAAAGGAGCCTAGCGAACGAACAATTTAATGTCGGTTACTACTTCTCCCCCTCCATATCCCCATCAATTAGTGACCAGTTTGTTTCGAGTTCAACACGAAATTTACTAAAATCTTGATGGGTGTCGCATTCGGGGAATTTATTTTCCACTACCATGCTTAAACATCCAGACCGACGTGGTGAATCGAGACATTAATATCTCCTTCATTTTCGTTGTCAAACTTTCTCCAGAGGACAACTGTACAAACCGTACCGAGGAGATCAATATCGGCTCAAATTCAAGTTTATCCGATCAGTATGTTGTGTGTGGTAATGTTTGCTCGATTCCTTTCACTTGTGTGCTTTACAAACTTCCACCTACCTCCAGGACATGGTCGTGCGGCATATAGGAGTTGTTGGACAAGCGCCCTTGCTACATCCATCCACTTGTTGCCATCGCTAGGAGCTTCGCCGGAGACATATATGGACGCCATCGTCTTCGCTACGACGACACCTACTCCTTCTTCCTCGTACTCGCCACAGGAAGCCTCCGCATAGACGGCAAGATCGATGCCGAGCCTATCACCGGCCGCATGCTGAGTTCCTTGGAATGCTAAATGTAAACTACGACTGTACATGGAAGGGACATTCAACCGCCTCAACGCTGGCTATCCCCGGAAAAGAGAGGAGAGGGGCCAGTCGGTCCAGATCTGGAGGAACCTAGAGAAGAGACGGGAGGGATATGAGAGCGTTGGAGAGGAAAGGGGTTCTACCGAGGTAGCAACATGGCCCAGTTCATCCTAAACTAGGGTTTTCGAATACTTACCTCCACTGCTGCTTCTGTCGCAGCACATGATGGTGTGCGCTGCCGCTATAGAGGAAGTAGTCAAATTTGGTCGCGCGGTAGAAGCCATTGCTTTACTGTGCCACCATCGAGAAGGAGGAGGAGGAGGAGAACATCGCCACGGTAGCGTGTTCGTTGCTCGAGAGAAGAGTGAGATAAGATAGAAATCGGGTGAGAAAGGAGTGAGGTGATTTTAAGGAGTGTGAATGTGAACGTTCATATTGTCTAACGCCCTTATCAAAACAATAGGTTTATGACAGATGGTCCAGTTGGAAAGGCAGAGCATTTGAAGAGTTATGTTGGGTTGATGGGTGCATGGGCCACTTGTCAACGGTAGGAAGTCAAATTACTATACCTAACAACATCTCTGGTCTCTGACTTGTGCTCCTATCACAGATGTGAATACCTCATTGTCAAACATAATTTGTTCGCATTCAATTACAAATATATATTTTAAAAGTCAACAAAAAATTCATTTATAACATAGACCAATGACATGTCTACACCTTTCTATGACAACGTGACCAAATACGCAATATCATGTTAGACACAAACGATATTTCACTAAAATAAGTGTTTTGCAATTAACTCGCAATTTTCTCATCCTTGATAGTGCACAGTTAGTTTTGTTCTTAGATCGCTTCAACTTTCCTACAATTTGTTCTTTAATAGGCTCTGAACAAGAATTTCATCAATGTGATAATACGAATAAAATAGAAGCTAGTTAGATTAAATAAATCTAGCTTCCATCAAGATTGACCTCCGCAACACCTTCCATTTAAGGCACCAAGGCACCCGAGTAAAAAAGATCCAAGAACCAGTAGTGGAGACTCAAATTTCTTTGGTGAAACCGTACATCTGGACCTTCACAATTACTCCGAGAGAATCAACAAAACCGGATCACCGGGGTAGGAGATCTAGGAACAATCATAGAGAGGAGATAATCTGACAAGTCTCTTGCAATTAGTTTGCAATTTGCTCATCATCAGCAACGGTGTACACTTAGTTCTGCCCTTAAATCTTCTGCAATGTGTTTTCCATAACTTTCATTGAACTCTGAACAAAATTTTCATATGTCACTACATCACGTACTAGAATCGGAGGCATGTAATAATGCCTCCAAAAGTCCAATAAATGCCTCAAAAAGTTTTTTGAGGCAAAAAAAAAAGTGCCGCATTTACTCGTGTCGTTAAAAGTTTTTTGTGGCATTTTCCAATAATGCCTAAAAAGGTGGTCATTTGAGGCAGTTTTGAGTGCCTCAAATGCTACCATTTGGGGCAGTTTTGGGTGCCTCAAATGCTATACCATTTGGGGCAGTTTTGGGTGCCTCAAATGATATACCATTTGAGGCAGTTTTGGGTGCCACAAATGCTACCATTTTTGGGTGCCTCAAATGCTACCATTTGAGGCAGTTTTGGGTGCCACAAATGATATATCATTGGAGGCAGTTTTGGGTGCCTCAAATGATATACCATTTGAGGCAGTTTTGAGTGCCTCAAATGCTACCATTTGAGACAGTTTTGGGTGCCTCAAATGATATACCATTTGAGGCAGTTTTGGGTGCCTCAAATGCTACCATTTGCAGGCACTATTGTTTCAGTGCTGCCTCAATTGCTATACCATCAGAGGCATCCAATTCAGGTCCTCAAATGTAAACAGTTAAAATAGTACAGTTTATTCAAGTAGTTCAGAGGCAACCAGAATTCAAACATTACATTACATCAACAAACATTAATCCATGACATTGTACTGTTGGTGATTACATGAACTCTCTTCTGGCCAGAAATAGAAGTAAATTCACAATAATAGCATCATATACATTTCACCAGGAAGCATACAAGAATTCATAATTATATGAACTCTCTTCTTCTGGCCACAAATAGACAGTAAGCAGTAAACATAATATATATTGTCCAAAAGCATGCAACTTCACAGTTTGTCAACGTTGTTTGTTGATCTAGAAGAGCTAAGACAAAAACCTCGTCCATGGAGCATATCATCGGCTTGCCAAAAGGGTGTGCTAGCATTCGGAGACTCTAATCTGAACTGAAGTCGAGCTGCATGGTACTGAAAAGGACTAAAGTGTCGAGATCGAGGAATAGAATGTGTAGGCTCCCTAGGGTGGGAGAATGCATGTACAAACTCGCCACCTGGGTTCAAATCCCATGGACTCGAATTTGGTTTCCTACTTATTATGTTGAGGGCGTCCCTTATAGATTTCCTTAAAAAAAAAGATAATAGTGACAGTGCTCTAAAAGTTCTAATGTTGAAGTTATTCAAGTTCAACAAAGAACTTTAGTTTCACTCATCTTTTATGTTTGGTAGGTATTTACAAAACAAACATGATTGTACTTTCTAAGTGTCGGCCAGCTTTTCAAGGTAGGCTCAGGAAGCCATGAGAATTGAAAAGTATAACTGCCTTGTAGCAACATATAATGGAAACTAGCTAGCTAATCATCTTAGAAAACCCAAGCTTTGATGACCCAAAGAAAACATCAAATCAAAGTGTGGTAATTACCTCTGCCTCCAAATACAAGCAGTCTCTTCTCAATCATAGTGGCAGAGTGTCTGCATCTTGGAGGTGGCGCTGCTCCAGCAACTGCTAGTTCTGTCCACTCAAGTGACACTATCGAACAGAAAATGTAAAATATATAAATAGAAGTAGAACTGAAGGATCAACTTCATCAACAAAGTGCATTCAGTGCTCAGTACAACTTGAATAAAAGAGCAATTAGCTCACTTGTGTCCATGACATATACATCAGACAGCCACTTTTTGCCATCCCAGCCACCATACCTGAACAAAGATGAACATCATCTTCTTCACAGGTGATGAGACCCAGTGTAATGACAGGGGAAACTTGTACGGAACAAATTGCTTACATGACAATTTTCCTGTTTCCTATGGCTGATGCGGCGGCAAACTCCCGGGGAGACGGCAAATCACCAAAGCCAGTCATCTCCGACCACTGCCAAATGTCTGAACATGAAAGAAGCACCAAGACAGATTGAAAGCGATTAGCAGTCGCAGAATCCCATGTAACAATTTGAAACAGAACATGTAACAGGGAAACTCCATGGAACAGAGGGCTTTACCGGTGTCGAGCATCCAGAAATCGCCTAACCTGCAAGGCAAACACCGGACCGTAAGCAACAGACAGACAACGACTGACGCCTGCAGAAGTCTACTAGAGGGAGAGCTGTGCAGACCTCTTGCCCCCTGAGCGGCCGCCGAAAACGAACATGTTGCAGTCGATGACCACGGCGACATGGAAGGCCCTCGGGCTGGGCCCCACCTGCCCTTCCGGGCCGCTGCCGGTGTACTCGGGCGTGTACCATAGTCTGTTCTCTGCAACAAGGATCGCGTGCGCGGGTTCAGTTTAATCAATCGCCTGAGCAGCAGCAAAGGGCTTGCGTCCACCAGTTGGAGCCAGATGTGTGGGGCGGCGGGACTTACCGACATCGTAGACGGCGATGTCGCTGAGGAAGCGCTTGTCGGCGAACCCGCCGAAGACGACCACCTTGGACTTGCCGATCCCTACCGCCGTGTGCCTGCTGCGGGGATAAGTGTGTACTTTCAGGCGGGATTCAGGGGGGGAGGGGAGAGATCGGCGACGGCGAGGCCAAGTTTATGAGGGAGCATATGGAGTCCAGAGCATAAGGACGGCGGCGAGGATGGGGCGGAGGCAGAAGGTGTGGCGGCCGCGGTTGCAGAGGTCACACAGGAGGAGCTCCTCGTCGTGGTCCCCGGCGCCACAGGCCCCACACATGACCACCGGGTGCCTCGCGCGCGCCACGGGCGGCGACGTGCCGACGGAGCGCGACCGGCGCATGACGTCGGAGATCGAGCAGAAGCGCCGCAGCCGCCGGCCACTTCCTCCGCAGCTCCGGCTAGGACGTCGCCGCTGATGACGATGGCGGCGCGCGGCGGGCTAATGGGGGCAGAGAGGTGGCGGAAGGGGGGGGAGGAGGGGGTGATGTGGAGAGCCATGGAGGCGGGGTGAATCCACCGCGGATGGCGGCGATGGTGAGCTGGCCGAGGAGATCGATCTGGGCGGCTCAGGCTAGGGTTAGGGTTCCTGGAGGAGATTGATTTGGGGAACATCGGAGGCGAGCTTCATGAGAAAACGGGGAAGGTAAGTTTGGCGGAGCAGCGCCATGGTATGGCGGCACCGGATGCGCGTCAGGCGGCAGCCGGAGCAGAGGCGACCAGCGACGGCCGGAGCAGAGGCGACGTCGGCGGCAGGCACACGCGAGAAAGACGGGCGAGACGAGGTCGGGTGAGAGAGAGAAGACGGGGTTGGGTCGGATTTGACCCAACCAGATTGGGCCTTAGTGGACCAGTCCAACATACCGATCCATTTTGACCAAAGTTTTCGGCCCAATCAAATTAAGTCCACATTTTAATTTTTACCTTTTAACCAAATCCATTGATAAATAAAATAAGAACTGCCAAAAATTCAGTACAAAATGTATAAGGTAATAATAAAATAAAAGTCACTTTTAGGTACCTAATAATATGAAAAGTGTGTTAATATGATTATTACTGTATTTTACAACTCAAATAAATCCATTAAAATTAATTAACTCTTGTGTTGATAAAATAAATTAAAGGCAGTCGCCTCCTCGATGACCATTGCGTGTTTAGAAACAACATGGAGCTTACAAATGATCAAGTGGATTGTATTGAAGACATTGTTGGCGATTGCCCAGGAGTCCCAATCAAATTTTATGTCTACACAATGACAAAATCATCCTTTAATCCAAAAAAGCAAATCTGGTAAGATTGTACTTAAAAATCTTCTTGCATTGTCTTTGCTTTATTGTTTTGTGAGTACCAGTATGGGAAAATATGATAGCTACATATGTAATGCAGAAATTTGGCCTTGAGTTTAGTTTTGATTATAGTTAATAGAGGCACTAATCAATAGTGTCTCAAATGCTTAGTATTTGAGGCACTTAAATTTGAGGCAGTTTTGATTGGTGCCTTTAAATAATAGTTAATAGAGGCACTAATCAACAGTTTCTCAAATGTTAGTATTTGAGGCACTTCTAAGTGCCTCAAATAGTAATCATTTGAGGCAGTTTTGATTAGTGCCTTTAAATGATAGTTAATAGAGGCACTAATCAATAGTGCCTCAAATGCTTAGTATTTGAGGCACTTTTAAGTGCCTCAAATAGTAACCTTTTGAGGCACTATTGATTAGTGCCTCTAAATGATAGTTAATATAGGCACTAATCAATAGTGCCTCAAATGGTTACTATTTGAGGCACTTTTAAGTGCCTCAAATAGTAACCATTTGAGGCACTATTGATTAGTGCCTCTAAATGAAAACTTTTTGAGGCAATACTTACAAAAATGCCTCCAAAAGTAATCATTAGAGGCAGTTTATAATAGTGCCTCTAAGAAAGTGCCTTAAATTGGAGGACGTGACATAGTGTGTGAAAATATGGACATACGAGAAGCTAGCAATGGTGCGTGCCATTTGCTTCAATGGTGCCCTTGTGAGCTTCTTCTTCATCAAGGTGTCGACATCGTCTGTACTTGTTAGTGAAGCGCATCTGCCACATCCCTTGCACCAATTAGTGGCTTCCAAAAAAAAAAAAGTTTTATCTAGAACGATTGCAAATCTCCAACTCTGTGATCAATCGGTACATGGCGGTCTCTTGCTTCCGTGGTGGTTTAACCACCGACGACGAGGTGTTCCCCGGAGAAGGCAAGGATTCATTGTTGCAGAGGTCTCAGCTTGACATGCGTGTGTACACCTTGCCGATGACTACACCCATATTTGAAGCGAGTATATTGACCATATACCATCAGTACTATACTAACGAATGAGTAGAGACCAAGCATACCATCTCATGATATGAAATTTCGATAGGCCAAGATATTACGCCCAACAAAAACATGTCATACCAATTGTGCACACAAACCATATATGTTGTGTCAAATTGGTCCAATTAACTCATTAGTACGATGACGAGCTGAACTAACTGCTCCTGGTCTCGACCATAAACCAAGGAACCAAACAATATTGTTGATCTTACGGTGGTTTGTGTGCTACACGAAAGCTACATCTACAATTGTACCACAATGCATGCCACTATGTTTTCAGCAGAGAACCGTAACAAACACCTAGAGGACGACCTTTTCGAATACGAAGCTCGTTCAAGGCACACCTGTAGGCTGCAGGTCACAATCGGTTTGAATCACCTTTTTCTTAGTGATTAAGCTTTCAGAACAAGACTCGAGTAGTCAACTAAAAACAAGAATTCGAGTGACACAAAATTAAGTGCTTTGAGTGTGAAAGAGTACAAACTACACAAGATCGACCTACCCCCTAGGACGCGCTTTTGCCCAAAATAGACAAGAAAAACAGACGCGCTCACTCATCACTCACTGACCATCCAGGCGAAGTGAGAGTGTGTGTGAAAGAGGAGAAACAGAGAGAACAATGGCGGGCCCTCGACCTCGTGCTCCTGCTCCCAGCTCCCTCCCGCGTTCCCTCCTCCGATAAACCCTGCCTCCTCCTCCTCCTCCTCCGTACATCCAACGCGTCTGGCCGCCGGCTCCCGAAACCGCGCAAGAAGATCGCGCATTTGGCTTTCTTTGGGCGGGAGGGTCGAGGAGCGGCCATGCTGAGGCCTGTGAGCCATCCGCTGGTGCACCCGGACCCGGCTCCGGTGGAGGCTGCACCTCCGGCCCCAGCTCCCGCTCCGGCTCCGGCTCCGGCTCCCGAGGCGGCGCCGGCGCAGGAACAGCCGGCCGGGGCGAACGCGCCGCCAGCTGGGGTGGTGATGGGGAGCCCCAACCCGAGGGCGCGGCTCGGGATCCGCCTCGCGCAGGCCCTCCTCGCGGCCACCACGCTCGCCGTCATGGCCTCCACCGACGACTTCGCCTCCGTCACCGCCTTCCGGTCAGTGCGTCCTCCTCCTCAACATCCCCCTTCTCCTGCTCAACATTTCATTTCAGTCCACGGCGCTGCATTTCTAGTACAATCTAGTTTCTTGATAGGAATGGTTGTGAATCAGTATCCCGGCAGCCTTTCCTTCCTTTGCAGGCAGATTACCAAATTTACAGAGTCAAAATGCAATTTTAATGGTCACTCTAGAGTCTAGACTAGTCATCCCAATCTCAAGGCACATTCATACATAAACCCAGACATTCCCTCAAAAAAATAAAAAAAATAAACCCAGACAGTGATCCCAATCCCAAATATTAGAGTCTCTCTGTCTTTATTGTCGATCGGGTTCTTTCTTTAATTCTCCAAATAGAAATTGTTGATATTTGTTCTCCAAACAGAAACTATCGTATTACGACTTTTGGATTAGTTTGGCATCCTGAAATAGGCAATGCAGTTATATAGGTGGTGACATGATCATGTTCTACGAGCTATACGCGGTGTTCAGCTCGAGTCTTGTTTGCAGAGTAAACCGTTTCTGTGAATATCACGAGTTTGGCATTCAGCAAAAAGCAGTTCGTTGGTAAGTTTGGTTAACATATTTCTGTTTGTGAATGTGATGAACACTCTGTACGCGTACATGTTGTCTTTGAGGAAAACTTTTGAAGATCTACATTCAGTGCACGGAACAAGCAGTATGCTGCCTGGCTGCTATCCTGCTAGTGTATCTTAGATAGTATTTTTCACTTAGGATTTTTCTTTTGCGACCCGGGATCGATCGATTTCCTTCTACCGGTGAGCTTACTCTTGTTCTTTTTTTTACCAGCTACCTCGTGTCAGCAGCAGCTCTGCAATGCCTGTGGTGCCTCGCTCTGGCCATTCTGCATTTCTACGCGCTTCTCGTCGGACGTTCCTTCCGAAGTCCCCGAGCCTCCGCCATACTTGGCGTCGGGGACTGGGTGAGTCTTCTTCTCTCAACCACCTTGATGATCAAACAGCCATCGACCGTTCCTTGTGGACTCGAACACTAAAAATGTTATAAAATACTATCTGACGATCATGTGCATTCCTCTTTCCCCCGAAAATTAACAACCCACATAACTTCACCTTGATGCTGTCCTCTGCAGATCACAGGAGGGCTGACCTTCAGTGCTGCATGCGCGTCGGCCGGCATCACCAGTTTCATCCACAGCGATATGGAGGTTTGCTCTGTGAATCACTGCCCAAGCTTTATGGCTGCCACCGCCATGGCTTTCTTGAGCTGGTTTGCTATTGCACCGTCCTGTATCTACAACCTCAGCTCGGTGGTCTACAAGTTACAAAGACCGTAGTTTGATGTTTAATAGGGTTGCTGTGAAGCTCTGCATTTTTCTTTTCTTCCGGAGCATATGCCTTTATAAAGGGTGGAGTGGTATGAACCGATGGAATTACTTGTGTAGAGCTCAAGGTTGCTGATATGCTATGTCTCCTTTATCATCGATACCTGGATCTTACGTCCCGAGATTTCTTCAGTATTGCGGTTGCCACTTATGCATGTCGGAGATTATCGGTTCATTCGGTGCGCCCTGGGTTTGTTCTTGTAGATAAAAATGCAAGTAGATGACTGTTGGTCAGAGTTTATTCTCAGGAGTCCATACTTTGGGTTTCAGTTGAAAACCATTTTAGCTGGCATTCACATGGCTAAAAAGGTCTCCCCATACTATAAAAAAAAACAGAAACATAAAGCCACGTCATTTATCGCTTGGCCAAGGAAATTCTGCCCGGGGTGATAAATGCATATGATACAAGAAATTTTGATTTTAAAAAATTCAAGGCACAACGAAGACAATCCAGTGTGGTTTTCTACCAGTGTAGGAACCTTCTTCTGTAAGTACATGTGTAAGTAGTACAGGTAACCGGCAGCATTCCAGCCACAAGGACCTGCGAAGGATTCAGTTTCATAGAAGTAAAAAAAACTTGTTGGATAATTGTGAAGACAGCGATGAATGCAAACTGAGAAGAAATCAGGCTATCAACAAATGTGAAGCGACTAGTAACCCTAGTAACAATTCCTATGTGAGTTGTCCCACAAGCAGACCATTTCGTTCACTTCCCTAAGAGTATAAATAGCCTTAAACTTTTAACCGGAGTAGCAACATGTCCAAATTTCATGCCCCAGAAACCCAATGCCACAGACCCCCAAAAAAGATTTGTGTATCACTCTTGCTTATGTGTGACACGAACCCTGTTTTCCAACAAAAAAACGTACACAACAAGATTCTCCTGTAGGCAAGGCACACCAAAACTCCCTCATCTGTCCTTTTGGGGGCGTGGATAAAAAGAGGCTCCAAGGACACCCGCCGCCGCTGTCAAACTTCTCCGCCATATTCCACGATCGCTGGCGAGGTCGGCGGCGGCGGCCGATGGAATCAGCCGCAACCATTGTATGTCAATTCGTTGATCGATGTCTTACAGAGGATGTTGCAACAATCTTACACCAACGGATTCCTGGTTCACCCTCTGCAGCAGGTTACTCCTCTTCTAGTTCTAGAGTACGCTGACGATACACTCTTGATCCTAAATATGGGTCAGCCGAGCACTTCGTCAAGGTTCTACTGGAGCATTGTCCAAGTTCAGTGGGCTGCGGATCAACTACCAGAGAAGTAGCATGATGCCGTTACATGTGCCAAATCAGATGCAGTCCGAGATCATAATGAATAACAAAGACGGAAGAAGAAAAGGCACCTTAACCCCATCCATTGTAGCATCCTGGAGAATACATTCCCTGTAACAAAGCCTATAACCACCTGTAAGTTGGATTAGAGAAATATACAGCTCATACCCATAACCAAGTCAAACATACGCATAACCAAGTCAATGTGGATACATACACGCAAACAAAAGGTCTACAATATTGTTAGATTCATAATATAGTTACAACTGAAAGGTCATGAAAATTCTTATTGTGAAGAGAATATGGAGTAAATTTAGTATTACTAGTAATTCTTAAAAGATTTGATTCTTATGTAAACCATCATTGGTAGTACCTTCCATGAAAACATTGCTCATATAGTTCTGCTAAAAATTTATTCATTCCGTGTCCGTACGCTCTTTCGGTACATATTTATGTCTCTTTTTAGAGAAGATGTCTCGCCCTGTGGGCAGACTTGTTTTTGTGCTCAAGTTGACATTGCCATTTTATTTCGTTAAATGGCAACTAACTGGAATAGGTTAGGATTTGAAAATGTATGATATAGATCTCCATGTGGGTAGATGTAATCCTCCATATTTAATGTGTAGGTGCTAGGATCATCTACGCCGAGCCAAGCTACACGAGGTACCCTACCTTGTATGTAGGTATTTCCCATGCTTGCATCGTGCAACTACTTACCATCGAGTACCGTGAGAAGGTTTGCAATGTATATATCGGAGTTATATATTTTATTTCCCATATATATATATATATATATGTTAATTATTAAGTAAATCTAAATGCTACACAGTATTATTTTGTGCAATCAACTGCTTAATTAGTTCCTTCACTCAAATGGTAATCAGCTATGTCCTAATAAAACTAGACATGACATCAAATATTCTATTAATTCCAATAACCGTACAAGTATGGGTGTAATGGTTTGCTAAAAAGAAGTACGGGTGTAATGGAGCACCATCTTATCTGAAACTAGGTTGGCACTGGTAAACAAACATACACAAGTTGGCTCTCGTAGTGTTGCGCGTATTAACATTTGGACATCTATCACTATTTTGGAATGTATTATTGCTCAATTCCCCCGTGTTGTTCCCAGGCGACACCGGGGGCGATACCCGCACCGCCGCCAGCCCCCACCCCCTCTGCTCCCTCCTCGCCGCTGCCGTCGCCAGCCTCCGCGTCGCGGCGGTGGCGGCCTCCCCACTGCCACACAACTGGTGGCGGGGGTGGGCTCCCTTCTCTCCTTGGCGCGCAGCGGGCGCCAGACCCGACTGGGGGCGGCGATGGCGGGTCGTCGACGCCGGCAGGCCGGAGCGGCGGCTCCGAGGACCGTTGATATACGGTGGCGGCGGATCCGGGGCCCTCGCGCCTGTATCTAGTGGGGGCGGGCCTGGGCCCGGCCGTGAGGGCGGCGGGTCGGGGATGCCGGCGTCGCGACGGCGCGAGCTCTGGTGCTCTGTCGGGCGCGTCGCGGTCCGGTGGCAGCGGCGCATGGTGCTGCGCGGGTCGAGTGTGCTACGGCGGCGCGTTGGCGCGAGGCCAGGAGGAGGGGGCCCGTGCGGGCCGCATCTGGGCCGCGCGGGCCGGCGCAGGGCGAGGCTGCTGCGGCGGGATGGTGCGGGCGGCGTCGGTGGCGAGGTCGGGGAGGAGCTAGCCGCCCCTTGCTGCGGTAGGGGCGAGGTCGGGAGGAGGAAAGCCGGGGCGGCGGCCCCGAAATGCGGGTCGGCCGTGGTCGGCATGCCGCCTACCGTGGCATGGGGTGATGCGGTGGCTGCGGCATGCGGAGATGGTGGTCTGGTCGGTCCCCGATGGGCGGTCTATGGGGTTTGCGTCACATCTGAAAGTGCATGGTTGCCCCCATGTGTGGTTTTGGTAATTAATGACAATCTCTATGGATTAATGTTTGTATTGAGCTACGTGTAGGTGTGTCCATTTGTATTGCTTGATCTCCATTTGTTGGAGTCAAGGCTACGGGAAGAAGCTATTTGTTGATCTAGGCTAAGTGCTTTGAAAAGAAGATCCTTTGTAGCCCATGGAGGATGGCGTCTAAGTGGTGATCGTCATCAAGGTTGTGTGGTGCAAGTTCAAGATGATCAACATGAAGATATCACATGCTTGATGCTTGCCATCCACTTGAAGATAATGGCCAAGTGAAGACATGCCGAAGAAGTGGTTCTCCCATATTGGTGTATGGGGGAGCGTCATATATGAATCTTCACCAAGCGAAGCGTAATCAAGAAAGGTGGTCCAACTTGAGAAGACAAAGATCGTCATCATCTAGCTTAAGTGGTTTATGCGCAAGGTAAAGGTATGATCTTGATAGGGTTTCTATTTTACCGGTCTCATGTTGTTAGTGGAGAGACCGGGTTATATGATAGATAGCCGTACTATCAAGAGGGGCTCTCGATCGAATATCGTGATCGTATCGTCGTAGAGAGCATAAACCTTTGCATCTATGCAATCATCTTTATTGGTTCTTATTTGTCTCTTATCTTGGTGTGGTCTCGGTGCTTGTCGTGCTTGTCATGACAAGGCTAAGCTCACCGAAAACGGTTTTCGTATGTGTCTTCGGTGTTGGAGGTTTACTAGCTTGTCTTTTCTAAGAGAGGTCAAACTCTCTCCTTGTTGCTTCCTCCTCACATGATGGACCATGATGTTTCTCTGCATGATCTTGTAGAACTTTTCGTTGCGAATCTAACGAGCCCAAGATCATCGAAAACGGAGTCCGGATGATTAAGTTATGATTTTTCTCGTACGGGGTGTTGGTGGCTTGGCGACGGCGAGTCTTCATCTTCGGCTTGGGGGTGTGCGGCCCTGGGGTCGGCGTGGATGCCGGATCGGCGGCTCCGGGTTTCACCTCCGCCGTGCTGCGTTGAGGTGGTGTAGTGTCGACTGGGGTCGCGTGGGCGTTTTGGTCGTCGGCTTGTTGGGGGCGCAGCCTTGGGGCTGGCGGGGATGTCGGAGCGGCGGCTTCGGATGCTTCGCCTCTGTTGTGAGGCGTCGAGGTCACCTCCGCCTTTTGCGTCGAGGTCTTTGGTGTCGGCTTTGGTTACTTGGGCGTCATGGTCGTCGACCCGTGTGGAGCGCGGCTTTGGAGCCGGCGTGGATGTCGGAGCGGCGGCTCCGGACTCTCACCTCCGCCGCTTGCGTGGAGGGGTCTTGGTGTCGGCTTTGGTTGCTTGGGCAACTTAGTCGTCGAACCGTGTGGGGCGCGGCCTCGGGGCCGGCGTGGATCGAGTTGTATCTTTTTTATTTTTTAGGCCTTGTCCTACATGTTTGCTTCTACTTTATCAATATAAAAGGCAAAGCTTTTGCCTCGTTTCGAAAAAAAAAACTGTTTTGGAATGTGGTACAATATTAGAGCCACATTGTTATGTCATTGTTGCATGGCGTGAATGTGCCTATCAATATGCAACGAGATGGACTACTTGTGTTAGCAATATTTTGATTTAGTTATCTTGCCAACTTACTTGTCTGAACTTACTCTTGATGTTGAGTTGGCACAGAGGCCCTGTGTAATGGATATCTTCTTTAATACATTTCCCTTTATCGAAAAAAAACTTTTTCATTTTCCCTGATACATGTTTGCTAGGTAAATGAGAGGTCGACTGAGTAGTTGGAGCTTAGTGAATTACTCGAGACAATATTAATTAGATCAAACCTGATGTAAATCTTCTTCGCAAGACTGGGGCGATCGAAATGAGCACATGAATTAGCAGGTTTGGATTCTGGGACGTGATTTGTGGCTATTTAACTGGCCACTGGGTTGGTTGTAGATAGACAGACCGGATCGGAGTGATCAGAATAATGTTGATTGTCGTTTCAAAAAAAAAAGAATAATGTTGATTGTCGTTTCAAAAAAAAAAGAATAATGTTGATTGTAGAAACAGTCAAACAGACAAGGAAGAGACGACCGACTTGCGCTCGATTATAGATATCCCTTCCCTATCAACCGTCTCGGTAGTCTTCGCCGATTCAAGCATTAAGCAGTCGTCACAACACACAAGCAGTCCGGCCGGTACAATCTACGTACCTCGGCGCCGGCGGCGACCGCCCAGAGCACGACCAGCGAGGTAGAACTTCTATGTTCTCTCTCTAGATCTTTCGCCCTCTCCGATGGTGGTTTTTAGCTCTTACGTCTTCCTCTTTCTTTGTTTGCTTCGCTAGCAATTCCTTGAGTTGTCGCTAACCTACTTAAAACTGTAATGCTACTCAGCTTGGTCGTCGTACGTGGAGATGGATCCACTGAGCGTGGTGGGCGCGATCCTGACGGTGGTGCAGCTGATCAACAGCGCGGCGTCGACGGCGAGCCAGAACAAGGTCAAGTGCCTGGAGCTCGCCGAGCGCGCCAAGAACCTGGGCGAGATCCTGCCGGGCCTCGCGCAGGCCGCGGCCAGCGACGCGGCGGCGGCACGCGTGCTGGAGAGGCTCAAGGACGCCGTGGAGCAGGCGCTGAAGCTCGTCAAGTCCTGCCAGTCCGGCGGCCTCTTCTCCGGTAAACACGGCAAGGCCGCCGAGCTGGACGGCATCGACAAGCGCATCAACAACTGCATCATGGACCTCACCCTCATCAGCCAAACTCGTGGGAGTCACGCCACCACGAGCACGATAAACAAGGCAACGGCAGCTGGCGCAGCACCAGCTCAGACTCATGTACACGTTGACCATGGCTCCTACTATCATCAAGCACAAGGAGGTGGTGGTGCCTCGGCGCCGCCGCCGCCGTCGCCGCAGCACGCGTGGGGTGCACCACCACCGCCGTCGCCGCAGCACGCGTGGGGTGCACCGCCGCCGGGCTACTACCAGCAGCCACCGGCCGGATATGGTCAGTGGGCTCCAAGTCCTGCTCCCTACTACGCAGCTTCTCCGGGCCCTCCTTCGGGTTCTAACATGTCAACTTTCTACACGCTTCCGACTGTCAACAAGATCTTTAACCGTGTGTTCCGCTAGTGTTCGTTGCAATTGGTGCCATCTTGTTTTGCATTTTCCTATAACCTTAACTGGTTGAATTGTATGTATGGGAATATGTGTTGGAATTTGTCTGTTTGCGTTGAACACTTTAATCGCATCGGCAACAAATTATGGGTTTTCACCATTTGCGATGTGTATTTTTAGTTTGGCAAACACACAACTTTCTTCCACGGACCAGTTACATATTTGACAGCACATTTAAATAATTGAAAAGCACAAGCGCTATATCAACAAAAGCAACTTCATTCATAATAGACATGATCACATGGACAAATAACATATTTACATATTTCATACACAATGTCTCCAATGCACAATACCATGTCCATAACAACGATATCCAAGTGAAATCTGTCTAGAATTCTAACATGCAAATGAATGAAAAACTATATATTTTTGGTTATGTGACTCTTTTACAAAACCCTTGACCATTCCGGTCTCGACGTCGGCGACGTGATACGTCGTTACCCTCTAGGGGGCGTCGTCGTGGAGCCTCGACCCTCGAGCTCGTCCCAGTATCTTCGGTGGCAAGTGTGGTGCTCCTAGTTTTTCTTTTACTCTATCTAGTATCTGCTTTGTAAGAGGTTCCCCTCATCACTTTGTATCGGTTCGGCCGTTATGCTTTATTTATAAAGCGGGGCGAAAGCCTATTTCGAGATCCCATCAGAGTCTATCAGTCTTGCCTCGGCTCAAACTTTTGGATAAAATGTAGATATGGTGGAAGATGTGATTCTCATAACATCCAAAACTGTATATCCTCTCGACAGTATGCGTCAATTACTAATTTACGATGGTAAGTTGATATGTTTAATTATGAACAAACTGAATAATATTGAGGTGGTTCTGATTAAGAAAAGAGGGTAGTCGACCCACGCCGTGACAACAATATATTTGTTTGACACCTCTGTCATCGCCGTGACCATATCATAATATTGATATTTACATATAATAGGAAACTAATATAATTGTATCATAATAGCGCAAATTTTAGCATTTTTTATATGAATAGTTTTAATCACGTGAAGCTATGTAGACATACACTTAAACCCCTGATGGCAGTAAAAGGGAAGAGGAATGCGACATTTGCTATTCATAACTCCTCTAGATAGCACTTTTCAATGGGTAAAATTTGTTGAGATGCTCTTTTTGTTCATTGTGAAGCGCAAAACTAGGATAACCAAATGACCTACATAAATTGAGCAAAGACTTCAATAATGAAGGACAGAAAGTTTGCTACACCTAGACCTCATATCACAGAATGAACCAAGCCCTAGCAAGATATTCGTTCCTTAGCTCGTGTGACAATAGAGCGAGGGGATGGATCGTCATATAGCTCTTCCTGAGCCAAGTTTCTTGGAGAGTCTGTCTTCCAGAGTGAGGATAGACCTCAGATCACTACGGAGACCGACATAATGCACATCGTGATCTTATGTCTATTTGTTCCTTCTACCCCGTGATTGGGGGTAGGGAGAGAATTTTCATCCTTCTTAATGGGGAGAGGACACAAAGGCATTGCGGGGGTTGCTCTTCTCATAACTCTACTTTTTGAGAAGTCTCAAGGAGTATACTCATGTTTTAAAAAGACTTTCAATTCAACAACAACAAAAATAGGATAACCAAATGGCCTACTTAAAAAACTAGGATAACAAATTTCTTTGTATCAGAATACTGTTGATCGGAAGCTTGCATATGGAGTTGCTAGTGATCTTGTTGATGAGTACATGCGCATGAGCGAGACCACGTGACTTGAAGAAATGTACAAGTTTTGCAAATCGGTGGTTCAGGTGTTCGATAAAGAATACTTGAGAGAACCAAATGTTGTGGATACAACCCGGTTGTTGGACATTAATGCTTCAAGAGGGTCCTGAGATGCTTGAAAGCAAAGATTGCATGCATTGAGAGTGGAAAAATTGTCCATTTTCTTGGCAGTGGCAATATAAAGGACATGTTGGAAAGTGCACAGTCATACATGAAGTTGTGGCATCACAAGATCTTTGAATTTTGCAATATTTTTTGGTATGGCTGGTTCTCACAATAACATCAACGTGCTTCAACCTTCTCTGGTATTCTCAAGGCTTCCGAAAGGCAATGAGATCAATGATACTATTTAGCTGATAGTATGTATCCCCAGCGGTCTACATTTATGAAGACAATATCCGCTACCCAAGTTAACAAAAGATCTACCTTTGCTAGAGAACAAGAGAGTGTCATGAAGGATGTGGAGAGAGTGTTTGATGTGCTACAGACTCGTTGGGCTATTGCTTGGCGCCCTACTAGAACATGAAAGATGAAAACACTGTGGGAGGTGATGACTGTTCGTGTAATCACGCACAACATAATTATGGAGGATGAGCATGATGAAAGAATCTATGACCAAATACAGGACTTTCAGGGCTAGTTGATTGAGGCCAAGGTTAGACAACCAACGTTCCAAGAGTTTCTCCATGTGCATCATCAAATCTGTGATCGGGCAACTCATATTCAACTTCAACCTGATTTGGTTGAGCATATATAGATTCACGAAGAAAACCCGTAGCTATCCAATCTCATTTTCAATATATTTAATCTCATATTGCAAAAAAAAAAATTGTGTAAACTATTCCCTGTAAATTTTGTGTACCATATGTGTTGATTTTGTTGAAATGGTAAAAATGGGCAAAAAAAAAAAAAGGACATACCGAACCAAATAGGGGTTGTCGCTGCCCGCTCCCCTCCACTATCCGATTCTTGATGATTGGTTGTGCTGAGTCGCTACATCTTAATAACTCAGCTACATCTTAATAACTCACAGCGGTTGCAGTTGATCGTTTAAGATGGTTTCGAGACATGTATTATATTATTGCCACGACTTTGGACAAAGCTCTGAAATGGGATTATATTATTATAAATGGACTTGCTATTTCTTACGTACTCCGTACCAATTTTCGAGCCAATTTTAGTGAAGAAAAATTATTCAAAGAATGTAAGCAGCGACCACGAATGGTAGTCTTCATAGCACAAGTGAACCTTTGCTTTCAGGACAAGTCGCCACTTCGTTCTTCATTGAACCTATCAATCTTGTGATGATGATTAAGGCTTGTTTGTTAACTCTATTATTAATGTTGTGATGATTGATACATACTAGTCTTCATACAAGTGGATGCATTAGCTAATAGAGTATGGGCAGGTTCAGTTGATCCTGGACCACCTCGAATCTTGTTCGTCTTCCAATTACCAGGTTAATCGCACGTCTGCAGAATGTCAGTTATCAGCACCAGGAAAAAAGCGACCAAAATTATTACAACTCGCGTAAGACACCACATCAGAGGAACAAACATATTTTCATTTTTATCGTCTTCGAGTGATCACAGCGAACGGATATTTGAAATTAACCAATGGCGTAACTTCAAGAATGCAAGAGACCAGTAGCATCCAAACACCAACAGGATACAGAAAGGAAACCCAGTAGCGTCTCTGTATCCATAGCATCAGACCCTGAAGTAGATCCATAGAGGATTATGCATCACTCGAGTTTATTTGAATTGCAAACACACTCCTTGAAGAGTTACATAACACATATCTAGCGTATGTGCTCATGGTAGCATACTTCTTCCAGCATTGATTGCTGAGCACTGACATGAGTTCATGCATGACAAAAAGGTAAAAAACACGACTTCTCCATGCAAGTTGGTGCGTCATTCATACTCCTTCTTGCCAAAGTTTTTGCACCAAAGCTGAGAGGGGATAGGCCGGACCGGGTGATGCGGGCGTTGCTGCAACAAAAGTATTACATATGTTAGCACTTCCTTCTACAACAAACAAATAGATCATGTCGCCGTAACGGAACTTGTGGTGTCGGCATGCCTTCCATATGAAGGTTCAGATAGGCAGAAACGTTCGACCAATAAGAGAGGGAAAACCGTTCGACGAAAAAGAAAAAAAAAAGAGAAAACCTACTAATACCTTTTTTTGCTATATAAGCGCAGAAAATAAAATATTTAGTTTATATGCATTTGCATTGCTATGCAATATGTCGAGGCACATATGTAATAGTAGTACTACACATGTTAGCACCTCCTTACACAACGAACAAATAAATCATGTCACCAAGGAAAATGGTAGTATCGGCATGCCTTCCATGTTAAGGTTATAAGGGAAAACCATTCGACGAAAAAGATAAAAGGGAAACCTAATAACAGCTTTTTTTTGCTACAACATTTCAAGAAAATCAATATTCAGTTTCATGTGCATTTGTATTGCCATGTAATAATGGTAGGACAAGATGCTTCTGGATTTGCCAGTGAATTCTGTTTCAGAACATCAGATATAATACTAGTGATACCATGCTAGGCAGCTGTCTACACAAACACATCCACCGGTCTATGTAAAGAGGCTGAAAGCATCACCCTAATACTCGGACATAATAATTTCTGACAATCAGGTTTGTAACTAACTCTAAAACAGAGCAGCAGCACTAGCTCACAACTACGTGGAAGGCCAGATTAACGCCAAGCCAAGTCTACTCTGCAGTCAGCACTAGACCGTATCCTGCACATCAATTTATTTGGAACAAGCAGGTGGCCATGTGAAGCCTGCAAAAGGCCTGAATTACTATACAGGTACACCTATATGGCTATACATATCCCACTGGTAGCACAACTACTAGTGAAGGACGAGATGATGCATGGTAAATGTCCAAAATACACAGCCAGGAGTAAATCTAGTGTATTACATAGTATCGCTAGAAGGATGCATCCATAGGAGGTTAAAAAGAATAAACCGTTGCTCCGTTTCCGTGGAACCTAGTACCGCTACCATGAGAATGCTAGATGAAGTTATGTCATCAAAGTTTATTCACAAAAGTAACAACGACAAATTTGGTCCGTCTCAGAATCTGTCCAACGTATGCGAGGAAGATCCATCTTAATCGCCATACAAGAACATTTCTCGCAGTACCTGGCGATCACGCGTTCCGTTATACGAGGGTTTCAGGGTATCACATCACGAAAGCTCGTACTCGGCTACGAGCTTGTGTCTGTGCTCAGTTCAGTACTACCATGAGCATACACGCGGCATTAGCGTGGTAGCATCATTCTGCCCTAGCATCCTGGAAGTGCATTTCATGTCCGTGCTTGACCCCCTACCTAGGTCCTAGGGTCGATTTCTGCAGCTAAATGCAGAGAAGGAGTGAGTGCCTACTAGACATGAATTCCACATTTTCGACTTGTCCCTGCTACCCCTCTAAACGCAGAGAAAAAATTCCACATAGGGGCAGATCTCGTCTCCCTATCAGAGTCAGGGTCAGCTCAGAATCAAGGGGCGACGGCTAGGTTAGGAGGGGCTCGGGCGGCGGCGGAGGAGGCGTACCTCGAGCTCGGCGGATTTCATGGCGATGGGGATGCAGACGAGGAAGACGCCGAGCATGGCGATGGCGGTGTTGCGGCGCCAGTGGACGGGCCGGCAGTTGGGCCCGCCCGTCATGCTCCAGACCTTCTGCCTGAAGTCCCCGCCGCCTGCGGCTCCATGGTCGCCGCCCATCTCCGCCGGTGTGAGTGCTCGTCGGGATTGGGTTCTTGGACCAGATCGGGGTCGCGGGTACGGTCTGTTCGAGCCTGACCTCGCTGCTGCTGCTAGAGAGAGAGAGGGTGAGGGGTCCCCTGGGTTGGGTGGACGTATAGGTGGCCAAATGGGCCGTGCCAGCCGGGCCGGCCCGAGGCACGGAGAATTTGACCCGGCCCAGGCACGGCACGGCACGGATCTTAACGGGCCGTGCCGCGGTACGGGCCCGCTCCGTGCCGTGCCCAGCTCCCGGTCGCGGCCCGTGGGCCGGCCCAGCACGGTACGATTAGGTTTTTTTTTTAATTTTTTAATTTTTTTTACCTATTTTTTTCAGTTTTTGGGCCGTATTTATGTTAAATGGGTCGTGCCCGACGGGCCAAACGTGCCTGACGGGCCGTCGGCGTGCCTCCCGGGCCGTGCCGGAGGTCAGGCCGCGGCACGCGGGCCGGCCCGGCACGGCACGTTTACTAATCGGGCCGGCCGTGCCGTGCCTTAACCGGGCCGTGCCGTGCCGGGCCGGCACGTTTGGCCACCTATAGGTGGACGTCGTCTTTTTGCATCGTAGACCCTGCTAACCCAGCTAATTACCGTCTCCACGTTGTGGGAAGAATCAAACTTCTTAAAATTCTGATGAATCCGTATTCGAATGCCAAGATACTTCAAAATCTGAGTATGTGTTCAGCAAACGGAATACAGGGTTTGAAATCCTTGCAAGTGCAATCATGATGTGGAACGAATCAGGGACCTGGAGTGCTATCCAACCCAACTGCATGTACCACAATATACCAACAGTTCAAAAATGTAATTAAAATAAGCAAAAGAGCCTCCTTTCACTGAATAAACATATACTCCCTCTGTTTCATAATGTATAAGCCTTTTTAGCATTTCTCTTTCCATCCGTATCTAGATATGTTTTAGTGCAAGATTCATTTAAACCTTACACTAAAACATGTCTAGATACGGATGGAAAGAAAAATGCTAAAAAGGCTTACATTCTGGAACGGAGTTAGTACCTCCGTTCCATTTTAGATGACTTTCAAATAGATGTATCTAGATTCATTTTATGTCTAGATACATCTATTTGAAAATCATCTACTCCCTCCGTCCAAAAATAAGTGTCTCAAGTTTGTCAAAATGTAGATGTATGTAGACATGTTTTTATGATTAGATACATCCATATTTTAACAAACTTAAGACACTTATTTTTGGACGGAGGGAAATATGGAACAGAGGGAGTACATTACACGGTAAGTGGTCAAAATGAAAACATACTTGGTTTCTGATGCTCAATGTGCCGCTGCAAGACCAAAATTACCTCCATACACGCTCTCCGATATTACAGTAAGCTGCTCAGGCAGCATCCATGACCGTGCGTTCCAAAACTGGTCAGGCCCGTTCGTCCCCTATCTAATTTGTAAGTAAACACATACAAAATCAAGTATCCTGGAAAGATCCACCCTATCGATCGATATACTCCTCCCTCGGCAAAGTACCCAAAAGTGGTTTCCTAACAGATTACTACTGCTGCTACTCCTAAAAGGGGGTCTGGCAGAGCGGGCACGTCGACTTGTTGGAGGTCGAGAACCACTTGTAGAGGCAGGCGCCGTGGAACTTATGCTTGCACGTCTTGCACGCCAGCCGCGGGAGGCTGTGGTTGCTCGTGTGGAGGATGCTGTAGCAAATCGGGCACTCCTCCACCCCCTCAAACTCCTTGTCAAAGTTGCTCTTCCATGTCCGAATCGCCTCCGCGATCGCACCATTCTGCATACACGCATGTCATCATCAATCATCAATGTCACTTCACATTCATTTTATTTCTCTGCCGTGACTTGATTTTTGCTTTACCTGGTTGCGGACGAACGATGTCAGGGAGAGCAGCCATTTCCTGCACTTCACCTCACTGATGCCCAGGCTTCTCGTGCACTCCACGTCAACGTGCCGCAGAGGGTAGCAGCTCGGAAGACGTATCACCAGATCAATCCCCGTTTCTTCCTTCTTGTATGTAGCAATGATCTCGTACGCCGATCGGTTTACGCTAACCGAGAATGTTTCTTCAGCGTAGACAGAGTCCTTGACCTGCAAGGTGGGACGGAATTACTTTTATCAGCAAATAAGCATGAATTTTACATGGTTTCGGAAGTTGTAGTTGCTATGTTTTCAGATTGTAGCACAGAGAATTTTCATTAAGTCGATAAAATAATTAGTCTGGATCTATATTTATATCCAAAAATATTGTAAGCTAAAATTTTGTTGTAAGTTGACATAACAGTGGCTGTGGTTAGAAACTTTTGACACATTTGCATCAGACCAATGCGGAAATATGATGCCACCGGTATAACGAAGAAACACATTGATTATAAGGAAGTAGAAAAGATTTCCCCCCAACCCTTGGGTAACCCTCTGACAGGAAGAAAATCAGGTAACCTTGTGTAACAGTCTTATCTATTTGGCCCTCCACCATCCTCAGAAAGGATGGCTTGGTTTTTCCAGCATTGTAAGTGCAAGACAGAGCAGTAACAGAATTTGTAAAAATGCACAGAGGAAGGCAAATGAATTTGTGATTTAATATTTCGCAATTGTCACATGGGAGTTACACAGAAAGCGATTATTATTTGCAATTCATTTTTTTTTCCAAGACATGGGAAACATGCAAGATTGAGCACATGCAAATAACTTGTGGTGTAAACTACCAGCACACACACACACACAGGTCTTTGTTCCTGTATTTTAGTGTACTGGGGCATCCTATTCTTTTTTCTGTTAAGCTACTCCTTTTTTGCTTTCCGTTATACTAGTGTAATCCTGGGCACTAATGTAGTCCTGGGCAGGGTTTACAAAGACGTCTTTGTGCATGGATGTTCATGTACATGTTCAGAGCTGATGATGCCTACAATTGTTATCAATATTTTCCTATGTCGGTAATTTGTGTTGCAGGATTGTACTCCCTCTGTTCCATAATATAAGCCTTTTTAGACTAAAAAGGCTTATATTATGGAACAGAGGTAGGTAATATATTATCTAAATTTCTTCGTTAGACTTCATAGAAAATTGTTCATTGGCTTAAACATCTTGATAAGATTTATGACTACTCAATGACGTACAGAAACACCATTCAGAGTTACATGAATCAAAGTGTGACTGAATACCTGCCCACAGATCTCAGGAAACATAAACTCAGTTCTCTGTCCAATCTTCATATAGGAACCTATTACCTTATTTTACTTCCCTTCAATTACTATCTTCACACTAACAACGATAACTATATGTGGAAGGCTACTAAACCCCATAGATTATCAGTATACATCTCTATTTTGTTGTTAACAGATTATTATTCAAAAATCAGGGCTGAGGGGTGGCGGATAAATTTAAACAGCAGTATTTTGACAATTAACAAAGCATGGTTGATAAGAAAACGTAAAGTCAAAAATGGCATGCTCATACCTGTGAAAACTCGTCTAGTAGAAGAGGAGGACTGCACCATGATTTAGTGAAGGACTCAATTGAGTAGGACAGCGAACGATCTCTCAAGCTAGTAAACCATGTGCGTACATAGGAAGGCAATAGTCTAATCATCATCCCATACAACGACCCTGCAAGTGAGGCCATTTGCAAAACCCCAACAGGCCAAAGAGATTCCACATATGGCAGCAGTGAACACGTAGCGATGGCATTCTTAGAAGCTTCAGCAGCAGCTTTTGCTTCAGGCCCGAGTTCAACATCTTTTTTCTTCCCGCTAGGTGCAGCAGTCCTTAATGGGATATGCTGGAAAATGCAATCCAATATGCACGGACTAATCTCATCTTGTACATACAGAAGAACTTTTTCCCTAGTAGTGGATGATAAAGGCAGCAACTGCAGGTGGGACAACAGCAATGCCCAGGCAACAAAGACGTTAACCTGGTGAGTGAGAACACAGCCCATTAGCACATGAACTAAGAAATAAGCTGAAATAAGAAATAAAGCTGAATTTAAATCACACAGTTATACTATACCCTCTCTCGAGCAATCAGATCTGTTTTGACAAGTTCAGAAGTAGACATCTCAATCAAGACCGAGAGTTCGTCTCTGAGTAGTGCCTTCTCTGAATCTGGCATCGACTCGATACTTTGACCCATGTCCGAATCCTGAGATGACACAGGGTTTTCTCCTAGAGAACACCCTTTGACTAATGAAAGTTGACAGAGGGGCTCAGACATAAGTAGAGAGTAAGCTGCAAACTGTAGATGAGGTACTGGCTCCGAGGAGAAAAGAATTGAATATAGCCCGTTGACTGATTCCTTGGTAAGCCCCCACAGTTTCATGGACTCCAGTGCAGATCTTCTAATCTGTGGTGAAGCATCGATGATGAATGATGCCACTAGTTCCCAAAAATGCAGATAATCCACACGACTTGAAGCTATGATGGATGAAGCCTCTTCACTACAAGATCCCGCAATTGCCTCTGAAACACCAGAAGCCAAGAACAACCGGAGGATATTCTCCATCATCTTGTCATTACTCTCTGCATATTCCCCTGATCTAATAAGCTGCAGATTTGGGGAATTATCTGTCTCATGGAGATTGTCAACAAGGTTGAGGCGGCACAATGTAACCAAAGCAGATTCAGCAAAAGTAAATGTTAGGTCCTCCATGGTGCAAGCTATCAATTTAAGCTTCTCCAAGATATCTTCAGAGGATGTCTGGTTTACCACAGCATCATTGATGCTGTCTGTCATTTCTTCAACAAGTAAAACAGACGATTCAATCCACTTCCGTAGAATACGGAAGACAAAAGACCAATCATTTTCACCAAGTTTTGTCCAGCAATAACCAACCATAACTGCTGTTAGTTTCACTCCCAAAAGTTCAACTGTTTTTGATAGCATAGTTTCCCTAGCGGATAGTGTTTTTGATAGCATAGTTTCCCTAGTATAGAAAATCTGGTACCTCGAAAACAGAGTAAGCAGTAATGATGTCTCTGCATCGCTGATCTCACGTTCAAACTTAACTACCAGTTTTGGTGTTCCTCCCATTATCTTCAATGGGAAGCAAGATAACACCACTTGCATCCAATCCTCAATATCTGACAAACAGACAAAGTAACATATGATATGTTATCTGATTGTAAGAGCATGTTATACTAGCATAATTTGTAAGAATTATAATGTAGCCTACCTTGCTGTGCTACTTCCCTTGGGCTCGATGACAGACAAGAGATGGCTTCATCAAGCCAGCTCAATATGCTTTTTCCCAATAGATCAGTGCACGAAGAAACATCATTCGATCTCATTTTTTCTGTCAAGGGCTTGATGATTGTACTCATGACAAAGGGAAGAATCCTTAAACATTTTCTGTTTACTGTTGAACCAATAAAAAAGACTACCCAGTAGCTGTTCAAAAAGTACATGTGCATCTGATTCTCTCAAAACAGATTCCTTGGTGTAAGTAGTAAACAACAAAGCCACAAGAGCACGCAGATAACGTTCTTGAATTTTCTCAATCTCGCTGTCAGAGATATGCCAAGAATTGAACAGTGCCCAGTCACTACTCACGTGCATAAGGGCCCCTTCTAGCAATGTGTCAAGCAACAGGGACACAAAGCTAACCTCAAGACATGGCTCTGTTTTCATGTACTGAACCAGAGAAGGTATGAATGTGTTAAATGCACTTCCTCCAGTCCATTTCCAAGTGCAAATCATCTCTGCAGCAACCCATGCTCTCGAGAAGGAAGAAATAGGTGCTAAAATCACTTCACCAAAGCTGAGGTTTAGGACAAGCTTGTCAACAAAAGCAACGAACCGCTGATGTTTCAGTTCCTGCATCAAAAGATTTAAACATGTTAAGCGCATTTAATTCTTTGTAGTTTGCACAATAGTAAGACAACAGTATAATGGCTAACTCTTCACGAACTTTGTGTGATTCTTCTATCAATACTAGTGTATCACAGCCCAAGCTCCTGAGAGTGCAGCCGTGACATGGCAAGCACAAAAATATTTTTTTACTTTCATTATGAATTTTTGTTTCAAGCTCAAGCTCCTGAGAGTACAAGCTATTTAATGGAATTTCACAAGAACCACAAACAGGTACTATATATCAACTAGAATGTCCAGGCTAAACACTGCTAAGTAGGCAAGTGCTACTTATGGCTGATGCACAGAAATACAATTTCTTAAAACTGGAGGTATTTAAATGAGAGAGAGGGAGAGAGAGAGAGAGAGCATGCTATTATAGATGAGAACTGGGGCATGTCTAGTAAGTGTGCAAATAAATGCATGCACTAGTTTTGGTGGATGGGTGGGGAAACAGATTCTTACAGTTCCATCTGTAGTAAGCGGCTCATGTTGGATCTTCACTGTTACATGGCCATTCTGTAAAGAAGGTTTCACCCAGAGCGGCCAATATTTTCCCTCGGATAACAAAATATCAAAAAAACTTTGCAACTTTATGTGATCAAGGCAAATGAGTGTCAACATGTCCACCACCCACTGAGAACATAAGACCGATGTCCTCTCAATAGGTAAGTCTGCTGTGTCAAATACAGCATACCTGACAGACTGTGCTAGAATATTCGCCAGCCTATTCAAAGTACCTGAATGAAGGTCATTCCAAAAGGATGGAATTAAGCTTTGGCGGAAAGCATGGATATGTTCTGCAAGGTTAGCCTTCAGATGTATTGTCTCGTCCAAATGATCATCTGAAGTATTGCACATCAAAGCCTCAACATTGGTTTCTTCCTTCTGACCTTTCAATTCACTCTCTTCTGCAAGAGTTAAAGCCATGCTGCATTCCCATTCGATGATAAAAAGAGCAGCCAGAATATGAGAGAAAACAGAATCTTCCTCATGTGTCCTTAGGGCAAACAAGCTACGCTCAAAAACTTGAAAAGCAAACTGAGCCATATCAAAGTTTGCTGACAAGGACTGTTCCCCTAGAATCTTGAAATGCTCATGTTCCACGGGCAACAACAGAAGATGTGAAGACTTTGTCCACTCAAAAGTTGATGTGATGAGTACCAATGCCAAAGACTTTAAAATGGATCCACGAATTTTGCAAACAGCCTCAGCAGAAAGAAAACAAATTTGATCATCTTGACTGGAGCCACCAAGTGCAGCACTACAATTTCACATGTTACAAAATTCAAGTCAAGCCCACATCAGCTATATGTATTTCGTGGAACATCACCATCATGGAAACTCTAGTAAACTGAATTATTAACAGTTACGACTATTGAGTAACCAAAATAAACTATAACTTTTGGCTATTAGGCCGATATAAGCCCCTCATCCCTCACATGTACTTTCAATTTCAATAGAAATTTGAAGAAACAACTAATCTACAAGTTGTGTGAGCAAACAAGAAATCACATGATAGAGCAAATAAAGTAAGAAGCACATACCATAGAAAATGTACATGAGAATCTGTAGCAGGCAAATCACAGAAGACAGATACTGCAACAGAATCCAATAGATCATGTCGCCAATGTTCTGGCAGGGAACCGCTTTGCAAATTTTGCAGCTTTCCACCGGCAATTCTTTCTCTGACTTTTTGAAGTATAAGTGTCAGCAGTTCAAACTGGTCATTGGTGTGTGAGGTTTTATCATCAACAGATCGCTTTTGTTTAGCTCTAGTATGCTTGATGATCAAAGACCACTGGTCAAAGAAGCACTCTTCTTGAATTAAAGAAAGCAGTAAATCAATCTTTGAGCTGCAGGTGCTAGACTTCCCGTCCAAGCACCAAGGGACAAAATCAGCATTGAACAAACTCAGGTAAGGCTCAACATATGATTTATCATCATTTATCTCAGAATTCTTCAAGAACAGGGGGGCAGGCCCGAATATTTCAACCAAAACTAATAGGAGTTTAACAAGACCTGGGGAGTCCTGCATCAAAGCAAAAAATTCTTGAATCCAGTTAATTTGCCAAGTAATTTGCATGTTGGCATGATATAGCATAAAATAATACCTCAGAATGAAATAAACAAGAGTCAACAGAAGATGGATGAATTCAGTGCCTGAGCTTACCATGGACTTGATAGCTGGCAGAGAATGTTCAACCAGCGGTCTTGCTAAGTTTTCGAGGGGCCATGTCCTGCCCTTCTTTACAACGAGTACATCCAAAGAATGAAAGAAAGACACAAGTTGGTCGACATGATCCTGAAATTTTGATAGCTTCTCCCCTTGCTGAACTATGTCCAAATAGTCCCCCAATAGAAACTCACAAGCAGTTCCCAACAAATGAATTTCTGTAACTGAAATGCCATCCAATATTTCAGCGATACATTTCCCCAAATCCTGGTAATAGTAAATAGGGCGGCGCACATTCGCTGCCAACAATGACTTTTTATGAGATAGCTGGTGATCATCAGTAGTTGCTTCTTCAGACAACAAACTGGGAACTGCATCCAGGTTTTTTGATAATGATAGTTGAAGGAAATCTTGCCAAACCATTTTGACAAGAACTTTAGTTATAAGCCCATTGCGAATATAGTCTGAAGAATCTTCAACAGAATTTCTGAAAAAATGGGCATCATTAAGAATCTGGAGAGCTTGTAAATGAAATCAAACTTAATAGACCAGTGAATGAAAAGTATACCTTGGTGCATTTTCAAGAAGCCACAAAAAACTCTGCTTGAATGCAGTGAAGAAAGCCAAACTATCAGCAGCTGATAAATGCCTCTGGTTTCTACCAGCCCAGAGATTTTTTAAGAACTCGAAAGAGAATTGCTCTGCAGCAACTTCTTTAGGTGGTATAGAATCCAAAAACTGAATAATTAAAGGGTATGAGGACTGTTTAGACCCGTAGCATCCATTTTGTAGGAACTGCCAAAACCGATTGAGGACAACCTTGTGAACATTGCAATATGACCAAGCCTCTGGAAACCTTCTAGAAAAAACAAGAACCGTGTCCCACATAGCGGAGTGACACAGTGGGTCCTTTTCACTGAAGGCACCAAGTAGAGTGGAAGATAGTATCTTCATGGCTTCTTCGTTGAAAACATGAGGAACATATTTGACATAACTTGTCAGCAGAGTATATGTAGCCGACCGTATAACAGCACTTTTAGCCTTCAGAAAATCAATAAAATATTTATGCATAGATAGTGCAGCTTCAGCAGCAAACAACGTGGCAGATCGAACTTTTGAATGACTCTTGCTTTCGGTATTCGCACTGTCACTGCCATCGCTTTGTAATTTTACTCCTAGTAAAATGTCGATAAGAGTTGCCATTGCTAACAGTGAAGATGATATTACCTAACAGGGAGATAGAAAAGTGGATGGCAGGTATTAGAAGCACAGTACATGTACAGAAAAAATGCCATATGTGAAAGGCTAATTATATTCAACAACTAACATAATGAATGTTCTTAAAAAATTATATAACTAATTCATAGTGTGAAGTCCTTTAATAATAAGGTATGAGGCACACAATGTAACTGCTATGACTGAAATATATAAGCATAGGTGAGGCTACACTGAGCAAAATAAACAACGATCTGAGTGATATGTCCTAGACTCCTTGTACGTACTCTTGAAGGAACCTTGGAATCTTTCTAAAACAAGGACCTAGGTGCCAAGCAGATCAAATTCATCCAAATTCACACGGCTAGAGTTGGGTTGCCAACAAGGGAAAGGGAGGTGGGCCCATACCACAGGGTACAGTTTGTTGCCAGGAGGCTGACTTTTCATTTTAGTTTCCCAAAGACTTTGCTCGGTCAGGCTGGAGGCATAGCTTTTCTATGCCTCCAAGCATGCAAGGAAGAAAGCACGGTACAATTTGGGGTAACCCCCTTCTGCTGCTGCAGGCCACTCATGGTGACTAGAGTTGGAAAATGTGCAGGTAGTAGTACAGGATCTCTACGCACATATAGATTTATAGTAATAACAGGAAGCAACAGGAATTGTGAAGGATGCATCTAATGCTAAAAACGTGCAAGCAGCAGCGAAGCAACAAATCTGTGGCCCAATCGACTACCACAAAACCAACCGCAACAGATATAAGAACCATTTCGCACAGCACAAAGAGCACAAGAGATCTGTACAAAAGATTGCACATACAAACTAATCAGTCTGCTTTTCATGGTTGCAAAAATGATCAATTTTTAGTGCAGCAGAAATTTATTTAAAACAGACTACATGCAGAACAAAAACAGGTTAAAACAAGAACATAACTGATCAAAAAAATGCATGTGAGGTTAAGACCATAAAGCATACCCTCTGATACATATCTTCTAATTCATCCGTCGGTGTAACCTTGTCAGATAAAGCTTGTGTTGTTAGCTTAAGATTCTCATTTAGGTACAGAAACGTGTCCTTCACACATAGCATTAAAGCATCCAACCGTCTGTCTGATTGTGGGAATGCTGCCTACAAATAGAGTATGAAAAATGTTAGAAAGTCCTATGAGCATGGGTACAGGCACACACAGTATCTTCAAATTTTATACCATTTGTGCATGTAGCGCAAGCTATAATATGTGAATCTGCAAAGTTTGATCCAAAAATATGACCTTGTGGCCTGCACAGAAGAACATGAGCCAACTGAAGAGTATTGCAGATTTGCCGTTTAAAGGAGACTTTCTTTTTTGTGCAGGCCACATCCGGTCTTCATTTTATGGAGTTTGCAGGTTCACATGTTATATAGCACACTACATCCAAAAAAAATCAAAATTCTATATTCTTCAAGTTGTCTCAAACAATATGGTTGCACATCAGCACCCATGCTCATGTAATCACGCTTAAAGAATGTGAAAGCATTACTTCTTTATGTTTCATATAACAAACCAACATAACATATTAGTCAGGAGCATAATAGAACTAAACCAATAAGAAAATTTATATGAACAGCCTAAGCCAACATCCCAGATGAAAATGAATGCAAAATCCAGATGGAGCTCCAGTTGACAATGACTTGCAGTCAATATCATCAACAAGATAAAGGAATAATCATAATATGCACCTCAAATGAACGTCGGGCAGCCTGTGCAACCTCAGGAGCAGGGTCAAACTGAGAAAACCACCAAGGACCCATCAAAGACTTGAGATGTGGAGCTAGACCCTTCCTGAAACAGTCAGTCCAAACATCCATAACCATCCAAGATTGCAAAATTTTGCAAAGTACAGTTACTAGTAAACATGCATAATTACGTGGTCACATTTTCTATACATGCTAGCCAAAATACCCTTCAGTAATATCTCAAAGCAGAAGAAACAAGGTAGTGTAGATGGATAAATCTTGGAAGGGGAAAGTTAGGAGAATGCCCTGGGACTTCAATGTGTTTAGAAGCAAATACTTAGTCAACAGTGTCAAGTATTTGGAAAAGGAGGGAGTGAAATGAATTCTAAGCATAAGGCCTTCAATAACTGGACCCAAATCCAACAGCACGGTAAACATAAAAGCAGTACAGCACGGACCACTTGCATATCAGTTCAATGAAAGGAAATGGTCATACTTGACAGCCGTGACTAGGCTAGACATGGTATCGTTAGTAGCACGACGGACTTCTCTGTTGTAGTCAAGCAGCAGCTTCTTATACTCGAAGGCCTATAAAATGAAGAAGGTAGATACTGTAGGTGCATGTTGTCTGGAAAAGGCATAAGCATAACATGAAATAGATCCAAGTATCACTACATAGAAAAAAAAAGGGAACAAGATACTCAAAAAACAACATCATGTCACGAAATGCTCGAGCAAAAACACTTAATAAAAGGTAATAGTGCAATCCTTCCTTCTATCCATTATTACCATATATATTCAAGCTTACTAGGGAGAACAGAAAATGGATCTCAAAGGCAGATGCTAATCTACAACTATGTTTAACCTGAATTTAATGGAAAGAATACTACCATGGCAATTGGCATATTCTCGTGGAAATATTACAAGGGAGACAGAATCCGTCCGAAAAAGGGTCTAACTTAATGCTCGAATGAGGAACATAGGAATATAAGGGTAATATGACATGGCAAACGGAGCAAACGAGGAAAATACCCATTGTGGTACGATTTGCACGACTTCCTCGCCAGGTTTCTGTGCAAATAGCGTAGAGAGCGTAGATAACGCCTTGAGCTGCATCAAAGAAGAAGAAGAAGATGTGAGTGTAATCAACCTTCGGACAGCATAATTTAGGCAACAGGACAAGTAAGATTGTTCGCACAGTTGCCTCTAATAATAAGAACCAGTGCTGATCGCCAGATGATTTGACGTAATAGTCTCAATAAAGTGGATGTTCAAACAATTCTAGAAAAATCAATAAACATGGCACTGAATATATATTCAAGAAACATGGCATGCGTTTTTTGGAAAGGGGAGGAAAATTGGTGTGCACTGCAGGAAATATCAGCCATGACTTCTTTGCTTCATCTAGAGAACACAACGAAGGGGCAGGTGGCAGTACAGATGCAGAGGCATTCGTTCAGGTTACAGAAAGGGGAACAGAAACAGAAGATGAGATGAAGAATCACCTTCGTTGTGGGATCCTTTCTCCCTAGCCTCCTCAGGTGCTGCAGAACTTCGCTATCCACGTCCTGGAAAAAACAATTACCCAGGCTAGAATAAGGTCGCCGACGAGCTTTGAGCGGAGCAAAACCCTAACACGGCTGGGTAGGTAGCAGCCAGCGAGCTAGGGCCGTGACTAAGCTAGGGTTTATGAGAGAGAGGAGGGAGGGACGGCGATGGGTACGTACGGGGGGCAGGCGGACTGGGTCCGTCGGGGTCGGCGGAGGAGGAGGGAAGCAGGGCGGCGGGCTCGACGCGGGAGGCGCCGTGGTAGCCCCCGAAGCCGACGACGGGGACGGCGTTGCCCTGGGAGTCCGGCAGGAGCGACGCCGCCAGGCCGCTGCTGGACGCCCGGCCCTTGCTCTTCCCCATCGGAGGTCCTGATGTGCTGTCTCCCTCGCCGCCGCCGCGGCCGCCGGAGTTTGGGAAGAAGCAGTAGCGAAGCGAGAGCGAGAGGGGAGTTCTGTTTCGTTTTGGCCCGTGTACTCTCTCGATTGTTGTGTGTTCGTTTCCGTCGCGTGCTACAAAACTGGCTACAAATTCAAAGTTTTGGCTAGCATAGCACTTCAAAATCTTCTTCTTTTTTTGCGATGAGGACACTCCAAAAATCTATTTTGTAAAATATATGTCAAAATGGTAAGAAAATAGTTAATCTATTTATCGATGCTATTGGTATGCATGTTTGCAACAGCTAAAATGATGGCATTAGCTAAACACTAGTAAACCCTTTTTCTTTTAGTATGGCGTTAATAGAAACGCAATATGTTATGCAATTCAATCCCATTTAAATTTATGTCTACCCAATATGACTTAACATGATATGACACCGGTCCTTGTGTGCATTGCATCGGCGCCTATATTTAATGTGATTTTTCTTTCCGGTATTCGGTTCTTCGTGATATGGACCGAGCCCAAGCTTGAGCTTGACACTCCCGAAGAACAATACCCTGATACCTGACAAAAAAAATGCAAGCGATAACCCCTTTTTGAGCATCTATGAATCCTCGGATGTCAAATTTACATTGAGTTCCATGGTATAATTTCATATGATTTAACTATCTTTTTCGGATAGATAGAGTAACCTAACAGGATGCATGACCTATTCTTGCAGCCTATATATCCCGATCCACTGCTCAGTGGCATGATTTTATGAATTGCTTGTGCATCAACTAGAGCCACTTTTATCCATCTGTTATCCTTACCTGCTTGGCTGGTATAATATGATTCATTTGGTTGATGAGTCAGAAATGTGAATGAATCTAGTATGACATAATGACGTAGAAAGAGCAATGATGCGTGCAAACATGGTTTACAGCTGAGCACTTGGGACCTCCTCTAGTGGGTCCTCTTGGTCCCTGGCACCAAGGACACAATCGTTTGGACACTGTCAACTATTGGCACTTACTCTGGGGTACTGCCTACAAGGCGAAGTTCTTGGGCTCGGCCCCTTGCTCCTTCGAGAAAGTCGTTTGAAGGACTGGGCGCCTCCTAAATGTCGTTTCTTCGCTTGGCTTGTTGTTCATAACATACTTTGGACTTCCAGATGCATGGCCATCAGGGGTTGGCCCCATAATCCGCAATTCCAGCTATGTAAATGTAGTTTTATACCCAACCTTGTTATATATTGTAGAGAAAGCTACCCCAACCTATGGTAATTTCTACATAGATGTCGACATTGATGAGTAGTTTGGGTTTCCATATGGAAGTCCGAGTCTGTTGTATGGGAAGTCGCCACTTGTTCCGGCATTTTAGGACTTTGCTATAATTGTTATGTTTAATAATACATTTTCCATTCACTGGTTTGTAATGTACGATAGATCATGTGATCTTTGCATGTAATAACTACTATTTTCACTCTGTCAACAATTTGCATTATTACAACTTCATTCGTACAGTCATGTTGTGCGCTACATGTTGTTCCAACTCATCCTATGCATGATGTGTGCACAAGAGGGGTATGACTCTTGGGCTACGTTATTAAGGCTCAGGTCATGATATGATTGACCTTAGTGTCGGAGATTGTAGTTTTCACTGATGTGTTTCGACATGCCCGTGTTCCAGCCCGTTGTTGCTGTTTTTCGACAGAAGTCTTTAATTGCCTAACTCGGATCCTGGGTCCCAACAACTGGGCAATAAGAAAGTTGATATATGATAATGTATCATGCCAATGCAATTTTTAGACCATGTATCACCATGATAAAAAAAAATTAACTAGTAATTTGCACTTATTTGAGAGGTTTGACTTACTATGTCTTTGTCTACACGGCTTGCAAAATACTACGAGTTAGGGTTTAGACTTCTTATCCCCAAAACACACCTCCTTGATTCCTATGCCCTGATATAGAATGATAGGATTCAACGAAATTCTCATGACCTGTTGTTGGAGCATTTAGAAGCACGGGGACATAATTGTATTTGATAGCCAATTTGAGGAGCTCGATGATCGAGTGCTTCAGGTTCTTGAAAGACACGTTTTCTCTACTTATTCATAGGGAACAACCTAGCCTCAAAGAAGTCATGACACAATGGATTGACACTTTTTAATTTATTATCCTAATGAATACATTCGCTTGTTCATATTTTCCCCCATATATAAAATGAAAATGGCGCGTAGAGGTCTCCCTAGTGTCTTTTTCGTCAAGACAAAAAAAATGTACTCACTCTGAACCATATTAATTGTCGTTGAATCAGATGTATCTAGTGCTTAGATATACCCGATTCAACGACAAATAGTATGGACCGGATGGAGTATATGAAAAGGAATGCAACTAATTGAGTGTTGCTGGTCCAATGTCAGAACGCAATGTCCATATAACCGTATGAGAGCCGACAGACGATGGAGAGGCAATAATACAACTATATGAGACAAACAAGAAATATCATTTAGATTAATGATTTTATATGTCGTGATGTATTTTTGTGCCAAACCATTCAAGTAGTTGGTTCTTCTCTTTTATCTCTTCTACATTCAAATGATGATATCATCCTAGATTCTTGTAATTTCTTAAACTTGATATTTTTTATCTCACAACTGTACACCCTATTGACAAACCCCTGACTTAGTCGTGAGTAGATTTTTGGAAACTAGATATCATATTGACATGTTTTGAGAACTTCTGTATATTAGTATTCACCATAGTATTGATACTTATTTGTGGGATTTTATACTATTTAGTTATTATCATATCATAATAATTTACCTAGATTTTATAGTATTTAGCTATCTTAAACTTGATATTTTATTATCTCACATCCCTATCCACGAACCTTTGACTTAGTCGCAAGTAGATCTTCGAAAACTAAATATCTCATTGACATACTTTGATAACTTTGCTAGATTCTATAGTATTTAGCCGTTCTATAGTATTTACCGATCATATTATAATTATAATAGCTTGGTTTGTCATGTTTATGAACGCTAGATTTTCCCAATTCATATGTTTTCTTGATCCCTAAACATTACTGTATTTTGACTTGTACATTTAATATTGTAGCGAGTTAATCAACCAAAGTCCAAAGGTTTGAAAAAATTACTAAAAATCTCGTTTCAAATTAAGTTGTTACGACAAGATCAAATACTAAGGGCGTGTTTGGTAGCCCGGCCCCCTCCTGAAAATCTCCCTCCAACCATGCCCATCATATTTTTGACTGTTTGGTAGGCTGGTTTTGCGTACTCAGCCCTGCCCATCTGATGCAAAAATGGCTCCTCAGCCTGGCCGGGTTGAGAAGCTCGAATCGAGCTTCGCAGCTCAGCCCGGCCGAGGTCATACAGAAAACGGTCCCGCGCGTGGGCCCCACCCGAACTGCGGCCTGCACCGCCGCCCAACCCGGCCGGTCATTCCCCCCATGCGCATCTCTCTCCTCAGCTCCTCCTCTCGACGCTTCAAGACGCCGCCTCCGCGCCTCGTCGCCGCCGGCCGAGGCCGAGCTCCTCCAGCGCCGGCGAGCTTGTCCTCGCGCCGCCGACCTCCTCCAGCACCGGCGAGCTTCTCCTCGCACCGAATCGCGGCCGAGCTCCTCTTGCCCCAGTCCAACCCGCGGCCGAGCTTCCAGGGCGTGGTCTGGGCGCAGCCTGGCTGTGCGGCACACGGTTGAGGCCGGCGGCGGCGAGCCGGGGCGCGGCTGGAGCAGCGAGTGCGGCGGCGGACCGGCGGCCTGGAGCGGTGGCGGAGCAGTGCGGCTGGGATCTTTGCCGGCGACAGCAAGCAGTGCGGCTGGATCGAGGCCGGCGGCGGCGAATCGAGGTGCGGCTGGGCGTGGAGGCAGCGCCGGCGGCGTCGGACCGGCGGCCTGGGCATGACTGCGGCGGCGGCCGCGCCGGCGAGCTGCTCCCAGCCGCGTGCTAACCACGATGGAGTGGTCTGAGGACCCGATTGCGTTTTTTATTTCTGTTCATGGTCTTTTTGTAAGCTCTGGACCTATTCGTAATTTCAGCCTGGTCCAACACGTACGAGGCACCCAAACAACATCTCATTCTAGCATGTCTCACTATATACGAGCTACCAAACACGTAACAAAATCTGAGTCCAACCCGTATGAGGCTAGCCTGTCTCACTTGAGAAACCCATGCCCAACATATACAGCCTACCAAACACACCCTAAAGGACCATCCAAGTCGAGATGTGTTGTTGTTGCCTTGTTGGCATTCCAACGTGGCAGCCGCTGTACATGGAGTCGCGTACGTGGGCCCTCACTTGTATTCCTCCTTCCTCCACCTTCGCAACACGTCCCCATGGACGCCAGCCACAGCGCCGGTCACGTTCCGCCGGCGCCATCGCCATCGCCGGCGAGCCAAATCTCCGCCTTGCAGTCACCAACAGCCAGCACAGCCGTATTTCACCGCCACCACGCCCCCCGTCGCACCGCGCCGGCGAAGCTGCCCCAGGCCGTCGTGCCCAAAGCCAGTCGTGCGAGCGGCCTCACCTCGGCCGGAAAAAATCGAGCACCGGTGAGCGCCTCCGTGGCTTGCTCGCCGCGTCACTTAATTTATCATCCCTGGACGAAGCACCGCGTGCGTTGCGCCCTTGTTACGCGCGCGCACCGCCATGGCTTGCTCGCCGCGTCTGCCGGCCAGGTGTTCGGCGAAATGCCGAGAAAGGTAAACATGCACCGATGTGATGAGAAATCTCCTCGTATCCCCCCCAAAGAAAACATCATGTAACGGACATGGCCGTGGCGAATCCTACACTAGTGGTATTCTACGGTTAATCAATACCATTAAGGCTGCATAACGCTGACGACCTTTGGTCTGCAGCCCCCTGGATAAATAGCCATACCGTCTGCCGTCTGGGTCGTACGTCTGCCCTTTCAGTTCGATCCCTTGCAGCAGGAGGAGACACTAGTAAGCTTCCTCTTCCTCTTATTCCAATTCCCTGGCTTTGTATATGCTCTGGAAAGGGTTCATGTGTGTGTTTTGTCCATCTAGATACATCTGTAACTGTAAGCAACAGTGGCATCTCTTCTTACTAACTTTGCTTCTTATTTCTGATTCATATGGTAATGATCCGGATGATTATAGGGGCAGGGTTTATTCGATGCTTTTTTTGTTCCAAGATAAACAGACAGAGCTAGTTGATCTGTTCTTACATCTGAGAGATTTTAAATCGGCATTAGTAACCTTGAGCTATTTTTGGATCGGCATGAGTTACTTATATGCAAGTGAAATTCTCATTACTACAATCTGACATGATCTATGATCCATCTTGCAGGAATAGGCTCCAGTCGAGATGACTGGCAAGGGTAAGGCGCAGTTTATCATGCAGATGCATGGTAACTTCAAAGATAGCATGGTATGTTGGCTTAATTTTCTTTTACTACCTTGGTTTTGTAGAGTTTGCATGCTTTGTTTGAGCCTTGGTTCCACCACCGCTGCTTGCTGCAGGTTGTACCAGAGCGTCTTGTGGATCATTTTGGAGGAAAGATCCCTGGGACAATCAAACTAGAATCCCCTAACGGTCAGACATTTGACGTTGGAGTCGTCAAGAAGATGGACAGAACAGTCCTCCAGTCTGGATGGGAGGCGTTTGTTGATGCCTATCAGATTAAAGAAAATAATTTCTTGATGTTTCGATACCTCGGAATCTCCTGCTTCAAGGTGAACATCTTTGATTCCCATGGTGAGGAGAGAATCTCGTGTCGTGTCGGGACGAACAATCCGACTCATGTTGAAAACCCATGCACATATTCTGCCGTCGAGCAGTTCCCAGGATGGTACTTCAAGTTCAGATGGATGCTGTATAAAACCAGGAAAGAATCCTGCAGTAAATATTTCTCCATCGGATGAATTGTCAGGTTGGTTGTGTACTCAAATTAATTCTTTACTAGTCTTTATTTACTACAGGTTGATCTCTTACACCTGAATCTCTTTTTTTTTTTTGCAGCAGAGGATAGTCCATCTAAAGTGAGTCTATGGAGTCAGATGATCTTCAGGGGCTCTCAGAGGATGATGTATTGGCAGGGCGATGCAATCTTACAGAAGAGCAGGAGGCTGAAATCAATGTGCTTGTAGCAGAAATTCAACCTGCAACCCCTCTGCTTGTGGTAATGATGAAGAAGACCAATGTGAACCACTATCCTCATCTGGTACGTTAGGTTTGAATTAGGCACATACACCTCTGTAACTATCTTTATTTTTTATACTGTTAATTGTTACAAATATCTGAAGGGATATTTGCGAAACAATAAAACGGCATTTCCATGTTTCAGTCTACAGCTGAGATTATGTGTATATTATGAACTAGCCTTGGTGACAGTATTACACGCAACATCATATATATTGTGCCTGTTTTAATCAGGTAATATCCAAGGATTACGCACATGCATACTTTCCACACAGAACTGAATTCGTCACACTCAAGATGCCTGGGAAAAGCAAGGCTTGGTCATGCAAATTCTGCTTCAGTGGAAGTGGACACAAGCTTTCCTTGCATGAATTCGTTCGTGACAATTGTATAAAGGAGGGTGATCTCTGCCTCTTTCAGCCTACGACTGAGGCTGAGTCAACAAGGTTCACCTTTATGGTCCATCTGCTCCACACAGCTGGAAGAACTGATATCGGCTTAAACCACGGTAAGTCAAGACACAAGTGTAGATTCCATTGAAATTGCTACATCTCTCTCACAGTACGATACTACACAATTAACTCTTAGCTAGTTAAGATTTTTCTAGTAGAAATGCCGCAATCAATTACTTTTTTCGTCATGCTTGTTTTTACAGTTGATTTTATTGTCGGAACTCTTGACAGGAGAAGACAGCCCATCTGAATATGGATCTATCCGGTCGGATCACCAGGAGACTTCCTCTGAGGTTCGCTATATCTTGTCAACTAGGTGCCGACTCGATGAAGAAGATCAGGTGGGGATAGATGCTCTTATTGCAGAAATTCAACCTGAAATTCCTTTGCTAGTGGCTCAAATGATGAAGAGCAATGTCAACGGAACACAAGCTTCTCTGGTAACTCCTATTCTGCACTGGATAACTCCATTGCTTGTTTATTTGAGATATTTGTGGCACACCCCATATTTATTTGTTCCACTGATAGTTTTTCAATTCCACTAACATATTTGAATTATTCCACTAACATGGTCGATTTTCCAACTATTTTTTTATATTTTATCCCTCAAAATATTTTAAAATTTATGAAACTAGTCACCATCAGTTCTCCCACTAACAATCTTTGGTTGGCTCCAATGGCATTTTCTGTTTGCTTCATGCTTAATTTGTCCCACTAATTCTTGTTCTGTTCCATCTAAGTCTTGTTTTGAAAGCTTCATCATAGAGCAAATGATGATTCAAACCGAATTGTGACCAGCTTACAGGTATGCCCTTAAAGAGATTGAGAGTCGTGCTCTAGGTGTTTGTTACAGTTCTCTAGAAAACATAGTGGTACAGTTGTGGATGTAGATTTTGTGTAGCACACAAACCGTAAGATCAACAAAATTGTTTCCTTGCTTTATGTTTGAAACAGGAACAGTGATTTCAGTTCGCCATTGTACTACTAATTCCTTGTATTTTTTGTCTTTTATCTCGTACAATCAGGTCATTTCGAAGGGTTATGCAGCTGCGCATTTTCCTAGTGAAAGCCAAACAATCACACTTAGACTCCCAGGCAGGAAGAAGAAGTGGCATCCCCATTTCCATGTCAGACGAGGCAACATCGGATACGTCCTTTACGGGCGGTGGTTAGAGTTTGTCCGTGACAACCATCTGCGTGAGCAGGACATCTGCCTCCTCCAACCAATCAACAAGGGCGAGGGGAGAAGATTCACCGTGATGGTTCATCTGCTTCCCAAAGCAAGAAGCACTAGGAAATCCAAGGGTGGAGATGCTGTCCCTGGCTCAAAGAACGTTGGAACGGGCATGAGAGCCTCAACATCCCGTGTTAAGGACGAGCCAGTTGACGGTATGCTGAATTTCCACTGTTAAAGTTAACATTAACAATGTGGCGGTGTGGGTTGTGTGTGCCGGCATTTAACGATCTAATAAATCTCATCTGCAGGAACGTCGGATGATTCTAACAGATCAGGGTACGTTGTGTTAGGCAGCACCAGTCTAACCACGGCCCAGGAGGAGATAACTGCAGAGAAGGTGAAGGCCATCCAATCTCAAGCGCCAGTTTACGTGGCAGTCATGGACAAGAGCAAACTGAACTCTGCCCTAGTAAGTTATAAAACCATGGTTTGCTGATGCTCAGCTATTGCACTAGCTAGGATCACCCGAATCACAAAATGCTGTAGATGGCACATTCTATGAATCTTAAATTCACAATCCATCGATCATATAGCTGCTGAATCTGTAAAACCTGTATTTTTCATCACTATTGATATTTGGTTGTCATGTCTGTGTGGGAAAAAGGACTTGGGCACCACGGGACATGCTGCTGCTGATAGACATCTTCCGGACGGGAAGCAGACGCTGACTATCCGTCAAGCCGGGTGGAGCAAGACATGGCACATCGAGATGCGCCACAGGCGGATGATCCCTGCGGGAGGGTGGCGCGAGTTCATCGCCGACAACCACCTGAAGGCTGGGGATCTCTGCCTGCTGGAGCCGGTGAAGAACGAGAGGCTTACCATGGCGGTCCACATCATCCGCAGTGAGCAGTACCGTTAGCATAGTATCTTCTGTGAGAGGCACTGCTGGCTGGTGACCTGATGATAGATGGCACCCTTTTTTGTTCTATTTTTGCAAGCAGAGTTTTCCTCAACAAATGCTGGCCGCTGGTTGGCATCTACTCCGCACATGTGAAGTGGGGTTTCGGTTCATGGACTATGTATGCGTTGTGTGCCTTGGGATTCATGGCCGCATTACCCAATTTTACAGTCTCTCTATGTAAGAGAGATCAGTGGAATAAGTTGACATCCTGAAATAGGCGTGATCATGTTTAGCTCGAGTCTTGTTTGCTGATCATAACCGTTTCTATGAAGATCAGGAGCACGTTCCACGTTCAGCAAGAAAAAAATATTTCGTTGTTGTGTCACTTATAACTTTGGTTATCATTCTGGTTGTCACGTACATGTTTGTTCTTGAGGAAAACTTTTGAAGATCTACATTCGGTTTGCTGATATGCCAATATATATCTGTTTGATTATCTATATCCGGATCTTAGGTCTGAGACTACCTGTGTAGTGTGGCTGTCACTTATGAATGTCGGTTCATTCGGTGGGCCCTCGGGTTATTCTTCTAGATAAAATGAAAATAGATGCTGGTACATGTTTTTTGATCAAGAAACCGTACTTTGGATTTTAATTGAAAATCATTTTTCCTGGCTTTACAAAACATACTATCACCATTTTAAGAAAAGCAGAAATAGAAAGCACACAAATTACAAAAAACGGAAACAAAAGCCACATGATTGATCTCTTGGTCAAGGAAATTTTGTTAGGGTGATAAGGAGGTTCATTGACTCTGATACAATGTAGATGAAGTACCTTAGGGTTGAATTAAGTACTTTCACTACTAGGAAAAGGCTTATAGAAAAAAGTTACCGCCGGCGCACCATATTTTGGGTGCGCCAGCGCTATTTACCGCCGGCGCCCACCATAGCCGCGCGCCGGCGGCCCGGCGCTACCAGGTTACCCCCGGCGCACCGATTCTTGCGCGCGCCGGCGGTAATACTTGGGCCAGACCCGCCCCCCACTCGAGCGTACCCCCGATGCGTCGCCCACACGTGCGCCGGCGCTAAGCTGGTTAGCACCGGCACGTCCCCCGCCCCGCGCGCCGGCGGTACGTTATCCCATCAACGAAACTTATCCCCGGCACAGCGGTGAAAGAGTGCGCCGGCGGTAACCGCAACATTTGGTTGTCATGTCTGTTTGTGGGAAAAAGGACTTGGGCACCACGGGACATGCTGCTGCTGATAGACATCTTCCGGACGGGAAGCAGACGCTGACTATCCGTCAAGCCGGGTGGAGCAAGACATGGCACATCGAGATGCGCCACAGGCGGATGATCCCTGCGGGAGGGTGGCGCGAGTTCATCGCCGACAACCACCTGAAGGCTGGGGATCTCTGCCTGCTGGAGCCGGTGAAGAACGAGAGGCTTACCATGGCGGTCCACATCATCCGCAGTGAGCAGTACCGTTAGCATAGTATCTTCTGTGAGAGGCACTGCTGGCTGGTGACCTGATGATAGATGGCACCCTTTTTTGTTCTATTTTTGCAAGCAGAGTTTTCCTCAACAAATGCTGGCCGCTGGTTGGCATCTACTCCGCACATGTGAAGTGGGGTTTCGGTTCATGGACTATGTATGCGTTGTGTGCCTTGGGATTCATGGCCGCATTACCCAATTTTACAGTCTCTCTATGTAAGAGAGATCAGTGGAATAAGTTGACATCCTGAAATAGGCGTGATCATGTTTAGCTCGAGTCTTGTTTGCTGATCATAACCGTTTCTATGAAGATCAGGAGCACGTTCCACGTTCAGCAAGAAAAAAATATTTCGTTGTTGTGTCACTTATAACTTTGGTTATCATTCTGGTTGTCACGTACATGTTTGTTCTTGAGGAAAACTTTTGAAGATCTACATTCGGTTTGCTGATATGCCAATATATATCTGTTTGATTATCTATATCCGGATCTTAGGTCTGAGACTACCTGTGTAGTGTGGCTGTCACTTATGAATGTCGGTTCATTCGGTGGGCCCTCGGGTTATTCTTCTAGATAAAATGAAAATAGATGCTGGTACATGTTTTTTGATCAAGAAACCGTACTTTGGATTTTAATTGAAAATCATTTTTCCTGGCTTTACAAAACATACTATCACCATTTTAAGAAAAGCAGAAATAGAAAGCACACAAATTACAAAAAAACGGAAACAAAAGCCACATGATTGATCTCTTGGTCAAGGAAATTTTGTTAGGGTGATAAGGAGGTTCATTGACTCTGATACAATGTAGATGAAGTACCTTAGGGTTGAATTAAGTACTTTCACTACTAGGAAAAGGCTTATAGAAAAAGTTACCGCCGGCGCACCATATTTTGGGTGCGCCAGCGCTATTTACCGCCGGCGCCCACCATAGCCGCGCGCCGGCGGCCCGGCGCTACCAGGTTACCCCCGGCGCACCGATTCTTGCGCGCGCCGGCGGTAATACTTGGGCCAGACCCGCCCCCCACTCGAGCGTACCCCCGATGCGTCGCCCACACGTGCGCCGGCGCTAAGCTGGTTAGCACCGGCACGTCCCCCGCCCCGCGCGCCGGCGGTACGTTATCCCATCAACGAAACTTATCCCCGGCACAGCGGTGAAAGAGTGCGCCGGCGGTAACCGCAACATTTTTTCACTCCACGCCCCCCCCCCCCCACCCCCCATCGCCTTTTCAGTTTTGCACCAAGTGAAAGAAAATGATAAAAAATTCAAAAAATAAAAACCTTTTAGATATAGGGAAGGTTTAGGGTCTAGTTGTTAGGAACAATTAAAAATACACATTTTGACTTTTTTCCAAAAGTAGGTGAAAAAATATTAAAACGGTCATAACTTTTACATACGACGTCGGAAAAAATGCGTTTAATATCTCAAAAAAAACTAGAGAAAATTTCGGACTCCACTTCACCCGGGTTGGACTTTTCTCAGATTCTCAAAATTCCAAAAGGAAAAAAAGTTATTTTGGAAAGAAGAAATTTTTCTACAAAATCAAAAAATTGAGAAAAAAAATCCAAACCCGTGTGAGAATCCCCAACTATATATACCCCCCCTCCCCCCTTTCCCCTCTAATTCTTCTTCTTCCTTCCTCTCTCTCCCTTTCGCTCTTCTCCCTTCTTCTTCCTTCCTTCCTTCTTCCCTTCTCCCTACTCCCTCTCCCTTCCTTCCTCTCCTCCACCTCCACGGCCACCTCCACACCGTCCGCCTCCTCCCCACGCCGGCCACCTCCACGCCGCCGGCCACCTTCTCCAAGGCCACCTCCACGTCGTCGGCCACCTCCTCCCCAAGCCGGCCACCTCCACGCCGGCCACCTCCTCTCCGGCCACCACGCCGGCCACCTCCTCTCCGGCCACCTCCTCCAAGGGCACCTCCACGCCGGCCACTTACAAATTCGTCCACCTTTTTGTTTTTTGAAATTTGAAAATTTTGGCCAGCCAGCTCCAGATCTGGATCCAGATCTGGATCTGGCCGCCCAAAATTTTCAAAATTTTGAACTTACCACCGGCGCGTGTGGTCGGTGCGCCGGGGCTACTATACCGCCGGCGCATGTGCATGATGCGCCGGCGCTAATTTTTTTTACCCCCGGCGCACAGGGGTTGTGCGCCGGCGGTAAGATATTACCACCGGCGTGATGATCGCCGGCGCAGCCCCGTGCGCCGGCGGTAAGCCTTTTTGGTGCGCCAGCGGTAAGGTTTTCCCTAGTAGTGTGTAATCTCTTATGTGCAAACAATTTCAGAAGCATTGCACTTTGAAATCTAATTTTGTAGTTATCAAATATATATTATAAGTTCTGATGTGTACATACTTTGGCAAACATTGCTTGATGACGCGGAAACCACAAATGGAGCCCGGGCTCCATGGTGCCCGTTTTTTGAAAATTTTAAAATCTTTATTTTTAGGTTTCAAAAAAATCGACAAAAACAAATCTAGGGATAGATAATGTTTAGATCTAATATCGTGCAAATTTTCAATCAGAAATTCGTTATATTATGCGCCACAAAAAAAGATAAATCGGACAAATTTTCATGTTTTGAAAATATGCACAGTTCACCACGCCCAGATCCCCCCATTTGTTATTTTTGATCAGCCTATAATACAACAAATTTTTGGCTTTAAATTTGCACAATGGCAGATCTCAATATTATCTATCCCTAGAATTTTTTTGCTAATTTTTTGAAACTTACAAATACCGATTTCAAAATTTACAAAAAAACAAGCTCCCTAAAGCTCGGGAGCCATTTGTCCTCACTCCTTGATGATGAAACTAAAATTGTTTTATGTGCAAACCCTTTAGAAAGCGTTGATTATTGAAGAAATTTTACTAACACTCTACTTTTGCTACGAGTGTCATCACGCTCAACAAGCACAACAATGTTGTAATAAGCATTTAGTCCATGAACCGGCACCTCTTTAAATTACATCTCAATTCCAAAAAAAATGTTTTTTCTTGGATAAGTACAGATAGATGGCTGGAAACATATATTAGAAAAAAGATGGCATTTTCACAAACATGATTCGTACGTTCAGTGGCTGAGGCGCCGATGGAAATTTTCAGAATTGCCCACAATAGAAATCACAAGTAGCCTTTTACAAAAGTTACAACGTAGTTTCAATTAATAATTATTATCTTCTTAATTAGTGAAGGGGTATTTTTGCTTAGTTTCGTAAATTAAAAAAGAGCACACATGCATATGTTGTTAAAGGGTACATGTGAGGGGGGGGGGGGGGGGGGTGGATTTGGCGTCGGCGGCGGGACGGCTGCGGGTTGGGGATGAAATGCGAAGCGGCACAGGGGCGTTGGGATATTTCAGAGCGGCAGTTGAGCTGCGCGGCGGGGGGGGGGGGGGGGGGGGGGGGTCGGTGGTATATGCGGCACGGCCTCTCGGGGCCAAAATTTGCATCTGCCCTGAATTTTTTTAGGGCGCGGAGTCTAATAGGGTACCTATTGGAGCCAGTTTTTAGGTGTTTCGTACGATAAAAGTTAGATATTTTAGGGCACACCCTATTATAGAACAACCGTTAGAGATGCTCAAAGTAGGGGAAGGTCATCCGCAAAGTTACTTTGACTCCTGAGCTCCAGGGATCCCACAATTTTGAAAAATTAAAAAAACATATTTAAATGTTTTAAAAGAATCTGAAAAAAAATCATGCACGTTCTCAATGATATATACTACAACCATGCAAAATTTCAATGCAAAATACTTTGGGGTTTGAGCTACACAAAAATGACAAAAGTTAGAGATTTGAAACTATGCACTGTTCACTATATCCAGATCTGTACATTTGTCATTTTTGTGTAGCTCAAATCCCAAATTATTTTACATTAAAAATTTGTACGGTTAAAGTATATATCATTAAGAAAATGCATGATTTTTTTCAGATTTTTTAATACTTATAAATATGTTTTTTGAAATTTTCAAAATTGTAGGATCACTGAATTTCGGGAGCACGAAATCTACACTCAATCATCCCCATGTGCAAGGTCGACACTCTTCGCAGAGAGCACACACCTCCAAAGTTCATTGCTCATCCTCACTCCCGAGGACCCCAACGCAAACCCAAGCACACACCATAGGATTGTTTTTACCAGCGAACTTTCTCTCGGGGCACGAACCTGGTCATATATTTTTGTCTACATGTGTTCACTCGTCGTGATCTTGCTCTCATGTCAACATATAGATATATTGGTGGTCCAATGCCTATACAGACGGTAATTGCCGATCAAATACAGTCTACTTTGTGTGAAATTGGAGTGGTGTCATTTTGCACCATGTTTCATTTACTTGCTTCAGAATAAAACCCCATTTGAAACTTAGAAAAATGCAAAGTGATTTTTGTTAAGAAAAGGTTGAAAAAAATCTTTGGAACACTGGTTTTCATTCCAACGTGCACCTATGTGCCAAATATGATCGTATTATCGTGAACTAGTATATGCCAAATCTTGTCAAGTAGTACGGAGTACAAGTGATTGTAATACGTACTTTCACCATCAATTTTGTACAGGACCTCACCACGCTCCCAGAAAATCCGAATAAGCAAAACCTTCTCCAGAGAAAGAAAAATATGAAAAGAAAGTGCTGTGCATGGAGTGAAAAACATGAGAAGTTGTTTTGGGCTGGGGCCTCGAAGAAGTTCATGGCGGCCCAGTTTGTTCGAGGTCACTGAGCGCACCCCGCGCCGTCCACCAGACCCGCCGCCGCCGCCACCGCCAGGCGCCAGTCCCTTCAAGGCTTCAACCAGCTCCTCCATCGTCCGGAGAGGAGGCCATCTGCACCTCTGCTTCATGGGTCAGTCACTAGGGACGGCCACTGGCGCCGACGCCAGCAAGGAACCCTCCAGCAAGCTCTTCTCCATGAAGGAACCCTCCAGCAAGTTCTTCCCCATCAAGGAACCCTCCAGCAAGTTCTTCTCCATCAAGGAACCCTCCAGCAAGCTGCAAGGTGAGGCCGTATCATCCCTCCCATCTTGATGTTGGTCCGTCCAATTGGTACGTAGTGCATACAACGTTGCGCCCCCAGAGCTTGAAATGCATTGGATTGTTGGCTTGTGCTCGAGATCTTGTTGCTTACTGCTTAGGTTTTACTAGTTTATGCAACTTAGATATTGATTATGAACTAATATAACCAGCCAACAGAGTGTAGTGTACACTGCCAAGTACAACTGCTCTACGTTTCTATGGAATCATTTATAGGTATTATTTCATGAAATGTGGCTGGCTATATTAAAGTTATACCCTGAACAATTTATTGGTACCAGTGAGCACGGCGATTTGAAGGCCGAGCTCCATGGAGCTCGGGCTCCATTTGGACTTTCCGCCAGTGTGCTGTTTTTATTTTGGTGTTCCCTATTTATGCTAAAAGGTTGTTCTTGTGACTTCCAGGGATGCAGACCTGGCCATGGATGAAGGATTAGAGTGTAAGAGGATTCATGACATGGTTAGCTTTGACTCTCTTTCTAGGAACTATATTACCATGATAGAGAGTAACTAAATGGTTTTGCAAAATTAATGTCCCTGGTTATAATTGTTAATCATAAGCTTTCAGTTCAGTAATAAATGTATGCCACGTTTGTGTGCTTCCACTTCATCATGGCCTAAATTTAAATGCTTCCCAGATCGTTTCAACAATTCTTGAGTATGAAATGATTAAAGAGGTAGTTGTGTGTAATTTTTTTGCCATGCTGGTCATTCCATGATTCTGCTTTTCTTTCCTTTGTATGTGCTTGCTAAGCACTTTAGCAGGTTTGGTGTTATTTATCTTGTTGGATGTTTTTCTAAGATGCCCATACTCTGTTCCATCTTTGGTTCTAATGAACTTGTTTCCACATGTACCTGAACAAAGAGCTAGTGCATATATCAATCTTATGCCTGTTTTTCCTTTCATAATGTTTCAGGTATGATGCTTGGGTCATCTATAATTTCTTTTCGCTCTGCTTGGCATCGGTGGGTGGACATGGTGCTGTGGTGGTGAGTTTGAATGGCGAACTCTGAATAAGTCACCGGTTTTGATTACTTGCTGTTTCCAGTTATTCCTCTAGATGTGTGTATTTGTCCTTCTGCATAATAAGTGCTATGTGATGTGAACCTGCTTGTCATGGGTTTTGTTTTCTTAACCATATGGCTGTTGCTGGTTATTATGTATAATGTGATAATTTTGTAAGTGAATGAAATGCTGGGAGTGAAACGAAATGTTGAGCTCCTCCAGCTTCCCAGAAATCCATCGATTTACTGTTTTGCTGCCTTGAGATTCGTTCTCGTGCTCACTATGAGTTGTTCGTTTCTGCTACTTGCATTCTGTCGTATAGACTATAGTTTGTTCAGTAAAGCATAGGAACTGTTTTGGTCAGACTGGTAATATTTGGTAGTTTTATTATATCTACATAGTTTTTATAATTTTTAATACTCCCTCCGATCCATAAAAAGTGTCGTCCACTTAGTACAAAGTTTGTACTAACTTAGTACAAAATAAGCGACATTTTTTATGGATCGGAGGGAGTAGTTTTTCTACGACGTTAGTCAAAGTTAAACATTGATTAGAAAAAAAATATAAGCCTTGTTCCTTGTTTAAGGAATGGAGGTAGTAATGAACATTTTGTGCTCAGGCATATTAATTCTTCATAAGGAACCACAAATTGAGTAAGAAAGAACAAAGGTAAAGCTACATCAGGACCAGTTACAACTGGATTGGTTAGTAGTCATTCATGCATGCCTGACTGCTCTGTACACACTCTGAGGTCCGTCTGTGAGCTTAATACTAATGTGAATTGCTCGGTAGACTATAGTGCAATGGAATGAAAATGTCCCTACCCTTTCCTTATGTCTTTTTTGATCTCGTAGAGGTGCTCTATCATGAGCCAGAGGACTGTCATCAACTCACCGCCGGTGCTGAGGTACCTTGCGTGTGCCTCCCTGCTGCACCGGTTGGCCGCGTATGCTAGGAAGTCGATCCACAGGTCAAGCAGCACTTCCACGGCGTCTTCCTTCCTGCGGAGCAGCACCTGTGCGATATTGCCAGCGTACGTGAGCCGTGGAACCTTGGAGAAGAAAGAGAGCTCATTGCCGTGATGCAGGCCAGATATGATTTCGGCAAGCTCCTTCTCAAGCCTTGAGGTTTTCAAGGCACGGTGATGATGGTGTGATCTGAACAACTTGCTGAGGAAGGTGCAGATGTTGAGGGGGGAACCGACGAGGTGCTTCTCGCATAGCTCGTCCAAATTAATGCAGGTTAGCTCGTACAGCCAGTTTTGAGGAAGGCCTGGTAGCATGTCGGGGCGATCCACTAGGAGGAACATCATGTAGTTGGACACTGCCCTGACTGCCTCCACACGGTTGTCGTGGTGCTCCTTTGTGGCCAGGATCAGGTCAGTGGCGATGTGATAACTTATGATGCTTTCGTGGAAGTCAACTCCGTGCCAGTCACTCAGCTCCTTGTACAAGCCAGGATACTTGCTGTCATCCAGTGCCAATTCACCCCACTTCTTTCTCAGCAAGCCCATTGTGTTCATATCCCCTGGCGAGAACATCGTGTACACCTCCTGTGTCCGCTTCTTGACCGTCTTCGGGACCATAACCGTCCACGAGTAGTACCTCCTATCCCACCACTCACCAAGTCCCAGCATCCTGAACAGATTTCCAAACCTGCGACTCATCGGATCCACCTGCCCGGTGCGGAACCGCAGCATGTTGTGCTGTCCCATGGTGCCTGACCACATCCTCAAGTTTCCAGTCATGATCATCTTGCCAGGTCCAGACCGGCGAAGAGAAGCAAGCGAGCGCCGAAACCCATGCCACCTTCCAGTGCACAGAGCTGCATGCCTGAGCCAATTCCATCGTGTGGCACACAAGAAGGCAAGTACCCAGCTGGACCCTAGTGCGCCCAGGAGAGATTTCATCTCCAGGACCAACGCGCCACCCAACAAGGTGTATGTAATGGCAACGTCGACTTGGCTGTCACCATCTTTGCTTCCGAGCTGAAACAACACAAGCGAGGCGAGAATGGCGAGTGGCGAAACAACACGGATGCAGTAGCCAGGCCAAGTATGGATTACAGCTGCCTTGGTATACAATATATCGTACATAAGGGAAAGCTCCATCTCCATCACCGTCCACATGCGCTGCCGGTCTTCCATAAGACTCAGGATGACCGTGGCGTCCGATGAATCCACGTCAGTCACGGAATCAACAATTCCACGCTTGCAGATATGAAACAGGGAATGAGCACGCTGCAGGAGGAGTTCACCATCATCCTCATCTAAGGCATTGTGCCGGTCTTCATGATCGCTATAAAAATGCTGGCGATTCTTGTCACGTGCCATCGCCTTGAGAGAGCTCTGGAGGCTGCTGAAGTTGGCGTTCCACAGCGCCCATGTCCTCTCCGCATACTTGGCAACGCCGACCAAGGACATCAATATGGCAGCTAGCAGGAGCAAGATTCCGCTGCCGACGATATGCTTGTAGACGACATATCCTGCTCCCAGGACCTGCACCACAAGGCTCAGAAAGTGGCGCTTCCAGAGCTTGCTATCCTCAAGGGCATAGGCGGTGATGTTGTCCGGCCCCCCAAGGTGCAGCAGGAGGAATGGCGCCCAGAAGGCGACCAGGTGGTGTCCTTGCAGTGTGCTGCTGAAGAAGAGCTGGCCGGCAGTATATGTCGCAGTCGTGTCGGACAGCTGGTACGCCAGCCAGAGGAGGAGCCTCTGCATAACTGGGCCAACCTTGCGCCGACGTGCCTCTGCGAAGACATGGAGAATGACCTGGAGGCCAAGGCTCAAGAGTACCAGGATCTGGGTAGCCCACTCATTCCAGATATCCAACGGATCTCCAGCCATTGTTGATCCTGCAGTGCAAAAACATGCATTAGCATGGCGCACAACAACAAACATTAATGCCAACACTAAATGTGGATTATGTAGAAGTTTTAGCAGCACTAGCAGGATATATGACAAGGGATAAGTAAGTGTTATACCTTTATTTATGCGCAACAAATAATTTACGCTAGAGGATTGACAACCCTGTTTCAGGAAATATAAGGCTGGTACATGGATCAGCTCGATCACGAATTCAGAAGCGGTGGTGAACACATATACCAGATAATAGCAGAGTTCATAAACCAGGATGAGGATGAGGGTTGCGGCGGCCAACCAGTAGAAGCGAACTCCTCTGCTACTACTGGTACGCAGTGTTGGCTCTAGCTAGTGCCGGTAAGCTTGGCTGCCAAGTGCTAACTACCGAGACATGAATGAATCTAAGAAGACAGAGGTAGAGGTGGGCAGTAGTATAAACCACCACCATCTCATAGGCTCCCATTCACATTTGTTAACTGTTGAGACCATGCGAGCAGCAACCAACAATTCTATATATAATGCGTGCTGATTCCAGACCATGTGGTGCCTGCATTACAATCTAGCAGGCATGTCAAGTCCAGGGCTTTGCAGGCAGGGTCTATTTTAACTCCAAAGAATTAACCAAAGCGAGGCTCTATATAGGCTCTAAAACCCCTATCTGGCAGTATACGAGTTGCATTCAATCAAACAATAATACTAGAATCCCAGAGCATGTGATGGAACGAAAAAGGTCTTTAGTTAACACATGGCCGGGCCGAGCCACGACAGGGAGGCGACGAGGGTGAAACCTCCTCTGCGTATAATTATTCATTGGTTTGGATATAGGAAGTAATCATGCTTGTCATGAGCATTTGTTATTGTTGAGACCATGCGAGGACCAACCAACAATATTATGCAGCAGGCGTGCCAAGTGCATAGGTTTTGTCGCGTTCCGAACCTGAAACTAGAAGAGATCAACTTTCCCACAGGTGTTTCTACCATTAGCTTAACTTCTACTCCCTCCGTTCCTAAATATAAGATGTTTTAACATTTCTCTTTCCATCCATATATAGACATGTTTTAGTGTAAGGTTTAAATGATTCTTGCACTAAAACATGTCTAGATACGGATGGAAAAAGAAATGCTAAAACATCTTATATTGTGGAACGGAGGGAGTACCATTTGTTTTTTACCACACTTTTAAGGCAGGTGTTTCATCATGGTAATGCTTCTGCAGCAACGCTGGCATCTATCCTTGAATTCCTAGCCGCCACGCACAGTGGTTCAGCCTCGAGAGTGCTCTGTAATCGAAATAATCTCGGTAAAATCACTCTCAAACTTAGCTGTTTTCTCTGTGCTGTCTGAATCCTGCAGCTGGGCACTGCAATTGAGTCTCTTTCGAAAGAACAAAAAGAAGCAGTACAATGTGCATGCCTGTCACGAAAATTGATTGACAGGTCGCTATGCTCAAATTGCCAATATGTTAGGTTGATTCTAAATGCTAAATACTGATCTCATCTGAATGGCATTTTCTTGCAACTCTGTAAGGTATCCACCTTTTTACATGTTGTTTACTATTCAATTCTGAGTAACATGGATGAATGCTTTGCAAGTCAATTAGCACAATCCAACCACCAGAGGAAAATGGGACTTAGAGCAGCGGAAAATATTATAGGATAGGATGCCCAGTTGAATTTTAATGTCACTGAATAGATCTTATTTATAAAATATTATAGGTTTTGAACTGGATCTATTGCCACTGCTTCCAGTGATAAAGTTCCTTGTAGTACCACCACCTACAGGGTGCTCTTTCCAACCTTACCTGGACCGATGATCGGCAGGACAACTGGATCTTCAGCGGCACCAGGAGCCCCAAGTTCTTATTAGATTGTTTGCCAACTTTCATTGAAGTCCTGGAAAATCTCAGACTAGAGCCCTGATTGAGCTTAATATGTGCATCATGCGTGGGACATAAACTTTTTTTTTGAAAACTCATGCACGTCGACTCCCCAGATGTCTGGCCCATGAGCCTTGTCCGCTCTGCAGCCGTCGCTTGAGGAAAAGTGGTCACGCATCGGCGGAGACACGAAGCACTAGAGGCTGAGGGTACGTCGGCGTTTATGACAGTGGGACCCACCTGTAAGTCTGACGTGGCACCGAGGGACGGCGTGCGGACACGCCGGTGGCCACCGTTAACGGCAGAAGTGGTGGGGCCCACAACTCAGTCGCATTAAAACAATAGGGGCCAAATTTTTTTGAATCGCAACACGGGTCAATTAAAAATGTCAAGATATTCTTAAAAAGTAAATATATTAGAAAATAAAAAATGGTCGCAACTCCTTCCTCACGCACGCACGGTGCACCAGGGGAGGAGTGGCCGCTGCCGGCCGTCGAGCTCCCAGCTCCGGCCGGCCGCCGCCAGGTCGGGGAGATGCTCGTCTCCGCGCGCCTTCCCGCTCGCTGGCCGCGCCGCGCGTTCACGCGCGCTCGTCGGCTGCACCCCGTCGCCAAGCCACGCTGGCTCGCTGGCCGCGCCGCGTGCTCGCACGCGCTCGCCGGCTGCGCCCCGTCGCCGCGCCGCGCTGGCTGGCCGCACAGGCTGCGGCCCGTCGCCGCGCCGCGCTGGCTACTGGCTGGCCGCGCAGGCTGCGCCCAGGGACGGATCCAGAAAAAATTTTTTGGGTGTTCAAATTTCGACCAACACAAACAGAAAGTAAAAAACTCCGGGCATTTAAATTTTGACCAACACAAAACAAACTGAAAAAACTGAAAATGGCTCTTTGCTGTCCTTGCTATTTGCTAATTCGAGGTTTGAGCTCAATTTGGATTTGGATGAGAAAACGCGACATATACATGCTCAAAACTAGCACAAATGATATATATATATATATATATATATATATATATATATATATATATATATATATAACTCAGCTAAAAAGGAACCTATTCCTGTTTAAGCTAAACAGGAACTTTCTGAACCTTCTCGTGAGTGCTAAGTGAACCTTCTCAGCCTAGAGATGTGAACTTTCACGCGGAACAAACGGTTTCCCTGCTTTCGCGGAGGAAGTTTTTAACGTGAATTTTGAACCCCTTATCGGAATGATGCATGGGATATACCGTTGGATAGGTACTGAAATTGCGCAACTTTTTCGTCATTACAGATTTTCCAAATTCGTTACGGTTTTAAAACAATTTTAAATATACGAAACGTAGTTTTCCTGAACTTTTCCGTTTTTGCACCGTATTTCGGTCGCCATTTTCAAACCTTTTGTCGGATTGATGCATACGATACGCCGTTGGAAAGCTACGGAAAATGCGCAACTTTTCTATCTCTAGACATTTTTCGATATTCGTCACGGATTAAGAGCAGATTTGAAAATACATGATACTGTTTTCTGAACTTTAATTTCGGGCGGACAGTAATTTGGCAATTAGTTTCAAACCGCTTATCAGAATTTAACAAATGATATGCCGTTGGAAAGGTATTGAAAAGGCGCAACTTTTTTGTTTTAATCATTTTTCCAAATTCCATACGGTTTGGGACTAATTTTTTATTTACCAAAAACGTCAAAACATCTTATCACGGGAAAGATTTTGAAATTGACATCGTTTTGAGGTTCGAGTAGAGGGTGGTGGCAACTAGGGCCAAATTAGACTCACCTAGTTGCTAATTGCATGCGGAGGTGGTTGATTTGGAAAAATAAAACTTGTAGGGATGATTTTTATGTGTAAAATTTTCGCCCCGGTAAAAACAGAGGAGTGAACTGTTTTTGAATATGGCCGTGAACTTTCTTTTTTATATGTAGTGAACTTTCAACCGCAGTGTATATTTTTCGCAATTGCACATGAATCTTTTTTCTGTACCAAGTGAACCTTCTCGCGCATGACATGTGAACCTTTAGACGGAACATGAAGTGAACTTTTTTTAGGTGAACATTTTTTCGCAATTACAAATGAACTTTTTTCCTGTACCAAGTGAACCTTCTCGCGCATGACATGTGAACCTTCAGACATAACATGAAGTGAACTTTTTTACAGATCGAAATGAATTTTTTTTCTTAAACTTTTTTTCTAAACGTAATGAACTTTTTTCCTGAACTTTGTTTCTGAACAAAGTGAACTTTTTAACTGAACTTTTAGATCCAATGTAACAAAAGAAATGAAAAGAAAAGAAAAAGGCAGTTCAGTTTGAGTGATTTCATTCGTATAAATTGCACTGCAAATAAGAAAAAATAGCTGTGAACTTTAAAAAATTATCAAGTGAACCTTCTTTTAGGAGCTTCCCACAATTTTAAAAAGTTAACTTTCAGACGCGTCAAAGTGAACTCTCTTGCGATCAAAAGTGAACTCCGAAATGAACTATAGTTGGTAAAATTGATTTTTTGAAGCTGAATTATAATTGATAAACTGGTTTTTTTCTCACTAAACAAGTGAACTATTCGCATTAATCAAATGAACTTGCAAAACAAATGGCCAACAATGGCCTGCCCCACGCCCCCACCCAATCAATCCCGAGATCCAGCCAAGCCAGCAGCCGCATTGCCGGCCGCCGCAGATCGATCGAGAGATGGCGCCGCAGCTCACCGGCGCGCCCGGCTCCGCCGCCGCCGCGGGCGCCGCCGCCGCCGTCAAGCCGCAGTTCCACCACTTCCACCACCACCGCCTGGCCCCGCGCCACCACCACCCCTCCTCGCCCACCTCGCTCCTCTCCAAGCTCGCCTTCTGGTCCGTCTGCTCCCTCTCGCTGCTCCTCGCCTTCCTCCTCCTCTCCCTCTCCTCCGCCCCCTCCGCCGGCGCGTGGTTGGCCGGAGCAGGGCGCGTAGTGAGGTTCCGCCCGAGCCATGTGGAGCGGGAGGGATGCGGTGCCCCATCGGCGACGCATAGTAGCTCAGGAGAGGGGGCGCGGTGGCCGACTGGCGGCCACAGAGGTGGGGAGGGCGGCTGGATGCAGGAGGTCGAGGACGGATGCGCGACAGCTGGGAAGGCCACGGCTGGCGGCGGCGGAGCTCCCAGACCGGCGGCGAGCAGGAGATGCGGAAGGGCGGCGGGAATGGTAGAGGTGGAGGTGGGGACTACCGGTGGGGAGGGGAGGGGGCGCCGCGGCCGCCGGTGGGGGAGGGGAGGAGGAGGCGCGGCCGCTGGTGGGGAAGGGGAGGAGGTGCGGCTGCCGGTCGGGAGAGAAGAAGGGGCGCGGACGCGGTGGTGGTAGTTTGGATCGGTGGTGAGCAATGTTGAGGTTGGCAGGTCACGGGTCGGTGTTGGACTGCTGGCTGTGGGTCTGTCTGGTCGGGTTGTGTTCCCAGATGGAATAGTTCCTATTTAGTTAAACAGGAATCTTAGGGTACTCATAGGGGTAGGTTCCTGTTTAGTCCTGCCCTATATATATATATATATATATATATATATATATATATATGCCCAATATACACTATATATATGAATTTTTGTAGAAAATTTGGGTGTACATTTGTACACCCTTGACCCATAGTGGATCCGTCCCTGGCTGCGCCCCGTCGCCGCGCCGGTCTGCTGGTTGGCCGTGCTGCCTGCTAGCTGGCCGCGCAGGCTGCGCCCCGTCTCCGCGTGCCTGCCCCTGGCACTGGCCACGCAGGCTATGCCCCGTCTCCGCTCGCCTGCCCGCTGCTGGCTGGCATTGGCCGCGCAGGCTGCGGCCCGTCGCCGCGCCGCGCTGGCTGCGCCCCGTTTCCGCGCGCCTGCCCGCTGCTTGCTGGCTCCGCGCCGCGCTGGCTGCCGCCCTCCCCTCCGCTCTCGCCGGCCTCATGGTGCTCCCGCTCGCTAACTCCAGCCGCCTCCTTCTCCCTGCTCGCCGGCCTCCTGGTACTCCCGCTCGCTAGCTCCGGCCGCCTTCGCTCTTCTCCGGCTGCGTTCGCTCGACAGCTCAGGCTGCCTCCTTCTCCCCGCTCGCTAGCTCCGCCCGCCTCCTTCTCCCTGCTCGCCGGCCTCCTGGTGCTCCTGCTCGCTAGCTCCGGCCGCCTCCTTCTCCCTGCTCGCCGGCTCCGGCCGCCTCCGCTCTTCTCCGGCCGCGTCCACTCGACGGCTCGGGCTGCCTCCTTCTCCCCGCTCGCTAGCCCGGCCGCCTCCGCTCTGCTCTGGCCGCGTTCGCTCGACGGCTCAGGCTACCTCCTCCCCGCCTCATCCCCTCCAGCTCGAAACGGCCGGCCCGACGAGTGCGGCTGCGTAGGCTGCGGAGGAGTGATTCCTCGAGAAAAGAAGGAGAGAAAGAAAAAAGAGAAAAGAGAGAAAGGGAGAGAAAAAAGAGAAAAATAAATGAAAAATGTGTTTGTTAACACTACGTCACGGTTGAGCTATCGGGGCATTTTGTTAGGGGCATTTTTTCAAAGTGCCCCGAAAGCTTACAATTAAAGGCATTTTAAGCAAAGTGCCCCAAAAGTCATAGCCTTTCGGGGCACAATTTCAAAATGCCCCCAAAAGTTGTATCTTTCGGGGCACAAATCCAAAGTGCCCCCAAAAGTCATAGCCTTTCGGGGCACAAATCCAAAGTGCCCCCAAAGGTTGTATCTTTCGGGGCACAAATCCAAAGTGCCCCCAAAAGTTATATCTTTCGGGGCACAAATTCAAAGTGCCCCCAAAAGTTATATCTTTCGGGGCACAAATTCAAAGTGCCCCCAAAACGGATGAATTCTTAAAACTAAAATACATGTTGCCTCAAAACGAAGGGTCAAAAGCATATGCATACTCTCGCTTTTTTCAGAAAGATGACAACGATTTTACTAAGGTCCATGGATCTGACAACTGTTTGCTATCTGCACAAGTTAACCTGGTTGCTATCTGCATGCACAATAATCTAGAAAACAATTCAAAATCACGATTCTTGACAACCTCTTCCATTGTCAATACCCAACGCGTGGGCAGTTTGGCTTTTGAAATCATCAGCAAAGACAAGTCAAAATTTGCTGGCATTTGCATTTGGAATATATGAACCATTCTTCGAGCACATCATCTTGATTCTTTTTTGTATCATGCATGATAGCCCTCAAAGAAAGACTTGACCTCAGGGCTGGTAGTTAAATATAATAATTGCAGAGTACATGTATCTTTCAGTGTGACTCATCCTTTGAAAGATGTGTAGATTATTTCTTACATCTGCACATTATAACATAATATGTATGAAAGAAACTGCTTAAAATATACATCTGCACATTGTTAAAATATAAAATTTGATTTGAAGGAATGTACTAAACAAAAAATTACCTGCTGCTAGTATCTTGTTATAGAAACTAGAAGATGTCCCGCATGTTGCAACGGGGATTTGCATGAAACAATATAATTACTTAGGTTGTAGGAATACCACTAAAACTTGGATTATAGTATTCAATCAAAGCATTAATAGATGGGTTCGGATGTATAACATGATCGTAACATTGTATTGATGGACTAAATATTGTAATCGGTAAGTTGAGAAGTATACATGCAACGAGGTGAGGAACCCTGCTACCCCCTCTCGCCCCCGCGCGGCAGCAGGGGGGAAACCCTAGGTACCGCCGCCGCCTCAACCCCCCAGCTCCTCCCTCCTCCCTCCCCCGCTGCCACGATGGGCGCAGCTAGCCAAGGCCTGGGCGCTGCCGGTGTCGGGGGGGGGGGGGGGGGGGGGGGGGATTTCTCCGCCCTCGAGTGAAGATGGGGCCGGCGCGGGTTGGTGCCCATGGATCTCGGGCGTGGCCGCGTTTGATGCATAGGATCCGAAAATACAGGAATAGGGATAGGAATATGAATAGGAAAGGATTGCAAGTGTAATCCTACAGGATTCGTTCCTTTCAAAGGAATGAAAAAATGAGGTCTAACTAGATTGTTTATTTCCTTTGGTATTCCATAGGAATCTGGTTGCAAAGGGAAATTTCCTTCAAGTTTCCTTTACTGTCTTCCTATGAATCAAACGCATCTACGGTGCAAATTCCTATAGGAATATCGTGCTCCGCTGTCATATCGTTTCATTAATTTTCAGGAGCTTAGCTGTCCACTGTCTATCGATCGAGTTGTTGCCATGGCGACCAGCCGGAAGCGCCCTCTTGTTAGTGAACACGATTTCGGTAGGACGACGAACACGACTTTCAGCGTGGGCGCGGCGCCGCCGAGCAAGACGAAGGTGGACACCCAGCATCCATGACTCGATAGTGTTGGCATCCACGACTCGATAGACTCGACGTCCATGACTCAGACAGTCTGCAGATTTCTATCAGCTAAGTCATTTTTATATTTTAATTCTTCAGTATATTTTAACCTGCTTTGGCCACACCCGACACTCGGGGGCTACGCCACATAAGATACGATGATTTTTTCTTTCAGTTATTGCAGATGCACCACTCGCCGACTCGACACGGTGGACTGTGGTGGGGGGTGGGGGGGGGGGGGGGGGCTGAACGTTGCAACCGTTGTACAACCCAGAGTCGACTCTTTTCGACTAATTGCCGCACTACTCCGCTGCGTCAACTCCTACGGGCTAAACACTGACAATATGCTATTATGCATATAGTCATGAGATGCATCGAGAACTACTCAAATATACTCAAGCTCACAAGTGTAAGCTTTGTTTTACTCGTTAACATTGTCTTCTTTGGTTTTGGGTAAAGGTGATGTTATTTATTACTTAAGGATTTGATATTGAGTTGAATTGATAATTGATAGAGTTTTAGTGTTGTACATGATTTACTTGATTATTAAATAGCTTACAAATATTTATTTAAGTATTGGATTTATTCCATAATTTTATCTTGCTAAAATTGAAAAAAAATTACTTGCTAAAATTGAAAAACTAAGACCTAGAAATACCATTTAAAAGAAAATTAAAACCAGGACGTGCCGAGGTGCAGTCGTGTTACTCGTGTAGTACTTAGTACAAGTCTTTTGTCTCAAACTTATTTTTGCTGCAATCGCAGAAAAAAAAAATTGTAGCCAGGCCGAGGCCGAGATAACGTGGGCCATGTCTCACGCGCCTTTTGGCCCAAGGCCCATCCCGAGCGCCGCTTGAGGAAGAGGATAAGGGGAGCAGGGATGGTGCGGCTAGCGTTGACCCGACGCCATTTCCACCCGATCCCATCAAGCGCCACCGTTTGCGCCCTGCGACGGCGAACTTCAGGCGGAGGGCGGCTCCCCCGCGGTGGAGGAGGTCTCTCTGTTCCCCGCCGTATCGATGGAGAGGCCGAGGAGGGCAGGCAACCACGCACCCGCGCGGAGGCCTGGGCGGCGAGCGGCCATCGCTGCAGTGAATCAGCGCAGGAGGACGCGGGCCTCTAGCGTCGCGTTGGTGGCGGAGGTGAGGCCGGCGCACCCGGAGCCTGGGAAGCCAGGGGCGAGGCCAGCCGCCGCATCACCCACTCGCGCCTCCTCCCGTGGGACCTAACCCTAGCCGTGCTCGTTGGCTAGGGCTCGATGACCTCTCCATCTGCTACGTAGACGGCCTCCTCCTCTCCATCGGCGGCGAGTACCTATGGCGGTGCAGGTCGGATACGGGGGAAGCAGGGCGAGCTCAAGGAGGAGGACGACGGCGCATCGGAGTCGAGGAGGACCGTAGGCTCGAAGAGGAGGCCAGCAGGTTTGGCGCCGTGTCGCCCTGGCAGCCCCTCCTTCTTCCTCGTCCACTGCCGAGGGGACGAGAAGCTAGAGCAAAGCCGTCATGGATGGGCAAGCTAGCGCACCAGATCCGCACGTTCCCATCTTCCTCCTTCCTGGCGGTAAATTTTGGCGCCGGCATTCACCAATCCTGGCAGCTGAGATCATCTCGGTCCTCCTCTTCAGGTGCACATCTAGAACCCCCTCCCCTCTCTGGATTTCTTACTGATTGGCCATATTTACAAGTCTTGTTTCAATTTCCGTGCTTGAGCACCATTTTCTATCAAGAGTTCAAATCCAGCGTTATCTGCCCTCACTCCATCCCACAACCCTATACCATGCATGCCTTCACCACAAGATGTAGCTCCAGTTGTATGAGAAATAATTCTAAAAGAAGTTCGGCAGAGTAGTTGTCATTCATCTACTGAAGTTATTCTTGACTGTAATGATACAGGTGTGTGGACTAGAATTCCTTAAAAGAAGTTCAGCAGAGTAGTTGTCATTCATCTACTGAAGTTGTCCCCGACTGTAATGATATAGGTGTGTGGACTAGAATTCCTTATGACTGTCATATACTCATATTAGTGGGCACCTTCATATTAATTTCATTTGCATGTTCTTTTTCTTGTCATATTAGTGGGCTTTGCTGTTGGCATTGATCTATTCTGTCTTGCAGCGAGTTCCAAGATGCAATGGTAATTATGTATCTCTAAGATCTACTGCTGAAATTGAAGATTTTGGTAAGCGAGTAATTAGGATACTTCTCTAATATGTTTTTTCGTGGTTGTTCATTTACTTCTGAAATTAATGTGCTGGCTTTCGTGGTTCTTCATTTACTTAGATTTTTTTTGACGATCATATATTCTTCTGCAAAAGATGAAAACCCGTACTTCTCCACGTAGATACATGCAGCAGATAGGATTTGAACGAGGGTAACCTGAAAGTGTGATGCTTGTTTGATTTTTATTGTGATGTATACACGAGACTATAAAACTTTGCCATAGTTTTTCTTACATAATTATGTTAAGTAAATTGAGAGGCTGCTTAATAAAATGTTTTAATGACTCCCCAAATTGCAGGCTACTGAGTACATGTCGTCCATGTCGTGGCTGCTGAGTGCTACCCCATGATTTAATATATTCTTAATTGTAGAGTAATGACTGACTTGCAACTACACTACCCTGAATTGCGCTATTACAAAACTGCAGTAGCAATTAGATTGTGATTCTGTTGTGCTACACAGTATGACGACGATGAATGTCATAGGGTGCTGCTTACTACAGATTCTGGTCTTGCCTGTGGAGTGATCCATGCCAAATCTTCCGGATTGAATGTATTTCTTTTCTCATATTTAGATACTTCATTGCCTCCTTAAATCCTGCTATTTTGGTATGACCCATCCTTGGATGTGGGGATCAATGACCATTCAAGGCTGTTGAGATTGACGGCCAAGCACTTTCAGGTTGTGGAGATAGACGACTGGTGGTTTATGGTTGGTGGTTCAGCACGCAGCCATGCTCGCTCGCTGACCTCGAGTTTCAGAAGCAGCAGCTTGTGTCCAAGGACCAAGCCACCAAGGTAACTAGCCCCTGCTCCTTCCTCTGTTCCTCTTGCACCTCACAGATACAGATAGATAAAGATATGATGATGAGAACGAGTGTAACCTCGCAGCGTCGTGGCCGCCTCGATGACCAACCGCCTCCTTTGGATGCCGCCCTCGCCACTACTTCTTACTACTGCGGTCTAATAGAACCCATGGCCATCTCCTTGTCAAGTTCACCTTATAGTAGATATGTTGGGTACATTGCCGCCGTGCAGTATACATAACTGCATACGAGTCTTGCATTTTGAGCTCATGAAGGTTGCCTGAAAATTGTTGTACCTAAGGGTATTCTTTATCTTGTTAAAATAAAAAATGTCATCTTGAGGTTTTTCTGTTCAGGACAGAGTTTGGATGTTATTATTTGTTTATTCTAGACCTTACTGCTTATATTGATTAAGTGTTTAAGTGTTGGATGACATAATTTTTTTGTTCAACTTTTGTTGCTGAAGCAAAAGCTCTCATTACTTCTGATAGGACAGCTTTTTAATGTACTTATATGGAAAAAAGAGTCAGATGCGAGATTATGCTGATGAGTTTATGTTTCTTCACCTGCTAACAAGAAAAGCAGGAACAGAGCTTGATTCCATAGTATTGTGTCGCTAGGTGTTTAGAAATTTGTACTAACGTAGTATTGTGTCCACGATAATTATTTTGGACCAGAGGTAGTACTACAGATTGACACAAGTACTTCCGTTTTGCAGGTACCAGATGTTAAGAAGCTCCAGATCTACTTGATGATGATGAAGAAGAAAAATATGTGTTCCAGGTACCAGATGTTTCAGATCACATGTGTTCCAGTCCAGGTGCTCAAGGTGTTCCAAAGTCCTCAGTGGGTTCCAGAAGGCAGGGTGTTCTTTGTTGTGCCATCTTGTGTTCATCACTGCTGCTGCTCTTTTGCTGTGCACTAGGTCTTAAAGTACCGCATGTCCATTTGTAGTTGGCAGTAGGGTCTTAAAGGATTGCTGATCTTATGAATGATTTCATATCTCATGATTGTAGATCTTATGAATATTTGCAGATTTTTTGTGTAATATTTAGATGATAAAATATAAATTATGTGGAATGTCGGAACAATGTCTGTA